>QYAL01000209.1:0-11285 GCA_003988805.1 Ploettnerulaceae sp. D365 | reverse complement strand
GGTATCAATGGTTCTGCTATTCTGGAGTATGGTTGAAGGCGCGTCGTCGACAATAAGGTCCGCCTCCGCACATTGACAAAGCAACCATCACTTCCCACCATTTCCAATAGCACCTCTGAAAATCTTATGCCTACCTTGCAGCTTCTTGATATGATTCTCCGAGAATTCGCTCTGGCGCTTGGCAGACAACGGCCCAGAGGCAATAGCTTCAACTTCCATATCCGACATGGCATTTACGATGACGGGTGAGAACATCTTCTCGAGCCCCGTATGATATGTCACTCGGTTCATCCTGACCAATTTCAACGGACAAGTGCGCACCAAGAGCCGCCTGCCCACCTGTGCGAAGAAGCCTACTCACCTCTAGCCTGTACGATGTTCAAACGTGTACGTACTGCAGGCTGACTCCTGCCAGGGAACTGGCGGAAGATCCACTTCCACGACTTGCCCTCCTTCTTGTACGCCAGCAAGCGCTGCTCGTCTATAGGATCCCATGGGATATTCATCCTTATGCTAAAAGCCTTCTTTCTTTTACTCGAACACACGTCATCATCGCTGCTAAGATCAGGATCGCTGTCGCTCTCGTCATTGCTGCTTGACGGTTCACTCTCTTCCGATAGCAGAGTTCCAGCACCAACGGCTTTGCTATGCTGAAGTGTATTTGAAGGCGCGTTGTCAAAGACACAGTTTGCCTCCACGGTACGCGACAAAATCGTGCCACTGGCGAGTGGGGATGAGGTATACCGGCTGAAGCCAGTCAAGAGGAACGAATGTTGCTCTATCGGCTTGATGGTGAAGTCGTCAATTCTTCCCACATGGCCAACGCTCTCGATGAGTTGGGTAAGCTGGCTGAAAGAGATTCCTAGCCCGTCGGGACCATCTCGGACCATCGCTGTGAAGGAGCAGCAGCGCGTAGAGTGTGGACGGAATGTAACCTCAGTCAGCGTCGGTACGATATCACTAGATGATCGGCCAAGATTGTCGCAGTCAGATGGTATCTCTGTATCTATGGTTTGTGGCGTCGAAGGTGCTGGCGAAGGCAATCGACCCCTGGCACTGGACACTGCGGTGACTCTTGAACCATGATCAAGAGGGGAGTCTGGTTTCGGAGAGTGCTGACGGAGCTTGGTGTGTGGTCTACGTTGGGGGTTAGACCTCTGTTCAAGATGGCGCTTGCGCTTCTTGTATATTGGGTTGTTGGATGAGGATGATCGTTTCCGCTTAGCAGGACGTGGTTCCCTATCCACATTGATCGATACGTGATTACTGTTAAGCTTGTCGTCACTGAAATTACTGCTATGGCTCCCTAACTTATCCTGACTCGGCTCTGGAGATGTATCGTGGGTGGCCAGCCTTAAGCTTTCATCTTGGCTGGATAGATGGGTATCGCCAACTTTTTCGAACGTCAGCGTCGTTGTCACATCTTCTTTCACCTCTTGCTGCAGCTGCCTGCCGTCCTCGTTATTGTTGTCACTGCCGTAGCCCCAATCATCTTGCTCCTCCTCCTTCTGTCGCTGTCTCTCCTCCTCATCAAAGTTATCGGAATTCAGTGCAGGGCGGACCAGCTCCTGCTCGTCTGCTGCGCTTCGAACCGTAGGAAGATGGTCCGGGGGGTAATTACGACAACGAGCAGGAGGGTACCTCGTGGCCTCGGACTTAGCGCAGATCGTACAGTGGCCTGCTGCACTGATATGGTCGTGCAATGGCTCGCTCGAGGCACTGGAAGTAGAGGAAGTGTGATGGCGCATAGAATCGGACGTCGAAGGTTTTGGTTCAGAGTGCCGCAAGCGCTCTGCCGTCTCGAGTAGGTTATCAATATCGTGCCATACGTCGGAATTGGGAGGTGCCGGGGTTGGTGAGTCGATGGCGGTCTCTAGGCTATTGAGAAGACCCTCATCTGCCGCTGCATTTTCAGCACAAAAACCACTGTCGTCGACTTCAGCTTCAGAGGCACTTGAGTCGTCATCGCCCAGCAGCACAATTAGATCTCCTATGCCATATTAGAAAATTGGTCGTCTGTTCACACGATAAGGATAGAGAGCGTGCTCACCTGGACTACCGCTTGGGTTACTGCCTGGCGCTGACCCGTTATCATCAAGAGAGCCGCCTCTCTCATTTGCAGTTCTATCCCTAACTTCGAAGGTTGCGTTATTCAAAAGCTGGTCCTTCGCTACAAAGCTCTCCTTCTGTAGCGTGGTATATAGCAGTTGTTCGATGGAGGGAAGGTCGAAGTCGTCGTCGTCGTCGTTTTCGTTGTCATTGGTGACAATACTGTTCCCTGCTCTCAGATATTCCAAGGTTAGTTACAATTGCTACTAGCTAAATATCTCGATCTTAAAACGGACCTCGGATTCCAAGATCATCACTCCCACGATCGTCAGCTACTGCTGATTGCGGCATGTTGAGTTCTGTACTACTCGGATTGATGCGTTGGAACTTGTCGAAGATACTGATTGGCTTCGAGGCAGGTTTGCGGCGGCTTGTTGCGCTCTTGGAACGCGGAGCGGTTGGTACGTAAGTATATGGTTTGAAGGCCAAAGCAGCCATCTTGAGCGCATGGAAATATTTGGAAGTATTCAAGAAATTTTCTGCTTGCCGCTGGCTGTGGAAACTGGACTGCAGAAAGATAGCTGATAGGGGGGAGATCAGGACTCATATAAGCTTCTCGCACTGCCTTCGCAGAACAGGAATACCCGCTGCAGCCGACTGTACACTTTTAGTGTGCCATTCTCCCCCCTCTTCTGACGTACCCACCATCCAAAACGCCTGGGCGCCAATGCCGCTCCTCATGCATACAGAGATCTACCGCAGCTGCCAAAGCCTGAGACCTTGAATCCTGCGCTCTCATGCCAGAAGATGCCTATTGCCCCTCACTATCTCCACTTCGCTGTCCACCACGATCGACCGATCTCAGTATCCTTTCTCGATCGTTGGCGAGGCCACGAAAAGCTGGGCAAGGAGGCAGGGGCGGTCAAAGGAAGGGAGGAGTCGTATATCCTTGGACTGCACCTTATCCACCTGTCCGAAGGCTTCAGGCAACCTTGCACATCACAAGTATTCTCATCGTTAGCGTCTCAGCTGTCATGCAAGCAGCTGTCACAGTCCAATCGGCATATCTTCAGCAGATGTAAGCAATGCTCTGCTGGAGCCCTGTATGATCCTTTTGTCTCAAATCAGCCCAGATCCGCGCAATCAAACGAATACGAGATGCGCTACGGCATGAGGAAACTTACAGGAAGCTGCCCACACGTTATCCACCATGCGGCGCAGCTAGGCAAAAGCCAGGCCGCATTATCGTGAGGCATTATTGTGCTGTAAGGAGTGCAGGCTGAGTCTGCGGCATCTCAATCTCCGGAGCGGCCTGCTGTGAGGAACGGTGATAGTGCGACGACGAGGCAGATTGTGCGAACATTGGGACACGGAAAGCTCGTAACTTAGCCAATGCGAGGTAGCTTGCGAAGCGATCCGCGGTATCATAGCTGCTCAGCTGCTCGGCAGCATTGAAGTGGTAGGGGGGATCGTGGATTCTAGTTGAAACTGCCCCGCACCTTGCTGGCGTCGTCTTCTCAGCTGCGGCGTGGCCGATCAGGGGAGCCTAGTGGGAAGGAATGGAATCTAGGCAGAAGGGCCGAATACGCATGAAGAGCGAGCACCGAGCGTTGCAAGGTGGAGGTTGTTAGGCTGTTGAAAAGGAAGAAAGAAGGGAAAGGAGCGAGCGATGGAGTCGCGAGATTTTTATACCCCGCGAAAGCGGCGGCTGGCCCGTGCACGCACCTTACTCGATACGGAAGTCGCAGTTTCCTGAAGCGGGCTTGCCGTCTGGTCGTTTACTTTTTTATTACTTTAACCTTTTTATCTTCTTCTTTATTACTTAACCTTTTAACTCTCTCTTTTCTCTTAAATACTTACTTATTTTAATTTTACTCCTTTAACCCTATCTATACTCTCCCTTTCTATCTACTCTCTCTTCCTATCTACTCTCCCTCCTTATTTACTCTCTTTTTCTACCTGCCTTCCTTCTTTTTCTATACTTTCCTTTTCTAACTACACTCCCTTTCTTACTACTTACTACCTAACCCTAACCCTCACCCTCCTCTCTACTTATAACCCTCCCTCACTATTAATATCGTTACATATTCTCCCTGCCGGCTACTTAACTCGGACGGGTTCGGGTTATAAACCCCACTGTTTTCTCTCTCCTTACCGCGGGCTGTATATCGATGGGTTCGGGTGAAAATTCTTTATGTCCCCCTATACTCCCTCCGCATCCTCATATATATGATACACACCTGCCGCCATGTTTTCATCCAATTACTCTCTATCTCTAATCCAAACCCCTCTGCGTCTTCCTTCATCCAATCCCATAAATCCACCAAATAATCCCCTTGGAATCCAACCCCGTGAACCGCACTGATCAAAAACCCCTGCTCGTGCAATATATAAATCCCCGCCAACATTACATCTATATACTCACACGCTTCCCCGGTCTCCGGCTTCCGACACATCTTCTGCGACAATCCACAATCAAAACAATGCCCAAACTCCTTCCCAAAATCTAAATTCTCTCGTCACTCCTGGAAACTCCTATAACCCACCCCGTTGGCTTCGGCTGGGAAACACCCTGCGTACGTATGCGGCTCTTCCTGGGCTCCTCCGTCGATGGGAACAAACTCGCAATATACACACCCGCCTTGTAACATATCCATGGTCCGGAATACTAACTCGTCTGCCTCGACCAACTCCTTCAACTTGCTCGCAATCATTTTACTACCGCGAACCTCCTGACTCGCCTCTTGTCCTGCTTCACTGTCCATCTCATCCCTATGCTTGTCCCTGGGCTCTTCACCCTCACCCCCCGCTGTCCTGGGCCTACGCAAAATTGCTCTGCACCAATCACACAAAATACTGTCCGTACTCCGACAATCAACCCCTTCCGTCTCACCGTCAAAATGCTTGGCCATGACCTGCCGCCGACACCCCTTGACCTGCAAAAACTCCGTCATGGCTTCTTCGTCAACCTGCTCAACACAATACTTACTTAACACCTCCTTCCGACGACGGCCGCTGGTGGTCGTGACGCGGACGATGACGATGGAATCGCTCACCTCTCCCCCTCTCCCTCCTCGGCCGGACTGCTGGGCAAAACTGGTCAATCCGTATGGTCGATCGATGTGGACCACGAAAATAATGTCCTCGATATTAATGCCCGTCCCCAACGCACCGGTTGCCACAATCCAACCGCAACCCCGTATCCACTCTTCTAACAACTGCCCTTTCTCATCTGCCCGTGCCTTGTAAAATGGACACGCTAACGCCTCGCTGATCGTCTCTCCGGTTGCGTAACTGCGTACGTAAATCACGCCTCGTTTCCCGGCTGGCAACACCAAACTCTGGATGACTTTTAATCCAAACACGGACGGGGCTTCGTCTCCGCTATCTTGAACGCTGTAACGGATGGTGCGGCGTGCGGTGGACCGTCGGAACAAGCTTGCTTCGGGAATCAATAACTTCTCCCGTAATACGTCCTCTAACTGCACCATTAACGTGGCGGTTAAACACTTAAATGGGCAATCCATATACCGTAACTTCCACAACTCTCGCAACCGCTCCCGGTATGACGTATCGGTGAATGCTACATGACTCTCGTCAAAAAACATATATGCTAACTGTCCATGTAACTCCAATCCCTTGGCATAATGTCTGAACTCTCCAGTCACGGCTCGGTCGGCACTGACAATAACCAACTGCTGCATCTCACCACATGAATGCGGTCCCAACCACTCTCCACACGTTAATCCCGCCTTCTGGCCACGGTCGACTATATCATCTACCAATGCCGCAAATGGAACAACAACAATCACCGTCTGCTGCTCGACCATGGCTGCCAGGGAAAAAAAACAATGCCGACTTGCCACTACTTGTTGGTAAAACAATAATGGACGTTGCTGGCGGCCGATGAACCAATTCTAATGCGGCTGCTTGGCCTTCTGACTGTGGCCTGCTAAAACCAATCTTCTGCAACCCGGCCATGGCTTTGCGGAATGCGGCACTGTGCTCCTGCTTGACCCCTTTCTCGGCCTTGATCTTCTTTCCTAACTGCGGCACCAATGGCGTGCTGGCTCCACGCCGGTGGCCAACCCCGCTCTGGCTCTGACCGGCGCCATCGGACTTCAAATGGAACAACTCATGCCATGCAATCAACGCCTGCTCAAACACCCGCAACAATTCGGGCCCTAATCGATGCAAAAACGCCCCGTCAATGGCATAATGGTCTCGTGCAACTCGTTGCCCGTGGCTGGACTGTCGTACAACGGCAT
Source organism: Ploettnerulaceae sp. D365 (assembly GCA_003988805.1). Lineage (NCBI taxonomy): Eukaryota > Fungi > Ascomycota > Leotiomycetes > Helotiales > Ploettnerulaceae > Ploettnerulaceae sp. D365. The sequence continues at coordinate 4,968 of QYAL01000209.1, read as the reverse complement.
GCTGGAACATGGTTGCTCGCAACTCTTCCTCGTCGTCACCTTCGGCAAATTGGTCTCCATCCTCATCACCCTCTTCCTCCTTCTCCCACGACTTGCTTGCCCGGATCAAATGGCACTCGGCAATCCCAATGGCGGTCTGGCGCCACGACGACACCGTCAACTCAACCCCCAAATGCTTGCCGGTGATTGTCTTCAATTCTCGTGACAACTGCTCTCTGGCCCATGGACCTCTGGCGTCTCCAAACAAATATTCCGACTCCCGATGATCCAATGCTCGGGCGAATGGCCGTACGTGGACTATATACTGTACAAAAATCTGACTCAACTCATCGGGCAAAAACCGGACGATGTATTCCGTGTTCCCTCGCCGTTTCCGGGCCTTGTCGTACATGGTCAAAATGCACAACCGGCCATTGATCATGTACATATTCCGGGCTGAATATATACTATTGCTAACCTTGATCGAACCGATTTCGGGTCCATGGGCGGGCTGGCCATACTGGATGTGAACACCTCCCATGCCCTTCCTTAAAAAACTCCTTTCGACCGTCAAATATGCATCCACGCGGTGCTTGATCCACTCATCCTCGCCACCCCCTCCCTTCTTCATCATCTGCCGTCTTCCATGGGCCTTCCTTGCACGGCTCAACAACCCTTGATATCCAACGTCTAAATGATTGTTCTGGGGATGCTGGATAAAACTGTACTCGTCACGCCGGAATTCCTGGCTCCACGCCATACTGTCGATGATCTGGCCCAAATCAATGTCTGGGACGGCTTCGTCAAACATCAACCACTGTAACATTTCCTGCAACTCCTTATTCACCGCTTGACACATCTTTGAAATCTTCTTCAACTGCACGGGTTCACCTATGTAAAAAATGGTCTGCTGATCCTCTGACCAATGGATGTTGGGGGCCGACTTGTGCATTTTATTAAATGCCTTTCCCATGGCTAACTGGCTCAAAATGCATGACGTTGGTGAAAATGAATGCTTGCTCCGGATCTGCTTGATACGTGCTGGTACGTCTGGAATGTCGTCGCGGCTTGGCAACATTGGCCATGCTTCGGCGGGGACGGCCACCTCTAACATGATCAACCGGTTGATGTACAAAACGGCGGCCAAAAACTTGGTATAATGGAACGATGATCGGAGCGTCTTTGTCTGTGCGTCTACGCCCATAACGGCCATAAAATGCATCAATGGGGAATCGTACATGGAGATCTTGCTCATGTCTTGCATAACGATCAACATACAAAACTGCATTAACTCTATCGTCAATGCTTGGTCCCGCTCTTCCTCTTCTGTAAATTCATCTTCTGGTGGATCGGTCTGTAGCATGACCCGCATCTTCTGTATGCTCTCCAACTGCTCTTCTGTAAACTTCACCCCAGTCTCGCTTTCATCTCCCCACTCCGCTGGTGCTGTCCGCATCCAATAACACAACCCCTGCTGCCAAACCCCACTGTACTTGGTCATGGACGTTGAATTCTGCGGCAACTCGAATGGGTGCTGGTCGGCCACTTCATTCTTGGGCGATTTCCACCACTTCAACGTGTCTTTGTGATCGGACGCCGCCAATGTGTCCAAACACCGCTCCAAAATCCGCCTCCATGCTCGGCAAACGCGGGCTAATTCGGGCTCGTCGGGATCGGCTTCGCGGATAAAATGGTGGATCTTGATCATATTGTGCTTGGACTGACTCAAAACCTCATTCCATTGGGTGAATTGTAACCATGAATCGGCTTCAATGGCTGGCGCTTTCTTCAACAGCGTCAGCCGTCGTTCTTTGGCCTCACCCTTCCATGCTTCAATCTCTTGCACAATCTGGTCATCGATGACTTCTTGATTGTCATCACCACCACCACCGTCATCATTATTGCCGTCATCATCCCCGTCATCATCGTGGCCGTCGTCTGCTTGCCTGGCTTGGCTGGCACGTGACTGTCCCGGCTGAACTGGCTGCTGGCTGTCATCCACAACCCAATATCGCTCCTTCCCACCCTTAAACCATGACTGCAGCTTAACGGAATCAAGCAAATCTTCATCTGCAGCCCTCTTCTTGTTGTGGACCTTGTTTCCATGTTTCCTGGAGTTGCTGCGGTCCTGCGTCTTGTACGGGCTCTGCTGGCAATGCTTGCACCGGAATCCATCCACCACGTCGATAACTGGCTCTGGGGCGGATCCATCCGGCGGTAATGGAACTGTCGAATAATCGTACGTAAATGGGAACCCTTCAATATAACGATCCACCTGCTTGCGAAGCTCAAGCTGAACCTTATGTTTTCTGCGCAAGTGGTCGGATATGGCTGCTGGGCTCACCGCGCAGCGACACCCGTCGCTCAAACAAATCAACACACCGTAACGCTCGTTCAACTGGATCAAATGACTCAATGTTTGGGGAATGGCTTCTGCCCGGATGGGTTGTTCGTCTGCCATGTTGATTATATGGGTTTTAATGGGTTTGGTGGGGGTTGGGGTTATTGGGGTTAAGCCGGTCGACGTCCAACCGGGCTTTTTGCATACATGGTCACAAGTGGTCACCGTCACACCAAAAAATTTCCCGGTTGACGTCCAACCGGGCAGTTTTTACGAGAGTTAATGCTAGGAGGGCACAGGCCAGTTTTGTAGGGTTCTGTCACAACCCCACCGACCCTTATGACAGTAGGCCATGAGGACAACGCTAAGGCCTTGAAACAGATCGCCGAACGTTGCCACTATTGCCAACTCCATGGCAGATCCCCTGGCAGATTCAAGTTCACCCTGCGGGACGACGTTTCCTTCAATTACTGCATCTACGTTGACGTCATGTATATAGACGGGAAACCGGTATTACATGTAGTCGACGAGGCTACGCGGTTTCAAGCTGGCAGATGGCTACAAAACGTGTCTGCCAAACACACATGGGATATGCTACGTAGTTGTTGGATGGACACATATTTAGGGCCTCCCGACTTGATTGCACACGACGCTGGCAAGAACTTCGTGAGTTTGGAGTTCCGCCAATCAGCAATCAACGTTGGTACAACTACAAAAGCTGTTCCTGTGGAAGCTCACAACTCAATTGGTCTTGTGGAACGGTACCACGGTCCCCTCCGCCGTATCTACAAGATCATAGCACAGGAAATCCCGGGAATAGACAGAGATCTAGCTTTTCAAATGGCTCTCAAGGCTTTGAACGATTCAGCAGGTCCAAATGGTCTAGTTCCTACACTCCTCGTTTTTGGCGCCTACCCCCGTATGGTAGCCAACGACGCTCCCTCAGCAACAGTCAGCCAACGCGCTACAGCCCTTCAAAAGGCTATAGCTGAAGTTGGTAAGATACGAGCTGAACGGAAGGTCAACGACGCACTTGCCATGCGTAATGGACCAAATACAACGTCCCTCCACGATCTACCACTCCAATCAGAGGTACTCGTGTGGCGGGAAGGCAACGGGAGCCAACCAGGCTCGTGGACGGGACCATGGGTCTTGTTGTCAATGGACAACGAGAACTGCGTGGTACAGCTCCCAAGTGGAGCTACGACGTTTCGTAGCACAGTGGTGAAGCCATACAGATCTGATCCCGACAGCCAATTAGAATTGGAATCCCCAGAGACCAAGGCTGCCGAAGGAGAAACTCCTATTGAGGAGGACGGAGTTGAGGAATCAACTCCACCACCGCGCCGCGGCCGTGGCAGACCGCGGAAGCATGCTACGAACGTCAACGTGGTTGAATTTACGAACACAGCCATTGGTACCGCTGTGTTCACACAGAGTACAGCAATTGACTCAGCTGTATTCACAACAAACAGCCAATTCGCAGCCTCACGCCAGCTAGAAATAGCTGGCTTGGTTGAAAAGGGCGTGTTCGCGGTGACCCACGCGAACGACGTCCCCCCTGGAACCAGAGTATTTGGCTCTCGATTCGTCGACGAAGTCAAACACCCAGGTACAGAGAAAGCGTATGAGAAGTCTCGATTGGTGGTTCAAGCTTACAACGATCACTAAAAGACGACGGTACTCACGCAATCCCCTACGATTCAACGTATGAGCTAAAGGCTGATTCTTTGCCTGGCTGCTATGGAATTGGAAGACTCCGCACTCTATATCAGAGACATTTCCTAAGCATACGTTCAATCTGTTACCTCCCTAAACCGCGACTTCTACGTGAAACCACCACAGGAAGTGCGGGAATACCTGGGAATTGACAATAACTCCGTGCTGAAGGTTGTAAAACCCCTGTACGGAGTACCAGAGGCTGGTAACCACTGGTTTAAGACGTACTACACCCACCACGTCGATAAGTTGAGTATGAACCCTTCCACATACGACCCCTGCCTATTGTATACAGCTGAAACAGAGCCTCCCTTTGGCGTCGTCGGTCTCCAAACCGACGATACGCTGTTCTACGGTAATTCAGCCTTCGCCTCTATGGAGGAGGTTGAGTTACGAAAGGCTGGGTTCATGGCAAAGGAACGGGAACAGCTCACAGTTGACAAACCACTCAAATTCAACGGTTGCATGATTAACCTCTCAACCACAGGGGAGATCTACGTCTCCCAAGAGAACCAGTGCAAGAATTTGGGTCTTATCAACACCAAAAACGACGTTTCCACCACGAGTTCGAGAGGTGTTACTCGTACAAAACTCACCCCAAGAGAGCAATACGCCGCACAACGTGCGCGCGGAGCGTATATTGCGTCTTGCTGCCAACCTGAGGCCTCATTCGATCTATCTTTTGCTGCCCAGGTAACTATTCCCAGCAAGACCGATATAATGGCGTTGAACAAGCGCATCCAATGGCAGATCGACAACCCTGCCAAAGGCCTCAAATACGTCAAACTCGACGCAAACACACTCCAACTCGCGGTATTCACAGATGCCTCGTTTGCCAACAACAAAGACCTTTCCTCACAGATTGGCTACGTAATAGCGTTGGCAGACGCCTCAGGCAAAGCCAATATACTCCATTGGTCCTCCACGAA
>QYAL01000208.1:0-13668 GCA_003988805.1 Ploettnerulaceae sp. D365 | reverse complement strand
CAAGCTATACAGGTCTAAGCACAGACCATCTAACTAGCTCTATTGGTGCCTTACRTGACAGGCAACGAGTATGACACTGAACCCTTATTTATTCAACACTCCCCCACAGGGGAAATCCTCTTGCCTTTTGAGTTTAGTCAACAATTCCAAGCAACTTCCTGAACCTAGTGAACCCTGGCTTCTGCAGCGGTTTCGTCATGCCATCGGCAACCATCTGATCTGTAGGAATGTAGGTAATGTCTAGCTTTCCTTGTTCTTCGAGATCACGAATGTAGTGATAGCTGATATCAATGTGCTTGGAGCGTTCGTGCAGGTATGGGTTCTTGACTAGTGCCAATGAACCTTGATTGTCTCCAAGCATGTGCATAGTATTTGGGTTCTTTCCAATATGCATTCCCATGCCTAGATCTCTGAAAACTTGTCCGAACCATTGTCCTTGTTTGCCACACATCGCTATAGCCATATACTCTGATTCACAACTCGAGGTGGCAACGGATTTTTGCTTCTTGCTCCCCCAGGCGAGTGGCCCACCATAAAACATCACAACATATCCCGAGACGCTTTTCCGGTCGGTCTTGTCTCCGGCCCAGTCAGCGTCTGAGTAGGTAACTAGATACTTGTACGCTCCCCCAGGGCCGAAAYGTAGCTTCTGCTTGACTGTCGAGCTGAGATATCGCATAAGTTTCTTTAGTGCTTTGCCATGTCKCTCACATGGTCCGCTCATGTGTTGACTCAACTTTCCAAGTGCGAATGCTATGTCGGGTCTTGTAAAGGTCATGGCGTACATCAACTTACCAATCTTTCTTTGGTAATCGGTTGTGTCGATCCGCGTGTCCTTGTCGGTGGTGGGGCTGTAATCATTGTAATCTGCTGACGGGTGGGTTTTGCCTTTGAAGGATGGATTGGCAAATCCAACTTCCTGTAGAGCCGCTTGGAGATACTCCTCCTGGTCAATGTAAATTGCCCGGTTCTTCCTGTCTCTGACGACTCTGGCCCCGAGGATCTTATGAATCTCCCCCAGGTCCTTGGCTTTAAATCGTCTGGACAGTTGCTTATAGAACCAAGAAAGCTCACCCTTGGTTTTGGCTGCGGCGACTATATCGTCAACATACACTAGAAGTTTGATAGACTTGTCCTTGTGCATGTATAAGCACGGGTCTGCGAGGCTTTGTACAAAACCCCACTTGAGGAGCTCGGCTTTGAGAAGTAGGTTCCAGTCTCGCGCCGCTTGCTTGAGTCCGTACAGACTACGTAATATCGCAAGTACTCGTCCTTTCTTGACTCCTAGTCCAGGTGGTGGTGCCATGTAGATCACTTCCTTCAGATTGGACTCTGTGAAAGCATTCTTGATGTCGTACTGGGAGCACTCGAGATCTTCGATTGCAGTCATGGCCAGAAATAAACGAAGTGTGTCCATTCGTGCTGTTGGTGCGAAGGTCTCGGTGTAGTCTTCTCCATAGACTTGAGAGAATCCTCTAGCTACCAGACGGGCCTTAAATCGTTCGATGATTCCGGTGGCTAACGTCTTAATAGTAAAGACYCATTTGGAGGTGACTATGTTAGCGCCTTTAGGGGCAACAACTTCTTCCCAGGTTCCATTGTCCATCAGAGAGCGTAATTCCTCGATGATTGCTTCTTTCCAGAGGTAACCATGTTTAGCGTCGTTRACCGCTTCCTTGTAAGTTTGAGGGATCTTGATTCCCATGACTTCAGTTGCGGGGAATGCTAACTCGAATTCTTTCCTTGGGAATTCGGAATCCAATTCATCATCGAGCTCTCCCAGGGCAACCTGTGCAATCATTGCTTTAATGATCTTATGCAGTCTTTCCTCCATACTTCCTGACTCTGACAATGATCTCTTGCGCTTGGATCTTCGCAAGACTGGCGGGTCAGGTTGGGTTGTTGCTATATCAGGCTGCATTTGATTAAGTTTGGATACAAGATCGTCCTTTGGGGTTTCAATAGTTTGGTCATCTTGCGCTATAGGTTCTGGTACATCTTCTTGGACCTCGATATTGTCTTCGAAACTGTCTGCTGGTGAAGTGGTTGGTTCTTTTGAGAATTCAAGTTTTGAATCTGTGATCCGATTGTCATTCTCATCAAATCTTATAATCMCTGGTGGGGCTTTAAATGATTTTATGACAACTTGTGGAATTGTTCCAGGCGTCGCTTGACCACAGTCAACTTGGTCAGGTAAAGGTCGTTGTACCTTGGGTCTGCCTCTTGGGAGTCGATCGGGTTGATCATTTGTTGTGCCATCGGGTCCGGATTCTCCACGCAGTTTAAGTGCAATTGTCCCTCCTTTGATATTCTCATCTATCAACACGCGGCTGAACCGTTGGGTGTATCCCAGTTCAGGACAGTAAACCTTGAAATGCTTTGTTGTATTTTCCGAAAATCCTAAGAACACACCRACGCGTGCAGTATCGCGTAACTTATCATGTCGTTGCGTTGCTGGGATTGTCTTCGGATTGATATAGGCAAAAGCTTTTGATCCCCAAACTTTGATATGGTCGATCGACGGGGTAGTTCTTGTGTATGCCTCTTGCGGACTTACAACACTTCCGTCGATTATTGGTCCCGTGTCAGTGAGATTTCGAATATAGGCATCATGTTCAACTGCGTCGTCCCAGAATTCGATTGGAAGTCCCGCTTCTTTTAGCATGGCTCGCATGTCTGCCTCTGCAGTTCGAATGTTTCTTTCGGCAGGTCCATTTTGGTGTGAGGATGCTGTTGTTGTCAGTTCGGAGCGTGTTCCAGCTCCGGCATCCTTCCATTCTAATACTGCCTTGATCAATTCTGGTGCATTGTCAGATCGCGCTGCGAGGATCTTCGTCTTAGTCTCCARTTCCACATCTTTCTTCCAGATCTTGAGTCTTCCAATCGAATCGCTTTTCTGTTTTAGTGCAATAACCCAATTCTTCCGAGTGAAGTTGTCTATAATTAGTAGGAAGTATTTGTTTCCCCTTACGGACGGAGGAAAGGGTCCTGCGATATCAAATTGGATAAGTGCGAGCTTCTGCTCCTTGTGTTCACTCAAGGTCTTTGGGATTCTGTTAGTCATTTTGGTAAGGGCGCAAACTTCGCATATCTCTCTATCAGTAGGAATTTTGATTGCAGCGTTGAGAGTAGTGACTTTGTGAAGATTCCGGATTTTGTCAGGGCCAAGATGATTAAACCGTCGATGCATCAGTTTGTAGTAAGACTCTTGTTTTGTAAGAAGCTCAGGCTTCCGGAGTCTCGTACTAACTRTTGCAACAGTCTCCTCCATCTCTTCATTTGCTGGGAATGCCATAAAGGCTTTGTCTTGGTATCCATCAGCAACGTGATTCACAATGTACAAACCATCTCTCATAATAGCTTCAATAATCTTTTCTTTCCCGAGTTTAAAAGACATCTTTTGTTCGTTAAAGGATCCTTTTAGGCCACTCTGGCAGACTCGTCTAGCTGACAGCAGATTGACCCCTAATCTGGGAACAAACAGGACATCTTTTAATAGCATCGATGACCCATCCTCACACACCATGTCCACAGTACCCTTGTAGTCGGCGTACAAAAGTCCCCCACCAACCCGTATCATTCTGCGTTTAATAGGTATCATTTGCCTAAAGATATCGGGTTGGTCAGACATGTGTGAAGTTGCGGCTGTATCGGAAGGCCATTGGGAGGGTTTTGCCTTACGGAGTTGGTCATTGGAGAGGTACACAATCTCGTCAGCTTCGTCCTCGCTTTGGAGTGGATCGAGGACTGTATCTGAATCATCGTTGTCTGATTCATCAGCTGCAGCAAGTCCATGTCCCTTCTTCTTGATTGGAGGCGAGTTTCTTTGGAGTTTGGATGACAAGGGGTTGGCTTGAGCGACAGGCTTCCGCTCGTTGCTTGTCTTGGCGGATCGATTAGAGAACGACTTGCTCAACTGTTTCATTGCATGCTTGACTGCATCTTGGGCTATTTCTAAGAAAGGGCAGTCGCGCGCCATATGCTTGCGGGAGCAGAGGTAACACGTTCCAACGCGGTTCTTTTGACCATCGCTTTCCGAGTCGCTAGGTCGTCGTTGGGGAACGGTATACTTCTTGCTAGGTATATACGCGGCATGCGCATGCTCTTCATCCTTGGACTTGATCCGGTTTTCCTTTTCCTCAAGGTATTTGAGCTTGTCCTCAACTGACAATGTATTCTGGATATTAAGGGTATCAATTGTCGTTTCAAAATCCTTGGGGAGAGAGCGGATTAGAATAAGAAGTTGTGTTTTGTCAGGGTATGCCGTATAGACCGTAGCATCTGCATTGATCAGCTTGCGGCGGTAGTCCTTGAGCTTATCCCATGCTCCAATAATAGTTGTCTTGTCAGGGTCGAACTGGAAAGTCTGGATTTTGGTCATAAACTTATCTGCCGTAGTAGAGTCGGTCTGAGCATATTTCTTTGTCAGGTAGGCCCAGAATTCGTATGCAGACTCATGTTCGTCCAAGAGAGCTTGATCGTCCTCACTAAGTGACTGGAAAAGTAAATAGAGAGCGGTTGCTTCGTCTTCGAAATACTTCTTTTTCTTCTCAATATTGAATCGAACTGTGGTCTTCACCTTGGTGTCAATGTCCGTAATCTCCAGTTCCTCGAGACCTTGTGTAATATCCCCGACTGTTGCTACCCTTGCGTAATCTTCCACTTTGGTTTGGCATGTATAGAAGACCTGCTTGCCTTTCAACTTGATCTTTAGTTGTCGAAACACTGAGTCATGGTTTCCCTTGTGGAGTGTTGGAATCCGGTATCCTCCCTTTTCATTTTCTTGTGCCATCTTTGAAGTATTTCGGAGATGAGGAGATGGCGGAGTGTATTCGAGGTAGTAGAGGGTGTCGACTTGTCGCGATTAGGAGTTTTCGACGCGTCGACCGAAGTGAGTTTTAGAGAAGATTTGAGCTTCGCGCTCCGTTTTGGTGATCGTCCGAGATCTGCCAGCGCCGTCCGAGGTCGCCAGAGACAATAGCTCTCCGAGGCTATGATCGATTTACAAGCGTGGCTCCGAGCACGCTGCGTAGGCACTCCGAGGCCTAGATTGTGAGGTACAGAGCTACCACTCCGAGGGTAGGTTGATTGAGCACTCCGAGGCTCAGAATCCTCACCACTGTTCGAGAACCACTTGCTAACTCGGGGCTCATAACCTGTTCAGCAAGTATCCCTTTCCGAAGGGATTCACGTAGAGGCAGGTATGGGAGAACAGTATTTTCATTAGATCAAAGCTATACAGGTCTAAGCACAGACCATCTAACTAGCTCTATTGGTGCCTTACGTGACAGGCAACGAGTATGACACTGAACCCTTATTTATTCAACACAACACGATATATATATATAGATAAATCTTTCCTAAGTTGGCAACTTCCCAAGAACACGTGCACATGTATATCGTAAGAGTACGGATAGAGAAGGAGCAACACGGGAGGAATACCTACTAACCTTATCATAAGGTGCTCATGAGTCGTGATTATCAATTCCAAATTACCAATTACCTGGCTCGCCCGTAAATACGAGTGTGCACTGTAGACATTTAGATATATATATATATATATATATATCCCGACAGGTATTTTTTGATTATTCATCAATATTTACCTCTTCAAATGATGACGACCTTTCTGAGAAAATTTCAGCTCATACTGTCATACCTGATGCCCGAAGCTCTAAGTCGGTGGCTGATGAGACACACGAGGCTCAAGATGACAAGAAGTCCAAACCAATTGGAATGTTTCTCCCACTCCCTTATCGGGCCCCCTGCTACAGTGCTGTAGTACTACATATACAATTATATCGAGCGTCGTAATCGACACTCAGCCCCGCCAGCTCATACATCATACATATACTCAGATCAGTCACGATTCACAATCCAGCTGCAGCCTTGCTGCCTAACTATTCTATCCTAATCTGTTCTCATCCTACTACCAGAGTAGGCTTTCTTTCATCGCCTCTCTCTCTCTCTAGTAAACCTTGGGGAATTGAAGTTCTGAGTTCGTGCACACCTGCAACGGAGATAGCTGCTCGTTTTATATATGTACTCTCTCTTTGTCGGTCAGTCGAAATCATCAACCTAGCTGATGGCAGAGAGCTCAGCCAGGCAGAGCGCGGCTTCGATATATCAGCACTGTATTTCACTACTAGATGACATTCGCCAATTGGTTGAGGTCCATGCTCCCGGAAGTCTACCAAATGCTAGAAAGACTGATTTGCGCCATGTTGGTGAGAATCTAGAGGAGTGGTATGAGGATATATTGTCAATCACGCAGGATAAAGATCTCGATGATATTCTTGAGAGGTCAACTTACTACACTGAAAAGGTGCGGCGGAATTTGGGAAAATTTTCTGAAACTCTGAATAGCAGTAAGCCCAGTTCATCCGACACAGACTCTTTGTAAATGTTGCTCATATCACCTTCTAGTTTATCTCTTGCTCTCCTCACCACAGGGAGGTACCGAAGATAAGAGAGTTTCCAACTTGAAAGCTTTCATAGGCTCCTTAAAATCCCTGTACGATGAACTCGCAGATGACGATGATATCGCCGCTCTCAAAGCCGCACCTGCGTTCGGGCAAGATATTTTCCGTCGCCAGTTTGGCAAGCAAATGATTTCTCAAGATCATGAGGGAAGACGTTCGCGAATATCAACTGATTTTGTGGGGGCTACAACAGACCTACAGAGCCATTCCATACCCTGGAAGGATGATAGAGTTCCTTTTCAGCCTAAGCAGCGCAGCACCTTTGACACAACACTTTCAAACTTCCCAGGCGGAAGTTCATCCACAACTTCTCAGCCTCAGAGGAAACCAGTCGCACCCAACTCAAATATTGAAAACCTCAGACTAGTTCCAAGTTCATCGGGAGCTTCTCAAGAATTTGCTCAACCACCGTGTGAGGCGACAAGGGACAAACTCATGAAAATCAAAAGATCGACCGATTACAGCAATCGTGGAAATGGACCTTCGACAATTTTCCCAGTTGAAGATGTGAGAAGGATTCTCCTTGAAGGCAATACAGCCGAGAAGACTTTCCACTGCAGTTGCTCGAGGTGCTATAACCATTCAAAAATCCCCAGCGACTCACGACACTTCGACAAGGAAAGCTTGACCGAGAAATTTGCTACTACATTTGCTTTGCTGATCTCCTTGTACAGATCAGGTTTAATCAGTCACTTTCAAAAGAAGGGGAAGTGTCTCACGGATGGTTTGCTGGAACGGGATAATCTAAAATTCATATCTGACTTAAATGTCCCGACAAGAGATAGTAGTCACATTGCTATTGACGAAATTATACGTGACCAATATATGTTTCATCTTAAACAATTCGAGGTCTGGCATCATTCGGTGGAGTTAAGCCCCGAGGAGGCTCTCCCGATCTTAGAAATCCAAGAAGAGGGGAGAGGCGCTTATGGTACGGTATACAGCTTCGAGTTTCTCCCTGGATACGATGGGAGGGGCTATGATGTTTTCGAGGTACGAGCCACCACCTTCTTCCTTCGATGCAGTTGACTGATTCAAGCTATTTCTAGCCACGAAAGTTCGCCCGCAAGGTTTTCGTCAAAACACATGTCGCTTCTGGAATCGATGAATTCAATAATCTTCTCCGCATTTATCGCAAGGGTACTTCTCAGAGTACACAGAGATGGGCTAAATGGAGAAACCATATCATGGAAGCTTTGGCTGGGTACGAGCATGGCGATATTTACTTCATTATATTCCCGTTTGCGGAGAGCACCCTAGCAAAATATCTCCATGGCCAGACCGATTATCCAAAACTCACACCAAGCTACATGTGGAAACAGATGGAAGGGGTGGCGGGTGGTCTAGCGTTCTTGCACGAATCCTACCTGTCAACAACCGGACACGATATTGTATCACCGAGTATTGCCTTCCATTTCGATCTCAAACCAGAAAATATTCTGATACGGAATGGGGTTGTGATGATCTCGGATTTTGGTCAGTCTAAATTTCGGAAAGTTTCTCTCGGAGATTCCTCGTCGGGAGTCGATTCTGATCGTGTATTCTTCAACTACGGACCCCCTGAGCATAACTTCTCAACTTACGACAAAGGTGCGAAGAAGAAGAGCAATTATAATTTCGACATATGGTCGCTTGGAGGAATATTTTCGGAACTTATTACCTTCCATATCAAGCAGCCCGCTGGCCGGCAGGGGTTTCTCGACTACAGAAACGCTAGACGACAAGACGACAGAGATGCTGGAAGCCGTGGAATTGTGACCACCTTTTTCCTTGACGAGCTAACAATTAAACCATCGGTGCTCGAACAGCATAAAAGTCTCTTCAATGATATTAAAGTTCGGAGCGACCCAGCATACTATGGTCAGAGGGATGCTTGGTTGGAAGAGTTTGCTGGGAAAGATTTCTTTGAACTAGTCACGAGCATGTTATCTATCATAACGGAGACGACGCAGAGACCGAAGGCGGTAGAAGTACAAGAGACATTGGGACTGTTATTGCAGAATGCTCAAATGACAGCTGAGCGACGGCCACTCAGAAATATGTCTCTTCAAGGACGACCAGATATTTGGCAGCAGGCAAGAAATGGCCTCCTCTGGGATGAGCTTCCTAGATCCTTCAGTCAGATGTAAGAGGGCATCACTGCATTTGATACGCTCAAACACTTCTTTGTTCTACTTTTAACTAACATATACATGTCAGACTTTGTTACTATCTCACACAGGATGCTTCTCAGCCAACCAGATGCGTCATATTAATGCAGCGGCTAGTCAATCGCCAAATGCAGATGCTTGTCCTCTGGCATCACGGAAGCCGACAGTACAGCCAGCCGCAACAAGAATTAAGCAGTAAGTTCGGAGACACCCGTTAGATTGGAAAGCAAGTCCAGAATAATCTTCTGATACCCCCATGTATAGTAAATCACAACTCAGTAAATCGCCAGACCGGTGTCATCATCGAATACTACGGACATCAGCAGACCGATGCAGAGCATGTTGACCTGACAGCGGAGACACCAGAGGGTATTGAAGATTCCCAATTCGACGAGGAGCTACTTTCAAGTCATTATAGGATTGTACCTATAACAAATACTCTCACAAGCTGCGCTGCATTGTTATTCGTCAATGCTGAAGGTTACTACTTGGCCCCAAATTCTTCGTCTAGACACTAAGCTGATATCTGCGACCACACCTCAGATGCCTTTTCATTCCAAGCAGCGCTAACAGGCCAATACATCGTCTCAAAGTAAGAACAATGCAATTAACTCCGTCACCAATGTCCTCCATCTAAATCTAACGCGCAATGTAGCTTTTCAGCAAATCTCCGAGGCGGTGAAATCGTCCCAGCAAGCAGAATCATCTGTGTAAGAAGGAAATCTAAGCCCGAGCCCATCCCACAGGTGGCGCTTCTCCAGATATGGTCAGACGTAGATCTCGAATCTCAAGTGCAAAGAAAGAGCTCGGTCTTATCCGGCGAGACTACTACTGCAGGAGGAGGTACATATCCAGCGTTCGACCGCGTCCCAACCATCCACGTGGCGATCATCACTCGATCCCATCTCTACTTGTTTAAGGCTGAGCACTCCAGAATCGTCCGACCAGAGGGAGATCATGCACGAGCACCGGACTCCAATCAATCGATCGTGCTTAAAGGAAAATCGGCGTTATCTTTCCACAAAATCAACCTGGCGGCAAGAAACGGTGCGATCATGGTTAATATCCCCGAGCCAGACGAGTATACGAAATGCGAGGAAGCTCGGCTGAAAGTCACTCATTCTCAAGGTTAGTTTTCATGCGCACGTCGCATTGATTACTCTCATACTATTATTCTCTTTCTCTCCAAATTCTCTCGAATATTCAAATTTTAAACACACGAGAAGTTCCCGAAGGGAATAGGATGCAGTACTAACATCATTCATAGATATAGCTTCGTTCTGGCGCACTCTAGAATTCGGCCAGAGGATGTGTGCAAATATGGAGATGTTGAAACGGAAAAACCAGGCGCTCAAGCCGCGGTAGATTGATGATCATTGATCAATAATGCTCACGGAGAAAATATATGGCTGTCTGCTGTATTAGGCGATATGTCGGAGAGATGTAGGCATAACTCTCTCCGTTTCATCCTACTGTATACATTTTCGCCTTCTAACATATTTCTGTTGTAGGAATAAGGTTAAGAACTAAAGAGTACAATACTGTACTGTAGTTAGATATGGTATCCTTTAGTGTCCGCGGTCAACGTCGCTCTCCCGCAGTCCCGCCAATAGGGCAAGTCCGGACTCCGAAGTGTGCATCATTTCCCCGCATGCATGCACTTAAATACCGGAAGATTGCACACCACACGGGACGAAAACAAAGCTAGCGGTAGCTAATGGCTGATTCACATCGTTCGAGTTTCGAGGGATGGACTGATTGATGTATATGATCCTCTTCTTTTTGGGTGCAAGGTGGAAATATATATCTGCATATATGAGGGGGCTCTAATTGCTGATATAATAAAATTGGAAGGAAGAGGAGGAGGATAGTGTTTCTAAATGGAAAGGCGATGTCGAAAGCTCTAGGGGATGTGAAGCGAAGAGTGCAGGAAGGGAAATAATGGGTCATTCATCCTAATACAGGTATTTTGGAATTGGGGTTTGTAGATATTGGTTGTGTATGTACATACGATGGGACTCAGCTGAACTTTCTCTCTGATTTCAATTAGGAAGATATCCTACTTACTGTACTATTCTATACAATGTGTGTGTGTATATCGGGTTCCATCTATCGGTCCATCTTTCTATCTATACAAACAGTCTAAAATCGCAAATGCAAGCCTCGCTGATTTTGGATATAGTTATTCTATCGCTTCTTGAATTTCCCTTTTCCACACCTGTAAACACCTTACTCCTTCCTCACTCCTTTCCTTCCTAGCCGAACAAAACAAAACAAAACAAGACAAGACAAAACAGGATAAAACTACCCGCCCATCCTCTTGGAAAAAGAAAGTATGTACTCGGAAAAGTAATACACACATACCAGAAAAAAGTCCCAAGAAATCAAAAAACAAAAACACTCCAGTCCTAAAAACCCCCATCATCAACCCTAAAGCCACCTCCCCCACCTCTCCTGAAAAGGAAACCTCGCCGCCCCACACCTCTTCTTCCTACGCACCCACTCCTCGATGCGCGTTCGATTCCACGTACTCTCCCAACGACCAACACCATACTTCCCCTCCTGCTTGACGCCAAGCGAGACATGGGAGGTGGAGATGGCGCACTCGGCATTAGAGCCATCGTAGCGCGATTGCAGGCAGCGGGGCTCGAGCTGGCAGGCGTCGGCGCAGGCGGTGGCGGAGGTGATGTCGGGGATTTTTTCGTCGTTGGAGAGGTTGTCCCAGTCGCTGCGGTGGAGGGGGAGGAGTGGGTTTATTAGGTTGGTGAAGAGTTCGGCGTAGAGGAGGGGGGACTGTGGGGGAGGAGAGGGTGTTAGTGGGATTATTAGGGGGGGGGTTGTAGAGAGGGGAAAGAGGAGAAGGGGAGGGAGGAGGAATAGGGAGTGAAAATACACGTACATTTTTATGCTTCCTATGGCCTTCGAAGCTGCCGAGCTGTTCGGCCTCAGCCGGGGAAATGTGATGCAGAGTGACGACTGGCTGACACCAGTGGTCGTCGCCAAAGGGGATGGTAGCCTGGGTTTCGCCGTTGATGGTCGGCCAGGAGTTTTGCAGTGGGATCTCGTACTCCTTGAGCGCCTGAGCCAGGATCCAGTCGCCGCAGCACTCGTCGTGGATGCGAGGGTCCCATTTTGCGGCGGTGCCGTTGTGCGTCTCGACGATGGAGCGCATGGCGGCGCGCGACATCAGGTACCCGCTGCCGCCGTGGCCGAAGGGGAGGTCGTTGATGTAGGACCGGGAGCCCATGTAGGATTTCTTGGTGGGATCGAGGCGCTGGATCCAGCGGATGAGGCTGGGCCAGACGACGTACGTGTCGGCGTCGATGTGCATGTAGAAGTCCATGTTCGGCTGCAGCGCCCAGACTTTCTCGAGGATGTGCAGGTTCTTGTACTTGTCCAGCGTCCAGGCGGCGAGATCGTCTGTCATGCGCGAGTCTCTCATGTTGTAGAGCTCCTTCATGATCTTCTCTGGGTCTTGCAGCTCTTGTTGTTTGCGGTAGATGTCAAAGTCCGTGTTCTGATCCGTGATCGAAGGGGAGATCGAGTCAAGCGAATCGTAAATCTGTACTTTCTCTATGGCCTGAGCCATATCCGAGAAGATATATACATGAGGAGCACATCGTAATGAAGTCCGTAACAGAGTCGGGATCCTTTTGCTGGCTTCTGTTGCGCCAGTTTTCACAGTTATGACGACACGGTCGAATCCTCTTAAGCCCTCGCATCCCTCTTCAATGGTGCCATTGTAAGGCACTGGTTTCCGTCCTCTGTCGTCGCCGGAGCTCCATCTCCACGCGGATTGATATATCTTCCCCTCTTCGGGATCGTACGAAATATTCAGATGGACGAGCACGAATAAGATGGTGAGCGCTACAATAAGACGGATGCCCACGGAGCGGCTGGGTGGGCGCAAGGGAAACCTGAACATGAATGCCTGCGTGGAAAGAATGATTTATAATTTGTCGAACAAGTTGCCAAGAAGAGGCTTCATGTGTGACCTGCGGTTTTCTGTATTTCTCCCCAAAAGACTGCGCAAGTTTTTGACGGAAGATGAGTGTTCGGGACGACGGACTTATTTTAAGCAACGGCTACATGCAGCTGGATGGAAGAGGGCTGCGCGCGGCGGATTAGAGTTAACACAACTGGACTCCATTCTGGGAAATCCTAGAGGGTCTCCAGACTGTGACTGGCTAGAGGCTATTCATCAGCCTCGTATTGACGTGCAGTTTCTGAGGTTTGATAGTGGGGGAGCGAGGAGGGGGAGTGTTCGGCTCCACTAAGTGGAGAGATCGTGACACGGGTGCTAACTTAAGCTTCTACCAACTTCTGAGTGGTAAGAGATTTATCCTGAAGACCTGTAAGTTTACAGTATATAAATAGGGTTTTTGCTTTTTTTGCTGTACTTGAAACACCAAACTCATGCTCTCCTTTTTTCAACTTCAGTTTTGGTTTATTTGTATTTGGCTGGGAAGAGTTCGAAAAGAAAAAAAAACCCCTTTAGGCTGAGTATATGTCTCGGTTCGTTCCTGACTCGTTCAGGGGCGCGCACCATACTATTCTCTCGTGCCAAGAGATGGTGGTAATACGAGGCGGTGGTAATACGAGGTAGACTTTCAAATGTGTTGTTCGATGTTGGGAGGCGAGTCGGCGTCTACTAGATTCTTGTCTACCCGTAAAGACCACTATATCATGCCTTGGCTATTTATACCGCATGGTAAAATTAGATGTTATGCAAAAAATCGTAACGATGGATGATTAGGTACAGTAATTGCTCCGGCCGATGCCTTGAGAATTCCATCCTACATTCTCTTTAATTGTTGCTCCCGCAGTATATTGCGATACTGTAGTAGTATTAAACAGGGTACATAAGTAAGTCAAAGCAGAATACGATGTGCGGTGGTTGTTTTTCAGCGGTTACTATGTTTCATTACGAAACATCCTCCCACCAGGGGTCGACAGAATAGCCGGGACGCATCAAAATTAAGCGAAATGCCAAAAAACACTCAATTATGCTATTTTTTCAGCTCTATCTACCACAA
>QYAL01000204.1:0-10027 GCA_003988805.1 Ploettnerulaceae sp. D365 | reverse complement strand
CCCCCCCCCCCCCCCCCCCCCCCCGGCCGAGAGGATCGCATCCCCAAGAGTCATGTCCTTTTCCTCCTGACTCTGCTGGCTCCAGGCTTTCGGTCGGACCCTCTTCTTGCCTTTTCCTCCTCACTTCTTTTCCCTCACTTCCTCACTTCCCTATGGACCCTACCTGGCTGAAAGGAATAATAATGGATTGATTCATTGCTGCTACTCGCATGTGGTCATGATGTGCAAGCAAAGCAAAGCAATAAATAAATGTCATGCTGCTGGTTGGCTGACTCCAACAAAACCCGTGGACTCACTTCATTCAATGATTCTCAAGCAGTAGGGGTTACTAACTTTCATTTTTTCTCTTTCTCTTTCTCTTTTTTCTTCGGTTCCTTCATCCTCATCCTCATCCTCATCCGCATCCGCATCCGCATTTCCAAATACAATATTATCATTATCCTTCTTATTTTTATTATCATCTTGTCCTACCGCAAAAGAACCTGTCGAACATAAACGGAACGGATATTCTATTAATTATCATTGGTGCAAGCTGAACCCGAGTCGGAGCCTGAGTCGTTAGGAAGGAAGGTGAAGGCTGAAGGCTGGAGGGCTGGAGGCTGGAGGGCTGGTAAGGATTCAAGCGCAGTTCTCTCCGCCACTAACCCGGCACTTTGTCCGATCTACTACCAATCAGGCATCACATGCTCAAAAAGGCAACTCCTCCCTTTCCTTCCTACCCCCTAGTTCAACCGAGATGATGGCTTCACTTCGGTGCTTTCTCCTGCCCTCACCGGGGAAGTCCCATGTCCTACAGCCGAGCAAGATGTCACCTCCCCTTCCCCTCCCCTCTCCCCCCCCATCCATCTTGCTAGTCCAATCGCAACACATCCGATTACGAAAGGTACTCACTACTCAACTCAGCAAAAACAGATCCCGAATCTTTGGGAAAGCTTCCCGGGGAAAGGTGCCCTGTCATTTATCTTTGTTCGTCAAGAGACCCAACCAGCGATGTCTGCCCACCACCACCCACCATCACTTATTATTATACATATATCGATTCCGATGCGATGCGATGCGATACGATACGATGCGACAACTCATTCTTAGGGTACAATTATCGAAATATGAAATTTGAATCCCTTCATAGACAATAATTAATCAGTCAATCAATCATGAATAAATAACATAAATAAACAAAATCATACAATCTACCCTCCCATACCCACCTTCCACCTCTCCTCATCCACCATCATCATCCCCATCCTCATCGGAACTTTTTCACACTCCATTAAAATGTCTCATCATCCAGCCCAAAGAAAGAATGTTGTCGTTGCCACTACACCACACCACACTACACTACTATACTACCCACAACATATTACAGTACAGTATAGTACTATATCCAAACAAATAAATAAAAAAACTACGGTAAAGTATAGTTTCCCCGATTTGATTATGTACTGTACTGTACTGTAAGCGCATCGGAGATATGTGATATGGAGGAGAAGAGAAGAAGAAGGGTGAAAGGGAAAAGTCGTCATCGGTGAACCTTTTTTTTTTCTGTGTTTTTTTTTGACGCGTTGTGTCTTCTAGATGGATTAATTCAATTCAATTCAATTCTTTTCTTTTCCTTTCCTTGACTCGTATAATTTTTTTTCTTCTCCCTTTCTTTCTTTTTTTCTTTTTTCTTTCAAGCTTGTAAAGTATAGTAACATAACATATCTTCTCACCAGTACAGTACAGTACCGTAAGTATTACGATTCATGACTCCCTCCTCTTCCCTCCTCTTCCCTCCTCTTCCCGTTCTTTCGTATCACATCCTATCAAATACATGTACTATATTGTGGGGAAGGGAAGCGTGGCTGGGCTGAACTCGGCTGAGCTCGGTTGTGCCTAGGTACATAACGAATCCATGGTTCTTTCTAGTCAGGTCCCGAGGCTCTCGGTATGGGGAAGGGTTGAGCTGTTGTACTGTTGGTTGTACGAAGTACTGTATCTTGACTACGCGGGTACGAATGATGTGCAACATGGATAATATGTAAAGGAAATGAAATGAAATGAATCATTGAGGGGAAAGATGATGGGATTATGATATGATGTGCGGGATTCGGATATACTGTTATGTTGGTATATGTACTGGGTTAACAAATACGGTAGTACTCGATGGAGACTTGGGATATTATTCATTCATTCAATCCCGATATACTAACTAGCATACTTCCTTGTCTGGAAGAAGTACATGTAAATAACTCATATTGTCCTCTTCTAGGGGTTAAATTCACATCCGACACAACACACACATACACATACACACACACACAGATATCAGTAGTGTCAAGATCCCGTCATTAGAACTACAGTAACAACTGGCACCACCACCCTTCCCCGCCTCGAACTACTGTAACGCCCTACTGTACAATACCGCCCTACAGTGCCGAGCGCGCATCACCTCACTTCCCATCCAGACGAATACCCAGAAAAAAAAAAGAAAAAAAAGACAACAAATACATTATAGTAAGGCATCCAGTAATATCACTCTTCTAATTTCATTATCATTTTTAATTGTAATTCTACCTAATAATCCAATAATCCAACAACAACATGGAATGGAATGGGACTATTGTATCTACTACAGTATAAGCTTTTCCCCACATCATACGAATACTGTACGTGAATGCATGCTTCGCTTCATTTATCTGATTAATTAATCAGTGGGCTGTACTGTACCGTACTGTAGGTTTTTGATCGTGATACTACAGTAGGAGCATGAAATTCCTCGATTCAATAATATGCTATGGAGCCGGGTTTGGAATTATGAATGTATGAGTACTTTAAATCCTAACTCATCAACTCGTTTTGCGTACTTTGTATACAGTATCTATCGCCTATTACAGTAATTACAATATAATATCTCTAAAAAAGAATAGCTCTCCCTCCCTCCCCTCCCCTCCCTTTCTCTCCCTCAGTTTGACTCGGATCTACCTTCTACGGTACAGTATCCATTCATCCCATCCCATCCCATAGCTGAAAGAAAAAAAGAAAGAACCCCCGCTTCCCTCCTCCCTCCCTTCTCCCTTCTTCCCCTTGCTAAATCAAATCAAATCAAATCACACCAACGATATCAAATCTATCACAAATGACCAAAAACTAAGCCACCAACCAAGCAACCACCTCCATCTCCACCAACCACCACATCCACCTCCACCTCCACCACCAGTACAGCTGTCAGGGCACTCAGTACAGTAGTAGTCAGCTCGCCTCCTCCTCCCTCCCTTTCCCGGCACCCAGGAATAAACTTCCCCGTCCCCCCGTCCCCCCGTCCCCTTTTCCCCGCCTTTACGCATACAGTACAGTACAGTACAGTACCGGTATGTGGGTGTAGATCTATGGATCACTGGATCAATGGATTTAATGGATCTAGGATATGATTTGAAATAATGATAAAAAAGAAATGAAGTGATATGATATACTTGGTTGGATGAAATGATATGATATGATATGGATGGGAGATGAGATGATAGGGTTACTACTCTACTCCATATTCTCATTCTTGTTGAATATAGCTATAGGAATGGAAGGGAAAGGGAAGGAAAGTAGGGCAAGGTAAAGTAAAGCAAGGTAAAGTATATATACTTTTTATTACTCAGGAATGTGAGATTCAGATTCAGATACAGATACAGATGCGATGCGATGCGATGCAGATACGATAAATAAATGCACGATCTCTCATTTCATCTCAACTACCTACATATATGCAATGCATATACATCGTAGTAGTACATATATCTACATATCTATACATACTACATACTACATATCTGGAGTATCCATCTCCCTCTCCCTCTCAATCTCTAAAATAATCGCGATTCCCGAATAAACACCAGCAGGTAGGTCCAGCAGGTGATATTTTTTTCCCCTTGGGATTATGATGTATCATGTTACATAATAAACAGTATTTGGGAGATATGTTATGTCTGATAGGAAAAGATCTGTCTTGAGAAGGGTACTGTACCAGGGCAGGGCAGGGCAGGACTAAGGAATACTGTACTGTACTGTAAGAGACCCCACATCACCCCACGTTTAGGAGGGCGAGGAGGGCGAGGGCGAGTCAGGAGGTGGGTTTGTTGGCTTGTTGGCTGTTCGTACCTATCATAGAGTAACCGAGGCTCGACCCGTACCGCTGTCGCTGTCTCCTCGAATCGAATCCACGCCTTATATTTTATTTTCATTCTCATTCTCATCACATTCACAAGGGGATAATCTTGAGGAAAAGAAAAACTATTAAAAAAAGAAAAAGAGACACCCCCTCCAATTATCCCATCCTATTAAATCATTCATTCATTCCTTCATTCGTTCCCGTACCACACATATCACACATCACATCACATCACATCACATCACATCACATCATACCATACCATATTATATCATATCACATGCCCAAACACCAAACAGCAAACACCACCGCCCTGCATAACCCCAATAACAAACCAATCCAGTCCGAGCATAAACGCTGGAAAGAAAAAAAAATAGTCGCTCGTCTTGAAATAGTTATTGTGAATATATGTATCTTATAGTATCCAATTAGAAAAATTGCCTTTTTCCTTTTTTTCTTTTTCGTTTTCGTTTTTTCTTATTGGGTTATTGTTACTGTACTGTACTGTAGAGGGAAAGTATCTTCGCAAGGGAGTTATTTGCATTACGAAGTACAGTACAGTAAAGTAGGGGTTATGAAAAAAAGGTACCTGCGTGGTGCTCTTGTCCCGGATGAGGAATGGAATGGAAGAGGTTCATGCTCATGCTCATGCTCATGCCCAGGTTCAGGTTCAGGCTGTTTCTTCAAACGTCATGAGCATTTCCTTTTCATCAAAAATGAACAACTCATGAAACATCATCTCATCCCCATCAGCAGCAGCAGCAGCAGCGGCGGCGACATTTATGCTATCTTTGATTAATGTAGATATATACACACGGCCTATTAGTTTCTTTCTTTCTTTGTTTCTTTGTTTGGTACCGTAGTTAGTACAGTATCATTATTGTCTAGTACTGTATGTATGTAGTAGCCGGAATCTCGCGCCGAAAAAAAAGGCTCGCGAAGGATACTATACTATACATGTAATAGTACGATTGCGATGACGAGAGAGAGAGAGAGAGAGAGAGAGAGAAATGAAGGGGAATGCGATCAGATGGTCATGGTCATGATCAATGATGGTAGTATTGGTATGTAACGTAAGTACGTACAGTACTGTATCGGTTCAGACGTTACGTGCGCCCGAGACATCGTCAGCGTCAGCGTTGGCGATGTCTTCGCTACCTTTTAGTACAGTACTGTATCTGCTACTCTACTATATCAAATCATACTGTACCCTAAAGCAGACGAAACGAGCTCCTCTTCCTTTCATTTCATCCAAGTAACCACTCAACGTACTTCGTATGTGAAACCAAATGGAAAAGGGAGAAGAAAAAAAGGTAAAAAAAAACCCGAATGAGAATCCGCCGATCCGATGTTTGATAACGCATAAAACCAACCAACCTCAACCTCAACCGCACCAACCAAGCAAAACCCTTGTGATCAACTGATACGTGACTGACCGACGACAATAACTAACTCTGACTGACTGACCAGCCCTTCCTTCGAATTGAGGTCATGTTACATATACTGTAACAAAACAAACAGAAACAGGCCTTCATTCAATTGCAATTCAGCCTCTCATTGTTTCTTCATCCCACAGTGGCGAAACGGGGACAGCCAGCCAGCCTTACAGTACAGTACCATACGAAGAAGTACTGTATGTAGTACCGCATAAGCTGAGCTGAGCTGAGCCTAAGCTGAAGTCCTTCCATCCCTCGTGATATCTCTCTTTCTTCCCTGTAAGGAAGAAGGAAAGGGAAGGCAGAAAAGAAAAGAAAAAAAAATGTATTGGATGAGGTACGAAAAAGGATGTCACATATATACATACATACGGTGAGGTGTATATACAGATTTCCACGCTTTCGAGTCTGGTTTCTTGGGATACTATACTATATGTAAGAAGATCGAGTATTTTGCATATATCTAGCATAAGGTAAATAAATGTATTACTTCTTCGAGTCCTAGTACATCCTCCCTCCTCCTCCCCCCGCATCACCCCCACAGGCGGAAGCGCAGCACATCAGCACCAAGACCGAAAACCAGGAACACACAAACTCACAGCCCAAGCCCCAACCCCAGCCTTTTTTACCGTACTGTACATAACATGCATGTACAGTACAGTACTGTATGGTAGTCGGTGCTGACGGTTACATACAGTATCCGGTTTAAATATTTCCCATCAATCGGAGGAGGTATAGCAGGTCAAAGCAAAGGAAGGCAAAGCAAAGCAAAGGAAACAAAAACCATCCGAATAAAGCAGGTTACATACCGTACCGTACACATAACACGATACGATATCGTTGCATAATACTTCGTACCTAGGGGTTTTGTTGGGGAATTACAGGATTATTATTTATTCTTGTTCCTTTTTAGAATAAAAGAAGAAGAGGAAGAAGAAGAAAATTAAATAAATAAATAACCCCGCCCCCCGACCCCCCTTTCTTGGCTATTTCTATTTCTTGATAGAGTATAGTAATAATTCTCCATCGGTAGCGTTTACAGTAAGCTACTACAGTACCTACTTTGTATTTGTACAAACCCAACTCAACCAGCCCCAACCAGAACAGGACAGGACAAAACAAGACGAGACCAGATAGGAATAACCCCTCCACCCCACCCTCCACGCGGCGGCGGCCGCTGCAATGATTTCAGATGGGATGGTGGTACAGGACGGGATTTAGGTAACAAAGGGATATCAGAATCAGAATAGAAAGACGGCTATCACGAGGGTCGTGATTATGATTATGGGCGTGATCAGGAGCGTGATCGTGATAGATCCGATGCAGATGCGGCCGCGGGGTGAATCGAGGTGAACTCTTTACCCTCTCTCTCGGCCTTTGACGAGAAGACTCCCTCTGTTATGATATATTATGCGGGTTTTTGATTATAGTACAGTACGGTACTTATGGATTTATGGATAGAGTTGAGGGAGAAGGAAAAGGAGAAAGATTTACATATATATGATATAGTAAAACGAAAGAGACGCCTCCCCCATCCGCATCCTATCAATTTCCTTTCCATTCTTCTCCTCTATCCGAGTCTCTTTTTTTCTAATATGGAAATGAAAGAAAAAAAATAAAATGAAAAGAAAGGAATAATAATAATAATAGATATACGGACGTACCGTCTTGTTGTATTATATCGACTAAAAAAAAACATTTAGCACGCGCTCGGCCGCTCTTCCTGCCGCTGCGAATGCGAATGCGAACGAAGTAGAGTATGATAGTATTATCTTAGGCTAGTAGTATGTAGCATAGTAGTAGATGTTTGCAAACAAAGAAAAGGAAAAGAAAGAAAAGGACAAAAACATACAAGCAAGCAAGCAAGCAAGCGTGTAAGCCAAGAAAGCTTCCCAGCGCAGGTGGAATCAATCACCACCCGATAACATGTTCCATCTCCTTTTTACATTTTATTTTATTCTATTAAGGATTAAAGCAAGGTTAATAGAACAAGTGAGGAAGTAAGTATGTGGTAAGTAAGTAAGCTATCGAGAATTAAACGGATGAATTATATTCTTTCATACGTTACCATAGACTGTCTAGTCTATGGTAGGTACATACGAAGTACTGTAGGTAATTGATTTCACCCAGTACCCCAATACCCGCATCCGCATCCCACACCCGCTTTCCCCGCCCCCGCCTGCATACAGTACTCACTGTACTAGTGCTAACCACCACTTCCACCATGAAACAAAACAAAGAAAAGGAAAGGAGAGTCACGAAGATTAGTACTTTTAGGGAAAAGGGGGCTTTGATGGTATATACTGTATTATATGTTAGTTTTTTTCTCTTTCTTTCTTTCTTTCTTTGTGATGAAGAGGTAGATGGATAAGAAAGGAAACGAAGAATCCCTTGCGCTTACGGCCGCAGGAGGGGGAGGAGGGGGAGTAGGAGGATGGGGATGGGGATTATTAGATAGGTAGTAAACAGTTAGGTGAGAGGTACGTAGGTAGATACTTTGGAGAAGGGGGGCAATTCCCTTTACCATGACCATGTAAAAAATGGATAGAGAACCGGAAGAGAAGGGGAAGCGAGGAGATGGGAATTCGATAATTCGTTAAAGCAATCGCAAGTAAGGGAGGAAGAAAGGGATAGGGAGATGGAGTCAATACTTTCACATGCTAATAATCTATAGTATCTAGATCAGTATTCTATCTATCTATCTATCCCTTTCTTCCTCTTCCTCCTCTTTCCTCTTTTCCCTCCTCCTGAATCCTTACAATCGCGACCACTCTTTTCACATGCTCAAGGTCAATTAATTACTTCACGCTACAATACAACTAGTTATATACAGTAGCCTTTTCTGTGCATAACGTGAGGTTGTGACTCCTTTCTTATTTATAGTAAATCGATACAAAGAGTATCTCATTATATCAAATCATCTCTTTTCTACTGCGCACTTCAGATACCATTTACATGCACACAGTACTGTATATAAAGGGTAGCTCCAAACCCTCCACGTGTATTTACTGTAGCTCCTCCCCACCCTAACCTCCACCCCCACGCCTCTCCGCAGAATATACCTAACCAGGCCAGGTACAGTACATATTATTCCCATCCCATCTCCACATCATCACCACCTTCATCATCATCATCACCATCATCTACTACCTATATAGCCGGACGCCACCCCGAGGAAGTAAATACCCATGATAAGCAAAGGAAGACGATACTCACATTATATTATTCTGCTTTCCATAATTATGCCACTACCGTCATCTATATATCGTTTGATTTCCGCCGCTGGCTTGGCTTGGCTTGACTTGACTTAGCTAGTTGGGCTTGACTTGGGCTTGTGGTCTCACATGCAAAGCAGTTTTCTTGCGTCATGTTATATTTTTGAGTATCATACAGTACAGTTCCGGAACAGCTCAGATGGTAGATACTCGCTATGAGTTGATTATGTAGGTGTGAGCAAGTGTGCAAGTGAGTATGTATTAAGCATCTGCAGTTTATTTCATTCAGAGCTAGCTAGCTGGTGTCTTATCGAAATACTCTTCGAAGATAGACGATTGAATGTATATCGACTATAGGGTATACATAGTACTAGTGTACGATGAAGGATTTCAAAATTAAAGAAAGCTACTACAATACAGTACCGATAGATTAAATCCACGCGTGGGTTGAGAGATGTTGCAAGTAGATAGATGGGTAGATAGGTAGATAACCTAGTGCTTCGTACTTAATCTGACTACGGTGACGTAATTCCGAATTTTTGCTTTACTGTACTCGGTTTGCTTTGGAGACAAGCTTGCGAGCATGTTGGATAACATTTCGTACTGTAAAGTATGAACAGATAAGATTAATAGATAAATGAATAAACATACTCAGTACTATCAAAGTATAAAAAGGATCGTGACATCAATTACATACTTGTACCCCTTTCCTTTCCTGTCCATCGAACAATAAAAGTCCCCCAACCCAACAACAATCTAATTCAAACCTCACTTTCTCTCATCCATCACCCAAAAGCCAACAACTCCCCAATCCCAACCCCCCATCTCCTCAGGAGAGTACTCTTCGTAGTGAGCACCACTGTATACATACCCTTCCTTCACATCAAACCCAAAACCCAAACCCAAAAACCAAATCCAACAAACCGGTCCCATCCGAATCTCGGGTCGGCCCTCCCACCTTCCCCCTCCCCTCCCCTACCCAACCCTAGTTCTGTTTCAAAAGTAAGCGACGACGCAGACGCAGCCACCCCTTTTTTTCTTGATGGAAACCAAAACCTTTCACCAAAGCCCTTTCACCAAAACCAGTACTTCTTATATAAGCAGCATATACGAACGAATCGGATGAGAGGTAAGGCCAGTCAAGTCAGACAGAACAGGAAATGTTAGCGATTTGTTTCATTTGACGGCGTCCCAGGGGAGGGGGGGAGGGGGGGAGGGGGGGGGGGAAAGAGGGGGGG
>QYAL01000203.1:0-10514 GCA_003988805.1 Ploettnerulaceae sp. D365 | reverse complement strand
CGCTTGCAAACTCAATCTCTCGTCTCCTACCCAATTGAACCAATTGAACACCAATCAACAACACCAAGGCCAACTCGGAAGTACCATGGAAATAGGTACCACCGACAGTTATACTTACGCGCTTTATTAGATATCTTATATAACTTATATTATTAGGTAGTTTTATATAAAACTAGCATATCTGCTATTTAGTTAAGAGCTTCGGATTCAAAATTAATACGTAATTAATACTTACTTATAACGTCTTTAGTTATAAACTAAAGAATCCTACTTATAACTTTACTTTCTAGCTAATACAAACCAGCAATTTTTACTACGTCGCGTAGTCAGTCGAGACCAAGGACCGTTACAAGGTTATGCCGTCTGAAGCCACTTGGTAAGCAGTAGTAATTGCTCGAGCTTCGAGATATGCTACTACTCGCAGGAGAACTAATAAAGATGACTAGTATTATTACGTGCTCTTGATAACTTTATCTACTACTAGTACTTATCCTTACATCTTAAAGCATAGTCTTGACGACAGTTCTGTTTCTGACGCCGAATACCGATGCTCTTTCCCCTATCATTTTGAACAAGCACGCATGCTTGTCTGCCACGCCAATCCAACGCCGAAGCAGAAAACCCTCCAAACTGCTCAGATTATGCCTAACGACAGCTCGTCCTTCCTAGTAAACGCCAACGCAAGGCGATTCCAATTATCTGTAAATCATAACGCGCATCTGAATCAGATGAGCGGAAAAGATCAACAAAGAACGAATTTGCATTATCTGAATCTCCCGGCCTGCGCCATCGCTATGCTCCTGCTTCCAATTCTACTATTTTCTCTCTTTTTTTTTATTCCCTCAATATCGACCCGACCCGACAGTTTGTCAATCGAGCACGACAATCTCGTGCTGTTGATGGCTGTTTCCTCCTTGGCTCTGGTTCTGGCATTGATTTGATATCGGTTGTTGCTGTCTCTGCTGTTGTTGCTGTCTTGGGTTCGGTGCTGGCACTTGCCTGGCAGTAGCTGGCGCCATGATTGAGCTGCTAATAACAGAAGGAGCATCAAGATTCTTCTCGCTTAATGCGAACGTTCTCACAATCTCATCCACCTTTATTAGTAAATCCTCTGCACCAGATCCCTCTGCCACGCCGCTGACGCGCATCCCTTGCCACTTAGGACCCGACGAGCCCCACAATGGCTTCAGGCATTCGTCTAGTGCATCTGGCTCTTTGTTGCGAGAATCATTATCTGTTCGCCGGATGTACCACCAGGGGTCACCTCTGCGTGAACGCAGCCTGATTTCGAACGTAACCTTCCGAGATATTCGGAGTGCGTCAGATGAATTCGAAACAAGGTTATATCGAGTTTGGTACGAGTCCGCTGCTCTGACGTTGACACAGACGTCTCCGCTTTCGCTCAGTTCGTCCGAATACCAGGCCGTTTCGATAGCGTCAAGGCTTCGAAGAACGGGAAGAGTGAGTGGAAGCAAAGTGGCTACACCATCAAGCCCCTCCTGGCCATTCAAAACTTTCCTGAGATTGTCAGCGATCCGGAGGTGTGGATTTCGTCTTTCCAGGGCCAACATCATAATATTATCTGGGGATCCAAAGTCCACTGTCGCTGTGTATACGACCGGTGCGGCGTCGATGTCCATCGAATCTGCACTAGTTGCCGGTCGAGTGGTTTGATATGTGAAAACGATCTTTCCCATAGAAATGGTTTCGCAGCTAAGTATATTCTCATGCCGTTGCAGCACCTGTACGAACTCTACTAGCCGTTCAACGCGGATCATGCGCTCAATTAAACTAGGAACGACGGATTCGCCAACCTTACTATGCAAGCGAAAAGCGAAAGATCCTGTTTCAGAATTAAAGACAATGTCCTTATCCATCTTTTCATTGATGTTCAAAAATGCTGGTGGAAGGGGGACAAGCATGCGTGCTTCTGCTATTAGAACAGAACACTCATTTAATTTGAACGTCCGTTGAAGGGCGATGACGCCAGGCTGGATACCTGGCAAAGGTTTTTGAGATACCTGGGTGGAGGTCCGGGAATCGGATACGTCATCAAAATCTCGAGAGATCGTCTCCACACCCTGGAATGTGATCCTTACAATATCTTTCGCCCAAAATTTGCCTGTCCGGGACAACCTCAGTTTTGATGGGAGAAGTTCTGAAAGTCTCACATATACTGAAGGTAACGTTATTGATCTTGTTGGCCGGCCTCTGCCTATCATGTGCTGTATGCGTCTCGCATGAAGAGCTTTCATATTAGTGTAATGAGAAATCATTCCAGCGGTGAAAATGTTCAGTGTTGACAGGAACGAATACGTAGTCGAAGGGGAGGCACTCTTGACTGGCAAAGGAATGGCGCAGCCTATACCGAGAGCATCATTTCTCAGAGGAGTAGGTACAATGACACTTGGAAAGTCAGCAATTGAGAATTCCAAATAAATAGGACAACTAACGTTTTAATTAAATGCCACTTCTCCCCACTCATACTCTGACTAACAGCCAAATACCAATCCTTTGCCCAACCGGACCGCTTGAACCAGATGGTCGCGAGGTTCTCTTTAGCAACAAATTGTTGCAAAATATCTTGCTTGAGGCCGGGATTGCTGACACGAGTCCATCCCACACTCAAAGCACGGCTGTGTATCTCTTCGGTCAACAAGAAAGAACGTAGGCGCTCGATCAAGATATGACCATCTGATGCAGGATCCTGGCATTTGTCATTGAGAAGGCTTTCGAAGTTTGAATACGCCCGGCAGACTGGGCCGAAAATGAAACGTCCAGATATGGGTTCAATCTTGACCGACAAGTGGTGTTCATTTGTCAGTTGGACTTTGAGTTCAGACTTCGTTAGGTCATCAGTGGACGCGTGAAAAGATAGCTCGAGGTCGCGACTGGAAAAAAGGGGCTTAGCGAGCAACTTTTCATACATTGATGTCAGAATGTGATTGGCATGTTTAGCAATGACACCTTTCAGAAGGTTCTCGGTGGAAATGTTGACGTCGTCGAATTTGATATCCGCGTCCTTTACCTCTTTAGATTCACGGAACCATCTGATGAACAATCGGCTTGTTGACTTTGGATCTGGACACTTATCTACTTGTCTGCCACTATGAACACCCAAGATAATCCAGCTTTTCGAGGGTTTGGGGTTAGGAGGCTTGTTGTCAGGGACCATAGCATCGTATCGGTTCACCCAATATTGAATCGAAATGGGCCTGTTGAGAATCTCTACCTGCAAAGCGTCAATCCAGATTGACCTTGCTAGATTTGCGCCTTGGCGTTTGAATTCATTGATCTTGTAGGTCAATATGAGCTCGTGCAAGTACTTGTAGCATCCAGTCAGGCCATCTTTGAGTAGGATCCCATTAACTTTGTTCTCAATATGCCACCGGATTCTGGGGCTTAAAATTGAGGAGGAAGGCTTGAATAGGAATCGGAAATCGATGAACCAATATTGAGATTCAGGATCCTCGTCTGCAACAGTCAAATCAATTTCGAATTCTCCCGGCACCTTGAAGGTTGCACGACCAGACTTGATTGTGAAACTTTTGAATTGCAGGGGAATTCCATCGTAGTCATATAAATTGAGCCGTATCGCAAGCAGAGTGTTTAGTCTTTCTAATGACCTGAGCACCTCTCTAGCGGTAAGAGGTCGCGGTTGAATATAATTCAGGTCTGGCATCCAAGAGGCTTTTCCAGTGGCCAAAACTTCTAACGCCGTCTTAAAATCCGAATTTGGTAGTCGGAAATTATGCAACGCCCTTTGATTGTTTGCCATTGATTCAATGGTATCCGTATAAAGTGATTTCTGACCCTCCAAGTGTATTCTCAAGTCGATGAGCTTGCTGATATCCTCGGCCTTCCGACTCCACCCTGTGATGACCAAGGCTTTCGTCCATGATTCATGAGAGGACGTCGCAAAATTCATCAGACGGAGCTTCTTGTTGACGTTGTCGCTTGAATTGTCTTCTATTATACCGACAGAAGGTGGGTTGCTGTTGAGTGCAGAAGCAGGTGTGGGCATATGTGCTAGGTTATTGATGGTGCCCAGGAGATCCGAATGAGTCTTTTGCGCAAGTCGTGTGAGCAAAGTCGACAGAGGCATATAGTGCTCCGTCATATGAACGATCTCTTGGGGAAGTTGGCCCAAGTGCGAGTCTATATCCCTTGGTGTACCTTCCTCACCATTCCCATGGCTTGAATCGTCCACCTGGCTTCCATTTAGACCATTCCGTATCGTTGGACTTATGGGCGTCATGTTCTGCTGAGATTCTGCTCGAACCTTGCCCTTGTCCTGGAACTTTTCGGGGCCATACGATGTCCCAATGACGCCATTTGGACCATTCCTCCCGTTGTCCATGATCACGCCGGGCATGCTCTCCGATCTCGACTGCGCCTTCAGCCTCGCCAACCCCCCCAAATCTCCCCCAGCTACCCCCTCCTCGACTGTTGCCCGCTCTGCCGACTCTATCTTGGCTGTTGTCGCGGGGAAGGGAGCAGCTCGAGGTTCGAGAGGGGCTCAAAGAGCAGGGCTGGCGCTATCGCGTAGAGCCAAGTAGCATCGGCGCGATCGAGAGTACGTAGCAGCCGGTCCTTGATCGTTGTGGTTTTCTGTCGGATGCGGTTGATTACCTAGGCTTAATGCGATCGCGCGGCGGCTCTGGGCTGGAGTGTTGAGAAAGCAGACCGTGACCTTGCAAGTAAGAAAGGCGGAAGTACGAAGAAGGGCTTGGTTGTGGTTGTGATCGCGACACTATTTTGCTGATTTGCTGATTACTAGTGCAGTGTGTAGAAGTAGGCTGAGGAGGAATTGTCTGGCGCGGGTCCTCGACGACTGATTTATATAGTCAGCGGCGGCGGTAGCGGTGGTGGTGTGGGTGATGTTGGCCGCGTTGATGATGTTGGTAGTGATGAAGGTGTTATAGAGCGGGCGACCAAGGTGACGACGAAGTGGTTTCGTAGCTTCAAAGAAATCGGGGGTGCTGGTTCGGTTTAGTTTGGTTCGGTTTGGTAAGTATGGTATCGGTACAAAAGTATGGCCCTTTCCATTCGGGACATCGGCTTTGGTAGGGTAGGTGGCTTGGCGCTGGGGTGAGTTTATCCATGTCACATGATATTTAGTATATACAACCCGCGGGTACATGCGATTAGTAGGTGTACGCCTCCAAGCTCTGAATAGTAACATAGTTATCGGTTCGGAATTATGACAGGTAGGTGCTTGAAGGTGCTTGTACTACCTGCTATGTATTCACATTTACTAGTATTTCCTCTACTTTCTTGGCTATCTCCATATTATCTCCTGCCTGGAGTAAGGTCCGAAAGGAATTCAACGGATATACAAAGTTTATAATGATGATGGTAATGACGATGGTAATGTCAGGAGAATGGTTTTGCTCATACCGTAGGAGTGTAGTAAGTACTGTATACAGGATTACAGTTGAAGAATTGGCCTGTTATATTACAGTATTCTCGCATTGACCCACCAACCAGCCACCCAACCAACACCCACTTATTCACCTATCAAACGAGCTTCCTTTACTGTACCATCTTCTCCTCTACCATCTTGATCACCCCGTGGCTATCCTGTCCATGTTGTGTGTACTGTACCTTTTTGGGTTCGTACATATCATATCTTGTTACTCGATCACTTGTCGGCAGACAATGTTCCTACTGCATTTTGTCTATTCGGGTTTCATACATAATGCTTGAAACGCCTTGCTTACTGTTGTACAGTAGTAGCCCAACCTCAGCGTCGCATTTACAATGGTACCTCGCGAAACCCATTCCCAAGTTCTGCCACGACCATACCAACCTCAACGTGCGCTGTCGTCTAACAGCACCAAGCGGTCATTCCGGTCGTACACCTCTTCCATCGAGGCAGATGACGAGCTATCGAGTTCTGCAGACAACGAAAGCATGATGCCTGATCAAGGCTACAGAGATGGCCCATCCCAGTACGAGGGAGAGGATACGCGGCTGACTAGTCGGAAAGAGCTGTCTGGTTGGTATGCATATGGATTCGCTGCGGAAGTCTTCGTGATCTGTGGAATGGGTAAGTGGTCGACCTTCAGGCAGTTCATCACCACAAAAACTCCCGGGGCTTCTTCGTTACTGGACGAGGACAGCTGGAGACATTAAAGGAATATTTGATCTGTTGAACAAAGTTGGAGAGCTCAACAAAATATACCCAACTTAGCGGGAGCGCTCTTGTACTAACATTACTGATAGGTTCCTTCATTCCCATTACCCTCGAACAATTAGCGCGCGAAAACGGAGTCCTGCTGTCTGATCTCACGACTCCCTGCGGATCGAGTTCCTCGCATCCAAGCCCGAATCTACCTGGATCAAATGTCATCAAGGATCTCGGACAATGCGTGGTATATGTGTTGGGAATACAGATAAATACGGCGAGCTTTGCCATGTACACCTTCTCTCTAAGTGTTCTATTTCAAGCTCTTCTCGTTGTGTCCATAAGTTGCGCTGCAGATCATGGCAACTATCGGAAACAGCTATTGCTCTTTTTTGCCTACGCTGGCTCGATAGCTACGATGCTCTTCCTTCCCGTTGTCCCCAAAGTATATTTACTCGGCGCGCTTCTCGCAATGATTGCAAATACATGTTTCGGAGCCAGTTTTGTGCTATTAAACTCTTTTTTACCTCTCATGGTTAGACACCACCCCAAAACACAATATCAAAGTCCGAATTTCACACCAGAGCTGCCCTCGACCATTTTGGAGAATCAACCATCCGAGAACTCCTTGGAGTCACAGGAAGAAAATATGCGAGACTCAATTTCCGCCCTGCTCTCGCCATCTCTAGACTCCACTCGACCACTACCCCCTGCCAAAATGCTCCCATCTATGGAACTGCAACTCTCTACGCAGATATCTTCCACTGGGATCGGCATTGGATACAGCGCAGGGTTATTCTTACAATGTGCTTGCATTGTTGTCATCTTCTCTTTGCAAAGCACAACGTTCTCGCTCCGCTTAGTGTTGTTCTTGGTGGGTGCGTGGTGGTTTTTGTTTACTATTCCTGCGGCGCTGTGGCTACGACCTCGACCTGGTCCCCCGTTGCCGGCTAACGGCTCCAACGGAGAGACCAGGAGCTGGGTAGCATACATAGCATATGCGTGGAGGTCACTATGGAGGACTGTCAAGCTCGCTCGTCGCCTGAAGGATGTCACTCTGTTCCTAGCAGCGTGGTTCTTATTATCAGATGCTATCGCTACCGTCTCGGGAACAGCAGTACTTTACGCCAAAACCCAACTCCACATGGCACCTGAAGCACTCGGGCTTATCAACGTGATCGCGACCACAGCGGGGGTCCTAGGTGCTTTCTCATGGGCGTACATCTCTCGAACATTTGGTCTACGACCTCACCAAACAATTCTTGCATGCATCTGTATCTTCGAGATTATACCGCTGTACGGACTACTTGGGTACCTCCCATTTGTCAAGAATTGGGGCGTTATCGGCCTGCAGAAACCTTGGGAAATGTACCCTCTCGGTTTTGTCTACGGCTTCGTTCTTGGTGGCCTTAGCAGCTATTGTCGTTCTTTGTTTGGCGAACTCATCCCTCCAGGATCAGAGGCGGCATTTTATGCCCTTTATGCAATTACCGATAAGGGCTCCAGCATATTCGGACCTGCCATTGTAGGCGCCATAGTTGATCGAACGGGCGAGATCAGGCCGGCATTCTGGTTTCTAGCTTCACTAGTAGGACTTCCAGCGCCACTGATCTATTTCGTCGATGTTGAGAGGGGAAAGAAGGAGGGAGCAAGGTTAGCAGAGGTTATTGAGGGGTTCAAGAGTGT
The DNA here is from genome assembly GCA_003988805.1 of Ploettnerulaceae sp. D365. NCBI lineage: Eukaryota > Fungi > Ascomycota > Leotiomycetes > Helotiales > Ploettnerulaceae > Ploettnerulaceae sp. D365. Next base: position 2,698 of record QYAL01000203.1, on the reverse strand, counting down.
TGAGGCAAGTGGGACGCAGAGTCCGCGTGAGCAGCAGGCGTTGTTGGCCAGAGAGAATGAGGATGATGTGGATAGAAGATAGTAAAGACTGCAGTTGAATTTGGCGATGGTGTTGGTGTTAGGTATGTTTTGGTGCACAGCGTTGGCGTATGGTCATTCTAGGCATTGGACTTGGAAGAAATCCATTTGAATCTCTTTATCTTAGATATATGACTTCCTTTGATATGGAAGTTTGAAGTATCATGAAGGATATTCCGACAAACTTTTCGATCTTACCAGTATAACTTACGGCCCCTGCCCTGGTTGTGTTTCAAGCATAAAATTGGACTTGTGATGTAAAATTTATATCACAGGTCTCCTCCGGCCAGTGAAGAGCTGTTGGAGATAGCAAGGGTTTTTCTTGCTTGAGCTGCACGCCGTGAAGGCTGTGAATGCCATTCTGTTCTTGTCATTCTCTTTCTAGTGTCACTTCATTCGCCATGTCTTTATGTTTACACAGTGCTGTATATTTGGAAATTGCTTTCCCTCATAAATAAAAGACTTATTAGCCTATTTCGAGTGTCGTCCGCCAGTCACATTCGCAAACCTTTTTTGAGCATAGTAGAACAAGGAGCTGACTCTTAGCTATTTCAACTGCAAGTACTTTTGGTTTATTCAGCCTTTCTGTCTTATGCTGCCCAAGTCTCCTTAGTCATACATAAAATATTCCTCCGTACTCCTCGATCGACTTGGCAGCGTCCACGGGACCTCTCTTCCTTCCAATAAACTTCCGACCATCTTTTCTATCCAGTTGTTGTCAAGACCACGACTTTTTATTCACGTTACAATAAACTCTCGGCAGCTGGCGAAGGATTTGTGCACCGTCGCGCAAATTCTTGGCAGTAAAATTAAATTGCGTCAAGAGCCTTATATTCTAGAGAATAGAGATAGTGTTGGATACAGAGCATGTCGTGTATTCTTGGCTTTGATAAACACCTGGTGACGGTACCTTTTGTAAAATTTTGAGGGCATATATCAACTTCAGATCCTCCATCCGAAAGCACTTCAACGGAACTGTTATCTATTACCCAGCTCGGCGCTCGTAGATTTACATCGAAGCTTAAAACATTACAAAGTTCACAAAGGCCACTTTTTATGATTCAAATGGATTCCTCTTTGAACTTTCTCCCTTTGCTGCCAATTAACCCCATCTGCTCACCTGTATGTGACTTTACCCGAGCAGAAATTCTGCCAAATGCAGATTCTTAACATTTCACAGATCACACCATCAAGTCTAGAAGACTCGAATGTTTTCGTCGACGATATCAAATCAACACATACAGCAGGTCAGACCATTCTACATCTTGAAGTGGGGAGACTGGCTGACGACTTAGCAGGAGATAAGACTTTGGACGCTGAGATTAAGCGACTTCAGCAGGAAATACAGAAGCTACAGGAAGTTCTGAAGGTCTTGAAGGGCAATAAATGAGGGCTCAGAGGGATAATTTGGAGGCTATGCACATGTGAACAGTGAGCAGGCATTGCGATCCAGAAGTGATGATAGTCAGCCCTCCTGCGAGTCCTGCCCAACAAACCAGTCACTCTATACTCAGATGTCGACTCAAGATACTCCTACGTCACTTGTATTCCCATTTGTGCAAAAGGAAATGTGTCGCTAATACGTTGGAAATTGTTCAAAACTAGATTATTATAATGAGCAGATTGGTTTGTTTCGTTGGGTCCTGAAAATCAGAAAGACGAAGGAACGGGTAGTGCCAGTGAATCTTTTCCTGTGCAGCTCAAAAAGCGTCCTTTATATACAAGCGTTTATGACTCTAGGGTGCCGTCAACGCCGATCACTTTGTATTCTGAAGTCGAATGGCTTTCACGTGCGTAGCAGCCTATCAGGGGATATCTTTTCTACCTCCGAACTAGTAAAGGGACTGAGGATGCTGTGTATATTTCGAGGCAATCTAGACGTTCCGTGCCAGGATTCTCTCAATGTGGCCGGTTGAACCAGCTTCTGGCGCATAATTTCTTAAACACGGTGCTATTACTATTAAAAGGCTGGAGACAGTTCTCTTTGAAATGAATTAGACGCTCCTCTTGAGATATAATACATTCGAGCCATATGAGTGGAATATATGATGAACTAGTCGATCTTACCCTACACTGCTCGGCGCTCGCCATCTTTCGTACTGTTGAAATGAACGTATTAATGAAAAGAAACTTGTTGCCTTTCTCAGCCTTAAGCAGATCCATGATTTGTCTGTTCACTGTGTTTTAGCTACATACATCAAATAAACTCAGCTTCCTGTATCTGCAGAAGTGACTTGAGAGCGCTGCACCTTAAGCTTTCTTTGGATTCGACAATATCGAAAACAGTCTGTACATTGCGCCACCCTCCATCGTCAGAAAACATGTTTATATTGTTATACAACTTAATTGCCATCAATAAGTAATGGTGCAACATTCACGAATAAGTATGGAACTCTGTTCATACGAAGGAGGTCATGAGGCTGATGCTTCATGCCGAGAGCAACGAGCCTGTGACAGGAAAAAGGACTAGACACGATCTCCGGCGATGCTGACTAGCCGGAAATTTGCAGCTCTCTTATAAGCCAGAGGTAAAAATGTCAAATCACGTCGCTATACTACTAGGAAATAGTCTTTTTTTTTTTTTTTTTTTTTTTTCCTTTTAATTTGTTTTTTTTTTTTT
>QYAL01000202.1:0-10561 GCA_003988805.1 Ploettnerulaceae sp. D365 | reverse complement strand
TGGTTGTTGAGAAAACGCGTGTTGAAGTTAGAGGTAGTAGGGTAGGGGAAAAATTCACGAGGTCCTGATAATCACGAGGTCCTGGTAAACCACGTTACACCAAAAATGGGGCCTTCCTTATTCTCAACTTCGCGTACTGGAATCTTGCAATTCTATACCTGTCGTATGTTCAGTCTATATTTTCCTCTTATTAGGCATTATACCTTCCTACATCTTGAAATTGCTGAAAGCAGAAAAGTTCTTTAGCCACCAGTCCCAGCTAGCACCCAGGGAAGTTCCAAACTATGACGTTCAGCAAACCATGAGGACAAACCTCGAATTTTTTTTGGCAGTTATAAAATCGCCCTGGCAACCATAAATGGGGCATTGAGCTTCTGACAGGCGCACTTTTACTAGCAATGTCGTATGATTTTACTTCATTGCACATAACAATCGCAGCCAAAAAGCGAACTGCAAGACAAACCTCGTTTACTAATGCCGCAAAAATATTGTGGTTGATGCCATGATGGGAGGGCAGGTAAGCTGAGATAACATCCCACTCATGCATGCAGCATGAAGACTCCACATCGTCAAATCAAGATAAGGAATTCTTCTCTTTGCCTCTTTCTTACCCTCTTAAGATCATTCAAAAGTAATATCAGGGTTAGCCGGATCATAAAGTATGAAATGGGAGCGGTGAATGTGGCATTATTGCCGGCGAAGACTCCGATGGGAGGACAGACATATATAAGTCGACTTTACTTCTTTCTACATCACTTCCCTCCTTACCTCCTCTCAGTCCCGTATCACATCTCGTATTATTCACTTCCAACATCACCATGTTCGCTCTAAAGGCTCTGTGTACTTTTGGACTGCTTGCATCCTTGGCTACAGCTGGTTTCACCGTACCAAATGATGACCAGGATATGAGTGGTCTCATAGTAAACAGTATTCCCTATGCAACTCGTGTCAAATACATGAGGCTTGTAAGTCATTTCCATACTCACGAAGAGAAAGAAAAGAATTGAAGAAGAAGAATAAAAAAAAAGCAACTCCTCAACTAATCTTTCCCCGAAGGCAAATGAAGCTCTCCACGAGCAAAGCGGGCCATGTCCATTCGCAGCATACGGTACCATCATTGTGAATCACACTGCCGATACAATTGTCTGCAAAGGCGCGAACTTCAGAACCGGAGATCCCACGTAAGATATTTCACAACCGGTATCTTACACACTATAGCTGTATACATATTATTGGGTTTGAGCTCTAAAATATGGTTTCCAGTATTCATGGTGAAATCTCGGCGATCAATGCGTGTACGAAAGTGTTCGTGGATCGCAACATGACCGCAACGCAGATATATGCTGCGTGGGGTCAATTATCTATCTATACAAATGCCGAGTCGTGCCCAATGTGCGCGAGTGCTATTCGATGGTCTGGTTTTAAGGGTACGCCAATAGCCATGTTCCCCCCTTATATGTAGCTTCCTACAAGCGACCTTGAAGACAGACATTGATAGTTATGAATAACTCCCCCAGAATACATCTACGGCACAACCATCCAACACAACTACAACGTCGGATGGGGCGTAATGACCTTATCCTCCTACGACGTCTTCCAGCAAAGCAGACAACTACCCGGTTTCCAGACATCGATGCTCGGTCAGATTCTAACTAATGAGACTGATCCGTTGTTTTCATGGCAGTATAATGAGGTATGTTTCAATCAAATGTACTCTTACTTCGTTTGGTATGTGAAGGAAAGCTAAGAGGGATTGATCTTGTAGACCTATCCGTGTCCCAGTGGTTGTCATAGGGAGTATAGTGTATCGCGAGGCTATGAGACTTGTGCGATCACAAATGCTACGACGATGAAGAGGGATGAAACTGTTCAGTATGGATATTATTAGGATTCATGTATGTGTGGTTTTTGGATCGGGATCGGGGGTGTATGAATGGGGAGGGGAGGGGATGGTCATGGGTAATTGTTCATGTTGTTCATGAAGCAGCCGGTGGAGTTAGATTTTAGGAAAGGCTGCTAGCTAGAATGGCAAAAAAATGGAAGAATATGATATAAAATAGTTGAAGGAAAGGCCTAGAATTTTGACTGTAAGTTATTTCAGAATCTTTCTTAGAAAAGCAGAGATTAGTTTTATTGAATAATCGACAGAAAGCTTTGAATTACAACACCCTATCTTTTAGGTCCTTACATAAGTCTCCTCTATCGAAGTACAGTAGTAAGATAACATCACAAATTCAATCCATTAGAAATAGACCCGTAGTAGCGCCACATCGGCTGATAACCCCCTTCAATTAATCCTAGTCCTCCGCTCACACATCTGCGCCCACTAGAGGTCTCCACGGATCCCGCGCGACCTATCCCTAGCAATTTTCGTTCTACAGGCCTGCATCACCAAGGCATTCGCTGGCTTGGGAGCATTATTGCTTATCCGCGCCGTCTTGTTCACCGACGCTGGTGCCTCAAGTTCTGCACTCGTCCGCTTTTGCCCATGCAGTCGGGGCCAGCCAATGTGACTAGCTACTCGGTGAACTCGGAATCGGTAAACAAGATTTAGTTGGCAAGGCGGCTTGAAAAGTGAGGCTGTTAAGTAAGAGCGATTCATGAAGAGGTAGATTAATGAGTACGGCGGCAAATCCTGAGATAGCATAGAGACTGGGCGTATTGTGCAAACATGATTGGATATTAACTTGGTGTACCGTATCATAACTCCAAAACAAGCTTCACCTTTACTACAAACACAAAGGTTCTGCTACGCCACATTTATTAAGGATTTCCACACATTGGTCTAACCATATTAGGTTAAGCGAGGGCGGCGAGAGAGATTGAATGTACAATATGCCGCAGCGCCTTGCTCTGGTGAGACATTTGGAGGAAAATTTATGCCTGAATATGGGGATATTCGGCGTGTATAAGGTAACTGAAGTCCCGGCCCAAGTCACGTCTCGCACTAAATCAAGCGCTTACTAAGTGAACTACCCCCACCTTTTAAAAATATTATTACCATCTTACGCATTTGTCGTGCGTTAATATGGATGTTATGCGCGTCTAAATTTCAAGGCGGATCTTAATGCTGTTTGCCCAACGTGTCACCGCCTTGTCACAGGCTAGAGTTCATTGGGAGGTGATCCCTGTTAGGAGGGTGTCAAGGGTGGTACAGTATGTACTCTGCCCAGTTGGCCTTGTGTTCAATAAGGCTATGCGATACAGCCCCAATTCCAAGCACGGCAGAGCCTCAGGGCAGTATACTCCGAACGTTTACTTCTAACCTAAACTGGCAGGCGGTGTGTGAGATATAGGCCCGGGAATCTATCAAGCTTAGCATAATATTAATCCTTATATAAATTTCAGGGGAATATGCTAGTTTAGGTTAGAAATAAACGTTCGGAGTATACTGCCCTGAGACAGCTGGGTGTAGAGGGCTGTTCTATCCCCTAGTGCAGCTTTATCCCAGCCGCCTCTTGTTAAATCCCATCTTAAGTAGTGTAGTAAAGTTGTTTTGCTCCTCATCAAACCCACTACCTTAATTTACCTCCTTTAATTAAGCTACTCTATCTTTAAGGCAGCATGAATATAAGTGACTCATGTGGTAACGGTCAATCAACAGCAATTTTAGGAGCCTTGGGATCTTTGATTGGCTTTATTGCTGCCGGACTGCCAGTGGATGATCTTTTCGAAAGACAATTATGGCCACAGAGATTTTTTAACCATTTGTCATGGAGCGAGGGCGTCAAAATCGCCTTACTGTTGCCGATGGGAGGTCCACTTTATCAAGTTGCGTTCAGGACGCTTGACTGCTTGTACAAAAATGAACTCTTCTCGGGTACTTCATGTGGGCATATGCTTGGGACCCCTTTTTTTCCAGATAACGATATCATGGCCACTGTATACGACGAGTCAGGAAAGCTAAGGAATACCCAGCCAGCAAGAAATTGCCTGTGGATTCGCGTCCTACGGAACTTTGCCATCAATTCAGTTTCTTCGGTAGCACAAAAGAGCGGGACATCGCGGCAGGTCTTACGAGCAAGAACTTCTGTAACTTTCTTGGAACTATCCTATACTCACCATGAACCACCGGCAGATGCTATTGTGGATCACGACACGGGTCGAATTACTTTGAAATGCGTGTTCTCGATTGTCCTGGCAGAGATCACCGGCATCATCACCGCAATCGTGGTAGCGATAGCTTGGAGGTCTGTGTTTGCCATTATCTGGCTCTTACCGCTTCTTCTACGTCTCCTGAGCATCACATACGTGGTCTCCCGCGAAGGACTTCCGTCAAATCCTTGCAGTATCGCAAACCCCGCACTAAAATCAACACCGCCAGAAGTCTTGAAAGTAGAAATTCGCACACCTGTCGACGGGTTTCTGGTGATCCAGGGGCCAAGCGATGCCGTATTTCCATTCACACGACATTACGGCCACCCTGTTCGGAATAAGGTGCGCGAGTCGATGCAAATTGGTGTAATCATTGGGTTTGGTCTGCTTTTTCCTATTGGGCTTCTTTGCTCTTTGCTGTGGATGCAAGAAGGTCTACAGTATATGTGGTTGAGCTATCACATGTATTCAACGATAGCTTTGTACATTTATCGTTATACTGGTGGGCGCCACTGGGCTACTACAGAGAGTCGCATTGCAAAACTTCTATCAGACAGTCATGAACGGCCTCGGGAGATATTCTTAAGAGACATAAATGGTATGCTCAAGGCAAGAATAAGCCGGACCATCCTAGGTTCACAAGCAGAAGGTCGGAAAGCAGTTCAATTTCTGATCAATGTTGGCAACGATGGGAGCACTGCTTCATAGAGAGATGAATATTTGCAACCTTTTTTTATAGCTTATCAATTGAAAAGTACTCACAGATAGATAAAAGAACATAAAGCACGGCTGGAAAGGAAGAATTCCCTTGAGGACTAGCCCATAAAGCAACTGAACTTTTCAAGATCCTTAGGTTCTTTTAACCAAGTACAAAACCCCACCCGGCACCACCTTGGAGGAATTGCACCATCCCGCGTTCCCCGACGCATGGTAAGTATGCCCATCAATACTTCGTCAGAATTGTCCGTTAATTTACCCAAGATCAGTATTCGAATTCGATCAGGAAAGTGCATGGCAAGGTCCCGAGCGAGAATAAGAGGCCTGTTGTAATTCAGGAAAGCTTGTTCGCAAGGCACCATTCTTAGCTTGCCCATCCCAGTCACGCCAGTTACATTATCCATGTAGATTGAATGCGTCAGGTCATTCATATAAGGCATCCACTCATCAAGCTGAGGAGCCGCTTGATCGTCAGGCAGCTCAATCTCCCACATAGCCAACAGGTCTTCAAGGGGAAACGAAAGCCCTTCGAAAATCGGAATATTCTCTATGAATGAAATCTTTGAGCGTTTCTTGTATGTTGTTACTTCCTCTACGTTGAAGAAGTCAGCCGGTACGATCTGCGTAAGATCAAGTCCCGGTCTTTGGAAGGTCTGCCTATGCGCTCTTCTGGCGGGAGTGATGACGCCAACCTTGAGTCTCCACGCCTGATCAGTAGCAGCACGATCGACATGAACAAAAGCCTGAGCGAGCGCAGGACATTTCTTATTGATCTCTTGTGACAGCTCAAGTTCAAGGTCAGATAGGCTCGGTTCAGGTTCATCAGGAAGATAATTGCCGATGTTGAGACCAAAGACTTGCATGATCCCCTTAATGCGATCGAGAGGATATTTTGTTTCTCGGTATCTTGCAGCCGCTAGTAGCACGACCGGATTTCGTGCAGAAATTCTGTCTAAACCAGCAGTGCCAATAACATGCTTGATGTAGCTGCAAGAGTGGGCCCAAGGATGTTCGCAAGCTTCAAGTAGCCATTGGAGAGTAGCAAATGTACCGGACGGTGTTAATACAGCCACTCCTGTTTTTGATAAGAGTATCGCAGACTTCCGAAGGTACGCCTCTTGTAATGTCCACAATGACGAGAACCAAGGATCCTTACACATGGCTTCAATATAGACTATATCATTCATCGCAGCACTATTGGCTTCTTTTGCTCGTACGACTGCGTTAATTCCCTCTTGCAATTGCTTCTCGGAGAGTTGATGTAGCCAGATGTATCCAAACTTTGCCCGATGGAAGATGCCGATTTGGTTCCCGATCTCCTCTTTGTACTCTTTGCTGTCTTACGTTGGTCTATACAGGCAACATCGACCCAAACAAATTCGTTACATCCGACAAGTCGTAGTAGAAGGTTTCTAAAGTCTTCAACCCCGAAAGCCTGTTTGGGATCGATGGAAGGAATATTCCAATCGATGCCATTCACCTGCAAAGGACTGACAGAAGTATCTCCTTTGACCTGGAAGCGCCCCCAAGTGTAAGAGATAATGTTGTAAGGTGGATCAGTGGCTATTTCTCCCTCTGGGGAGCGATAACAAGTACTCTCTTGTTCTGTGCGTGTGTAGACAGTCATTGTCCCGACGTGCAACAACCTGTAAGGCCATACTGTCGTGGACGGGTTTTCTAAATTCAAACGTTGATCAGGCGAGGAAAGACTTTGCTGGGCGTGGCCATTAGGATACCGCGCACGAGGAATTGGTAGAAATGAGATAGTCGGAGGACTTTCGTTTGACTCGTCTTGCGAATATCTGGTCGGTATGTCCTTGGGTCTGAAGCGACATTAGTATATACCGAACCCAGGGCTTAGTTATTTGGGAGAGGTACGCTTGTGTTGTAGGTGACAATCTCGAGCTTGTTGGGCTCTCCTCGGTATCCTCTTGGGTAGAGCGATACACAACTACTCGTGATTTCCCCCTCACCTGTGGAGCAAATGGGTTACGCTTCCCCTCCATGATTTTCAATTGTGTTGGGGGCTCTGGCCCCGTCAAACGCGTAAGCAGAATTGTACTCCTTGGTGTGGATGCCTCGAGGGCTGTACAGTGTCGTATCGTGGCGGCCTTCTATAAGCTGCCTGCCGTGCTGTGACTGCGTTAGGGAAATTGAATCCTGTAACGAAATGGCAGGGCAAGCGAGGAACAGGAAGACCCATGGTCGAGGCGGAGGATGCTGTACTGTACCTGGGGGTTGCGGACCAAAATTGGCTGGAGCAGTTCCCAAATTCGAGAAACTTCAAGTACTCAGCCTGCAAAAGTCCGCGCCCGAGAATCCTCCTATCAGCCAGGACACCGTCGAAAAGATTGCGAAATACTAATATCTAGTTCGGCCTTCGTTTCTATCGAGGGTCATCCGCGAGCACGATAATAGAGTGTAGAGCGAGAGCACGATATGATTTAGGCACGCCAGGAAGTACGCCTTGTGCTAGGACTTGACTGGCTCTGTCCATGTTATCCCGCTGTCGCAACGGTGATACAGAAATGAGACGACGACAGCGAGAATGTTCGAGAAGACCTACGCCATACGCGTGACTAGTTTACGCTACACACGTATCAAATCTGAAATCGTGACTGATCAGATATAATAGTGTAAGGGTTGCAACACGTGAATAGCTTTCCTACTGCGCCATACGGGCCAAAAGTCATAATAATCGAGCTCGGCCTCGGTTACCTATTCTACTATATAAGGAACGGTCACGCGACACCCCAGCACGTGATCAGTTCCTGACAGCAGCTACCCAAAAAAGAGAAGTATTCAAATATTAAACCCGATTTATTCGGGGTATCAAGAAATTCAACTTGCATTTTAAACTAGATACCAGCTGGCTGCCAGCTGCAAGGAGCAAGAACCATAAGTCATAAAAATACCCACCCCTCACCGCATAAATATCAATTACGAAATCCAGTCCTTCATACCTGCATTTCTCAATACCAGAATCGGGTCTGGATCTAGACCTATACTACCATTCTATCCGTAAACAACATAAATCTCATTCCCACCTCCATCTCAAAACCTAGGCTAAAACTCCATCCTATATATAAACTCTCCATCAAACCAACCATCTCCCAGCCAGGAAAATATAAACCATGTTCTTCCTACCTAGTTCCAATTCAATTACCAGCTGGGGTCATAGAAATGCGATGTGATGGAGGATACTGTACGTATATACTGTATACAGCTCTGATGCTGGTGACGGTATACCGTACACCTTCGGGGGGGGTTAGTTCTTCTTTCTCGCCTGGTATTCGAGCACGCTAGGATCGATCTGTCATGCATGGATGGCACTGCTGAGTTGTTCTTGTTAGGTGGTGTTATCCAATATATAGATAGTAGAGAGATGCGTCATGGTCTCGGGCATGCTTCTCTGGATATAACTGATTCGTAACCTTTGGAACCTATGTTCCAAATTCTTGGGTGGATGAGATCGAGTTCTGTATTTATGCATATTTCTTCACTTGAAGCACGAGTAACACCCCGGCTCGGGGACATGTCTTTTTCAAAGGTAGAGAAAGGTAAGTATAGAAGAATGGAGGGAGTAGATCTAGAGAAATAACGCGCAAGTAGAGTGGGAGAGTGGGAGAGGAACTTCGCTGTCGTAGATACGCGCGTAGGGAGTCAGGAGTCGAGTAATACTAGGATGATGTTAAGGTTTGGCTGGTGGTTGTATTCTTTCAAGCATAAGTGTTGGATTGGATCTTGAGAAAAGGGTATTCTTTTTTCACAGTATCAAGGTCTTTGTATTCTCAATTGGGGTTCTATGGACCTCGTTCTCTGTAGACAATGTACAAACGAGCAACTCGATCTGTGAACCGCAGTATGCTCAGACGGGTCCTATCTCGAATCTCTACACGGATCTCTACAACTCCAGATCTTCTGATTCGTGGTCGTTCAGCCATGGGTACTTCACGTCCTCGTCATCGCTGAGCGACGCGTCATTTTCGTCGAACTCTTCGAGATCGGAAGCATTTTTGGTACGGTAATTATAGGCATTGCGGCCATATTCATCATCCCAGTGTACTTCCTCGTCGGGGTAATCAGCTGTGTAGTGATTCTCCGCTGTGTTGGGATTAGCAAACGATTATTAACAAAAGATTTGGCTTGCATACCATTCTCATCCTCATCCTCGTCATCCTCTTCTTCTTCACTCTCCTCTTCTTGTTGGTAGAACTCCTCGATATCAGGTTGGGAGTCTAAAACCAACAGACCAACATTGGTATGGCCCTCTTCAGCCTCCAACGCGTCTGCGGGTACACGGATATAGGTGTCGATGATATAGTCTCCCTCGTCGTCAATTTCCTCGTCCATGTACTCCTCCTCAGGAGCCATAGGCGTATCTAGCTTGGCTTCCGGGTGTCTCTCTAGATATCGCAATGCAGGCTTCTTTGGCTTGAACTTGCTTGGTGCCTTGTTGATTCGATGAGAGATAGGCTTAGGTCTCTCGGCTTCGGACTGGGTGATAGCCTTTCCAATCTCTTGTAGGGTATATGCTTGCATTTCGGCAGCTAGGCGTTCCAAATTCGCGTCCCAAGGTATTGTTAAGCCAGAGGGCATGACAACATTTCGGAGAGGTGCGGGAGAGAGGTGAGGGGTGGAGACTGATTGAGCTGGCGGGGGGAAGCGCCTTGCGTTGGTGCCTGGTTTCTTCTGGCGGCGAGGCTGTTCAACTTCCGACGCAGGTGCCGGTCCACCTTGCACGGTCGTAAATTCTCGTGCAAGGCCATTGCCTATATCCATGGCTTCTGGGCCTTGTTCTTCTACCGGTGTACCTGGAACTTGAGCTGGTGTACCACCAGCGCTCTTTGGCCGGACTCGACGCTCAACAAAAACTGTATCAGCCTTACGCTTTCGTCCACCTGTAGCAGTCGTAGGCTGGGCGTTGGAAGGAGTAGCGCTTCTTGATATATGAAATCGACGAGGAGACCCGAACCGAGGGGGTACTAGATCCAGGGCGGGTGATAACTTTGTTACATTTTGTTCTTGAGAGATAGTGGCCCGAGGATTGAGCTCAAGACCGGCGACAGATTGTAGGGTGGGAGAACTGGCAGATTCATGGAGCCGCTTGATATTGTGAAAGGCATTGTGAAAGGCGGGAGAAGCAGGTTGACTTGTTGCTGGCTGGTCGCCCACAAGCTGTCTGGAGAATACAAATCCGCTGCCTCGTCGCTTTTTGCCGTCAGTCTCATGGATACCTGCAGATGCTGTTAGAATAGTAGATATGGTTTCAAAGGTACAAACTATGCATACGCAGGAACTCCACCGGGTCGTCGGTCGCCTTTCTCTTGATCTTTACCGTTGCTGGAGGTAAAGACATGATTTGGTGACGAGGCTGTGGTGCACCTCTGTAGCGGCTGTGGAGAAGAGTATGGAGGTTGTTATTAGAAGATCATGTCCAAGAATGATTGAGATGATCTGGACAGGAGGATCAAGGTTGAATTGACGCGATGTGGCAAATCAAGACTGGATCGAACATTTGTTGACTTTCGTTCACCTCCCCACCATGCCGATGATGCGAACAAGGACAGGGACGGGGACGGGAAGGGAACTAGAAAATCCCTGGTGCCTCATTGTCCAGGCGTTATCTTTAAGCGAGGTCTGATAAGCTATTTACTTCGTAGGAGGCCTAACAGTTCCAAAATGCAGGGGTCATGCTTGGCAGTGCTGCTTTACTGGAAACCTTTAATATTTTGTATGCCAGCCTCGG
>QYAL01000201.1:0-2500 GCA_003988805.1 Ploettnerulaceae sp. D365 | reverse complement strand
ATTGAATACTGATGCCCCCGACTATCCCTATTAATCATTACGGCGGTCCTAGAAACCAACAAAATAGAACCACACGTCCTATTCTATTATTCCATGCTAATGTATTCGAGCATAGGCCTGCTTTGAACACTCTAATTTTTTCAAAGTAAAAGTCCTGGTTCCCCGACACACCCAGTGAAGGGCATGCGGCTCCCCAGAAGGAAAAACCCGGCCGGACCAGTGCACGCGGTGAGGCGGACCGGCCAGCCAGGCTCAAGGTTCAACTACGAGCTTTTTAACTGCAACAACTTTAATATACGCTATTGGAGCTGGAATTACCGCGGCTGCTGGCACCAGACTTGCCCTCCAATTGTTCCTCGTTAAGGGATTTAAATTGTACTCATTCCAATTACAAGACCCAAAAGAGCCCTGTATCAGTATTTATTGTCACTACCTCCCCGTGTCGGGATTGGGTAATTTGCGCGCCTGCTGCCTTCCTTGGATGTGGCAGCCGTTTCTCAGGCTCCCTCTCCGGAATAGAACCCTAATTCCCCGTTACCCGTTGAAACCATGGTAGGCCACTATCCTACCATCGAAAGTTGATAGGGCAGAAATTTGAATGAACCATCGCCGGCACAAGGCCATGCGATTCGTTAAGTTATTATGAATCACCAGGGAGCCCCGAAGGGCATTGGTTTTTTATCTAATAAATACACCCCTTCCGAAGTTGAGGTTTTTAGCATGTATTAGCTCTAGAATTACCACGGTTATCCAAGTAGTAAGGTACTATCAAATAAACGATAACTGATTTAATGAGCCATTCGCAGTTTCACCGTATAGATTGCTTATACTTAGACATGCATGGCTTAATCTTTGAGACAAGCATATGACTACTGGCAGAATCAACCAGGTAACTATCTTGAGCCGGCGGCCGGAGCCAGCGGCGACCCCCCGAGGAGGGCAGAGTAGTTCACTGAGAGGCGGTTTGCACCGCAGCGCGCGGCACCCTGGAGCGGAGGCTGCACAGGGCTCGCGCGCTATCCGATTGCCCCCACTGAGTTCCCCACAGGGCGGTCCGCTGCACTACCGCTCCAGCGCCAGGCGCCTTCACAGCGTGCAACATGCACCCCGCAGGAGGAGGATGCCGTTCGCAGGTCACGTCCGAGGACGGCTACCTGCTCAGGCTTACCCCCGAGTGTCTTTGAATTAGGATAGGCCATCGGCCATTAATCCGCAGACTCCAACCGCGCCTCCCATGCGAGCAGGAGAGGACGTTTGGGCGCTTCCACAGGCCTGAGAGTTTTACGTGACAGGTGACTGCTTCCACAGGCGACCTCACTTCGCCGGCTAAGTCTGGGCCACTACGCGCCTGAGTAATAGCCTGGGATGGATGAGGTCTAGCAAGTATGGTACAACGGATTGGGTACCGCGCGCCCTGAGGAAGTCAAGCATTTTGCGTCTTCGACTCAGTATGGCGCCCCACGCCAGGGCGTGGTTAGCGCGTGCGTATCGCTGAAGCAATCGCCGCAGAAGGAGATCAGGAACCCTCGACGCCGGAATCGTACCTTGAAGGCACCCGCAGTGAGTTACAGTAGTGGTAAAGCCGCTGTAGCACACTGGGGAGTTTTTTCGATTCGACTCAGGTCTGCTCCCTTCATATACCCACCGACTTCCTTTGGCCTTGAAACCTGTGTGCAAATGCTTTTGGGGTTCAAAATATTTTCCGACAAATGTTTTGTGTGCGGAATTCTTTCGACCCCCCCCCCCCTCACCAAATTTCTTGGGGTGAATCCGCGGATCGGCGGAAACTACCGACGCGGCGCTGCGCCCCCACCGCCGTGGCTACAGGGCGCGTCGTCCCCCCCCGCGCAGCCACAGGGGGCACCTCCAGGGCCGTAGGTGGCTGCCCGCTGCGCGCGCGTCGCGTTCCCGGCCCCTGGGACCTGCCACGGGCTTCTGCGTAGCAGGAGGCGATCGGCCGGGCGAAGCGACCCCGAGTTGCGTCGAGGTCGTAGACACTTCCTCGAGCGGGGGGAAAAAAAATTCCCCCCACGCATTTCCACCTGCCGTAAAAGAATTCGACCCCCCCCCCCTCGAAGTCGACGAGCGCGGCGGGGGCGGGCCGCGACGGCTCCGCGGGCGACGACGACGGACTCCTGGCGCAATCCCGCCGCTCCCCCAGGACGGGCCAGGGGAGGGGGCTGCTTGGGGGGCGTCGGGGGGGGGGGGTTGTTCACACCTGACCTACCCTCCGATCCCCAGGGCACTCCTTCAGGGCATGTCCCCTAAGCCCCACCCCCGTACACCTGGCCTACCGTCGGATCCCCGGGCTTCTCCAGGCTCCTCCTTCAGGGCTTCACCCCTATACCGTGCCCTATACACTTCGCCTACCCTCCGATCCCCCAGGCTTCTCCAGGGCATTCCTCCAGGGCATGYCCCCCAAGACCCAGCCCGGCACACTTCACCTACCCTCCGATCACACCTGGCCTACCCTCCGATCCCCCAGGCTTCTCCAGGGCAT
>QYAL01000021.1:261996-311691 GCA_003988805.1 Ploettnerulaceae sp. D365 | reverse complement strand
CATCATTCCCTGGAGTCCATAGGCTCCTGGGAACCCTGGGTGTTTCTCAAGGCCCTCTCCCCCGGGACCCTATGGTCCTCTCAGGTGGGTTCGTAACAACTACCTTTAGAATAGCCTTATTTTTCATAAGAATATATATTATATTAAGTAATATATAGACAAGGATAATAAGCAATAATAAAGAATAAGTTTAATCTAATTTATATAATAGCTCTACTTAATCTTGATAACCGAGGATTAATAGCAGTATGCCAGTTTAGGTTAGAAGTAAACGTTTGGAGTGTACTGCCCTGAGACAGCTGGGTTTAGTCCACTTTCCAGTCGCAGGCTCCTTGCTCTCGGCATGTTCATCAAGAACCTGGTATCCCTTACGACCCTCGACGCGGTGCGGTAGCTATTTTGAAATATGCGAAAATAGCAACAGCCAGTGATACAGCGCTCAGATATGCATCTGCATTAGTCCCGGTGCGGTTTGAGACCAAGTCGGAGTTTTTTATGTCGCGTGGGATTAGATCAAATGTTGTTGATATCGCCGACCACCCTGCAACCGCTGGAACAACAAATGTGTCTGCCATTCCAAAGCAATACTCGAATGGAAGCTTCGACCTCGCCGACAAGGCGAATGTCAGAGTGAGAGAGTACAACTCCAGAAGACGATGCCGACGTCCGGACCCAAAGCACGGCAATGTTAGAAGAACGAATCTATAAATCGCGTGTGCAAATATCCAAGACTTGCTGACGGCAGTGAAAACAAACAAATCGTCGTGAAGAACAATTGTCTTCCATCTGGCGCGGTGTCCCTGTTGAACGATCCAAATAAAGAGTGCAGCGCAAGTAACCTTGCTACACAATCCTCGAAGGGTGCCATCCGCAGGAGTCCCCATCATCATGCCAATGTTGCCATACACCGCAAAATTAACGTAGATCGTAAAGGATGATAGATATCTAGCCCGAAAGGATTGACTCGCAATCAGGAAGGCCAGAATAGAGCCGAGACCGAGAGGAAGTTCGCATATGATTTTAGTCATTTCGCCAACAGTAGACGTTCTGTCAAATGCGACAATGGTTGCGCTTGATCCGAGGACTACCAGCAAAAGCAGTCCGCGGCTTCGAACAGAACACCCATAGGTGAGGACGAGGATACAACTGAGCCATATGTTAAATGGGATATCAATATACGCCTCAAGTGCTATGTGTTGTGGTGAGAAAGCCATGAGATAGACAATTGTAGGTTAGATAAGTACAAGTGAGGTAGTAAGTCTATAGGGTAGGGCATTCTCCAGCAGCATACAGATTAGTCAGGATCAGGGGCAGCCTAAACTGATTCGAGTAGTGGAAGAGACAAGGGTTTGAGTTTGCAGGTATCTATTACCTATTTACCTAGGTATATAGATAACTAGGTACAGTATGTACCGTACTTCGGCACGAGAGAAGGCCAAGCGAAGTTACTATAGGGTGGCGCAAAAATACTTTAGAATCTTTTTGTCAACCTTCCTCAGCTAGTACGTGTCTCGAATATACTCATATATATTGTCGACCAATTTGCGTTGACTACCAAAGAAGCTGTATAGTCTTTTCTAATATATATGTAGTACCACGAAACTAGGTAGAACAAAGTAGCATAGTTAACGCTACTTCATCCAGAGAGCTCTATCTAAATCTACCCCTCGATTACGTATCGAATTAGTTGAAACGCGTGATTTAATATTATCGCTCGATGGAGATAAATTGATTCAATTGTTACATAAATTCCCGAAGCACGTTAGTATCGGGAGAGCCTGAGTTCTGGATTCCCGAGTAATTCGTGCTATTGTTGATCAATCGATTCAGCAGAGAGAGACGAAGGTTTGAGTTGCAAGTATCGTGTTGATAGCTGTTGAACGAACCATTTAGCACAAGGCTTGAATACGCTGTATCAAAGACTATGCTTTTCAGGGTTGTTGTTCTTCGTTCGTTCTAAAAGCTCTGGAAGAGAGGTTCTGAATATATAGGGGTTTCCGACGTTTGGTCCGTGACCAACACGTGCATATTATACACGTGATCCTGCATGTCAATTTACCAACAGTTAGATACTGCTTGTTAAAGAGACGCGTGGGCTCTCCGATTAAAATTAACTAAGCAGAAACTCTTTATTGGAAATTTAATTTTTGCCGATAACCAGATAATATCGCACTTTCAAGATCGAATGTTTAAGTATAACTTGCGAGCTTAATAACAAAGGAGAAGCCTCAGGGAAGGGAGGAATATATTAACGCAATTCGGCCTTCTACCTAGACAATTCTACAGAGCTAAAGGTACAATGCATCTCAAAAGTTATATTGCATGTCGGTTACTCCAAATCTATGTACCGGAAGATCAGAGGTAGAAGAGATTATGATATGAAGAGCCAGACTGGGGGGCTCTTTACGGATAGGCTCTTAACATCAGGCGATAAGCGAATATCAACTTCTAAATCCGTGAGCGAATTTGCACCTTCTCAAGAGACTACTCTTTGTTACGTGGGAGGTGGAGCAGATAGGTATTGTAATGAAGAGGTAGCGCAGGGTTCAGGACAGATTGGGGTTTCCAGCCAATGATTCTGGTATTTTATAAAGAATCAAAGATTGTATTTCGTTACGGCCTGTGGTTACATATCGACAATATAATATTAAAAGGAATAGTTGTGTCCAGCATTCACGGGCGGCGTTTCCAGGGTATCTCGACGCCAAAAGCATCTGCAACAAACATCGACGAGACGATACATCCTTCCAGCAAGACCATTCCATCCCAGCACCAACCCCCTACTAACCAGACACCTTGATCCCCATTTCTCCACTGGGTTTTGCTCTCCTCGTGATGAACCTGGGGCCCCGAGGAATCGCGGTCAAAGATTTCTGTGATTATCTGCCGGCTCTGTGGGGTACGTAGTACACGTGTAAAAGTTGAACATTGCGTTTGTTTGGCGGGATTGATCACAGAAACCGGGCAGGTTGTGACGAGTAAGCCTGATGGCTGGACATGGATCGATTCCGTTTGAGGCTCGTCCTCGGAGAAAGTCTTCAGGTATATGATCTGCGCACCGAAGCCCTTCATCAAAGTTTTACCGCTCATTGAATGCAGGTTATCTGTGCCAGGCAAACTTCCAATCGTAGTGTCATCAGAATGAACGATACTCCGAACGGAAATCGTCGGTATTTGAGCCATTTCGTACTGCAAAGGCTTGAAGATTGCCTGCACAACATTCGGCGGGACAGCCAGAATAACCCTATCGAATATAGCCTCCAGCGCCTCAGGGCTGTGGTTGTCCAGCATACTTTCCCAGCAGACTCTAGTTCCTTTCGCTTTGGGTTCCACCAAAACCACCCGCGCCAATTTTCGTATCTGTAAGCCTTGCGACAGCTTTCTCTCGACCTCGTTGATGCCACCGTACACGGTATAATGCTGGTCGCCGTTGGTCTTCTTCTTATAATCGATCAGGTCGTGTGCTGGAAAATCCAAGAGTGCCTCATGAGGGCATGTCGCCACGCTAGAGAACAGCGGCAGGAGATATTTTGAGACGAAGTATCTCGGGAGGTGAATTCTCCGGATATATGACCTGAAGGCCTCGTAGGGCAAGGGTGACACGAAGAAACAGCATATCGTAAACCATGCATACCATATTATCAGATACAGAATCTCAAACAGATGGCTAACAAGGGTCGTGGTCTGGGGCCGAATTGGAAATAGTATGTGGTTATTGGAAGAGTGTATAAAATGCAAACGCTCTTGGGGCTGTTGTGCCGAGCAGCTGAGCTTAGATGTAGTGCTTGAGAACCCAAATAGAAAACGCTGTGGCTTATATCTGACTCCCAAAAAGTCGTACATTGCCCTGAGGTTATTGTAAAACCCACCCGAGAATGCACGCATTGGAAGATCAATACGGCCAGTATTTCCCGTCACAGGATTTGAGACGGAGAGCGAGCTAGAGTCAAGTGACAACTGCTCTCCCTGAAGCACTACATTAGCAGATTGATCTACGTTGGAGGGTAAATCGCTTCGGAGTCCTACAATTTCAAAAACCTCAACATTGTATCGATGTTCCGGGTCCTGATTCAAGAGGTATGCAGTCGCTAGTCCAGCCAGACCAGACCCGACGACTGCCACCCGGCACTTGACGTTTGTATCTCCTTCCATGCTAGCTGCCATAGAACCACACTACGGCTCAAGATGTGAATGGTGGTACTGCGAAGCTATACATGATAGAGAGCGCGATCTTAGACCGGGCGCGTCAAGAACCGATTGGGTTTTTTTTCCGGGTCGGTGGGGAGCAAAAATCAGAGCAGGGTTGTGCGCAAAACAGCCGAGGTGCCGAGTACATGTACTGTACTGTATGTACTGTACAAAACCACAGCTAACGTTGCCCGTGGTATTTTCGTTCGATGACTGACTGGGCTGCTTCTCTTCCGAAAACCTGAGAATCACCATATGCCTGGCCTTCAAACCCGAGGTTCTTACTGTACCGATGGGGGCACGTACGGAAAATATAAGTAGAAGTAAATGGCTTGCTGGCCTGGTCATGGCTGCCTGCTTCACGACGGTGTCCATATCGGCAGCTGTTGGCATAATGAGGTTGGATCTCATGTTTCAGGGCGAAAATTGCAAGTTCGTATATGTGTACGTGGTTGGATGTATATCGGGAGCCGCACTAGTGCCGTTCCTGACCTACGCGCTCAAACGATTTGGAGGCTACCTCTTCTTCTCGGGGGATGAAGGTGCCCATGACCTTTACAAACTTGACCACGGAATACTGAATGTCGAGATACCTCATGCATCAATGTGGATGAACATGGGGTTTTGGGAGGTGAGATAGCTCCCTGGACGCTGTGATTTCCCTTCTAATTCTTCTCTCTAGCAAACAACAAGCTTCCCAGCTGCTTGCCGTGCTCTTCTTGACGAAGTGTTAATAACAGCGGGACTGTTGGGGCCAGACAAGAGACCCTTCGGGCAGCTGAATACTACCAGGCTCAGAGTTACTGACCTTGGATTCGGCTGCGGTGACCAAAGTATTTATCTTGCCCAGTTGACACGACCAACTGGGGATAGCGCTACAGGTTTACCAAGCCGTTATTTTTTGGATAGCTATGTGGGATTGACAATTGTCCCGTCCCAATTTCGCTTTGCGAGTGAGCGGTTATACTCATCCTCAAAGTTAGATAGAAGTAGAGTGAAGTTATTTTGTGCCGATGCTGCGAAACCCAGCACGTGGACAAGGGATATTCATGAAGCTACCACCAATACGTTAGCGAAGGAAAACAGCATCGATGTTTGCTCGACACTTGATCAGGATAACTGGGTTCTTGCACTCGATACGTTATATCACTTCATTCCATCCCGAGAGCTTATCTTCCGCCATGCCTTTAGAGAATTAAACGCTTCTATAATGGCGTTTGACCTCGTCCTGTCTGACACGACGTCTATTTGGGACCTTGTCCTTCTTCGCCTTGTCTGCTTTCTTTCTGCCACCCCATTTTCCAATTTCCATACAATCACAGAGTATGAGAATCGTCTGCGTAGCGCTGGGTATAACCAGAACAAGATTGAGATCCGGGATGTATCAGATCACGTCTTTGCTGGAATGGCATCTTTCATAGAAAGGCGAGATGGAGAACTGAAAAATACTGGCATGACTATCGGGAGATACAGAGTAGCTGGGAAGGTGTTCAGATGGTGGGCTCGTAGTGGTATTATTCGAGGGTGCATTGTTATAGCTAGAAGATAAGTGAACTTGAGGAGTTGTCGATTACAATCGAATTGTTGACACAATCGAGGGTGAATACTCTTGAAACAAGTAACCACGCTAGATCCAAGGAGTTCTTGCATTGTTGATGGTATGATTATATATGATTAAACAAGTATGATAGCTTCATAGTATCTGAGTTACCATGTTAACTACGAATATAGCTGCGCCAGCACGAGCGGGCAGCGCTCGTATTTCTCGATAATATATCTTGTTATTTATTAAACTTATTAAACCCATATCAAGTTACGTCATATGATCTCCTAATCTGGTGAGCAATTCCAAAGAGGGTGGTCTTCTAATCCCCTAATTATTCTCACCTTTGAAAAACACAAGAACCTTTATCACTATGTCAGGAGACCTTGTAATAAGTGTGAGGTATACAGTCCCCAACCCCCGCTCCCCCCCCTAAAAAAGACTAATGGTCTAACTTCCATTTGATATAGTACTTGGGCTGCTTTTGCTGGCTACTGTACTCGTAGCACGAATCGCTATATAAACGACTAAGAAACGTACAAAAGATCCGATGAGACATATAGGCATGAATATAAAACTATCACTGACTCTACATATTATATAGATAACAAGATGTTACTGTAGAACTAGCAAGTAATACATCTGTTTTAAGTTAGAGAGGGAAAGTAGCGCTAATAGTCGACAATTATTCTTGGTGGGGGCGGACGGGCTCTACTACAGTACAGTACTGTATGCCCTTAGAGCACCGTTAATAACCGGAAGTTAGAGAGACCAGATCAAGCAATTCGCGCGAGCAATCGAAAATGTGTAAACATGACATATTTTATGTATTATTGCAATGTGAATTTATAGGCACCTGGATACATAAGTATGGTGAGCAAGGCATCATGCCCACTGGGTAATTGTGAGGTAGAGAGAGGTATTCCGAGTACTAAACTGTATGGTCACGTGCCAGTGGCCGTCCGAAAAATTGTATGGAAGCAGAAATACGAGCAGGTAGTATTACACCTAGTCCACATATATGCTTAGCCACCAGCCAGTACAGCAATCACGATGAGTAAGTACGTCCGACAGGAGAAGTCTCAGCGCAAGCACCCTGTTGCCTCCAGCTCTACCTCTCTCATAAGACCTCCGTCAGTTCCAGTAGCCCCAAAGGAACGTCCTGGTAAGTCAACCATTTTCTTGGAGAACGTCATCTTTCTCGTGAACAGCAGCGTATTTATACCCAGCTGTTCTCAAAACACAGACTCCTCCTACTCACAGATTAACTGGAAGGATCAATGCTGACTCGAAAACCTTTACAGGTTGGAAAGGTCCCGGATTTCAGAAGAAGAAACCGACGTCAAAAAGATACACCTCTTCACCTGCACAGCGAGTGCACGTAGTTGCGAATATCCAGGAGCAGCACCTCCCTATTGAACTTCAACAACTACTCCTTGACAATATCCGCATAGCTTTGCCAGTCTGTCAGGACTATGAGTCCCTGAAGCCGAGGTTACAGGAGATTAGACTTGCGATATCTGGGGGGGACTTTGAAAAGGCTTTCTCGCGCCTTGATTGGCTTGAGGCTTATACAGCTAGATGGAGCCCAAGTAGGGCATTATGCTGTGCAACCATCCTGGTGGATTTATGCAAAGAATTTCAAGACGAGCTCTGGACCAGGTGCTTTGTCGGCATCGAAGCTTCAAAGGGTGACACGAAAGATGGACATTTAAATGCAGTGTGTTTTGGAGGAGGGGCAACTGAAGTTATGGCATTCGCGGGAGCCCTGCGTTATTTCCAACCCCAGTGTTCAATCCCAAGGTCAGTACGACCAGGCCCAGATCCGGAGACATTGACAACAGAGGCAACTCCCGACCCACTCGCGCCGATTCTAAACCTTCATTTGGCTGACATGGCAGACTGGACAGTGGTCGTATCGACTGTCATGTCGGGCTTGATCACACCACCGGTGCTCTCCAAGTATGCGAGCCAGACAGCAAAAGAAAAAAATGCAGCATTCATTACTGCCAACGTACTGAGCACCTCTTTTTCGAAGAGTGATGTTCTTAAGGCAAGCTTTGGGGACTTGAAATCCATTTTAGGCTCAAACCCATCTCTCATTACCATATTCTTCACTCTCAACGACATGTTTACCTTCTCAACAGCCAAGACGACAGCATTCCTACTTAAGTTGACCCTAGCGGCACCTACGGGCAGTTTGCTACTAATTGTTGACAATGCAGAATCAATGCAAGCAACAACAGTGAACGAGGAGGATTGGAAGGAGAAGCGGAAGTTACAGAATCTGTTGGATTTGATACTGTTGGACAAACTTGTTCCCAGGCCAACGAATATGACTGCTGGGTGGGAGGAACTAGTCAGGGATCCAAGTCGACTGTTTAAGCTAGCAGAAGGCCTTCGGTTTCCTATTAGTTTGGAGAACATGGGGTTCCAAGTACATCTATTCAAGAAGCGATGATAGAGAATGCGGGAAATCAGGCTTTCTAATAGGTCCACGGTCTTCACTAATTCATCCGTACAGCAATGAGCGAAAATCAAACGCTTGTTATATGATGTCCAACGTCACCCACATAGTTAAACTACGCAGCCGCAGGGCGCGTTGTGATCTATTCAGATGCCACTAAATTTGAGCACTAATATGGCACTATTTACTCATTGACCATCTACCTGCAGGCAGTCGAAATACTTTCTGTCGTGTGATTAGCCTGCCTTTAGATTGATGGCATCTCGAAATTCGACGTTACGTATGAAAACTCACATGTAGAACCGAAGAGCCCACTGGGGATCATGGAAATCTGGAGTAGATAATGCTGGAAAGAGAAATGCAGTAAATCAAGCCAAAAACTACAGTTTAGCAATAAGTAATAATCGGTTAGGAAGATGAGCTTTGGAAGGATGTTAACAGTCCAATGAGTCTTGAACGTGGCGACTGGGAAGACGTGAATATGGGGTGAAAGCCTTAGCACAAAAGGTCTCGATCCACCACCATAAGTAAATCTGGAGTTATTGATAATTCATCGCTCATAGTGATAAAGATGGCGCATATAAGTCTTCGCCTAAGTCTTAGACTTGCATCAATCATCCACCCATAAACCTACTGTTCAGTAGCACTTTACCTACCCTCTTCCGCCTTTAAGCACCCCAAACACCATACTTCTCCCGCTGCTCCCTTCTCCAAACAGCAGCTGCTGCATATCTTGTTCCTGTGCTCCAGCCCCTTCTTAACCTGTTGTATGTCACCCGGGCCACTTTCATCTTCTGGTTTATAACCAATACCTCTATGTTTCCTGCTGGAACTTGCATCTCCAACCAGCATGAAATCACCCCCTTTCTTATCCATTGCTATGACTGAAGCCCTCCAGAAGATGCTAGGTCCCTCGCACTTTCTCGTACAGATATAGCACGTCCTCTCCCCACAATATTCGCAGTCGCCAAAGGCGTCTAACTCACTTTTTACCGTCGGCTTGCGATGGCATATATGGCATGGGCTGAGGTTGATCTTTCCACTTCTATTTGATCTCACTTCGATACGTGCTGCCGTACTATATGATCTATCTGCAGTTGTATGTGCCTGGGGTTCGAGGGCGAAGTAGACCTCCCGCTCTGCACAATCAGTATGTCCAATGCGTTGTCTCTTCTGACCATGCAACCGGAGGTTTGGGGAAAGGATATGTTCGTGGTATAGCTCGTCCTTGAATTCTGGGTTATGGAGATGTGGAAGTGTTTCGTGTGACCGTCGATGGTAAGGGGGACTGAGATTGTCAGATCGTTTCAAATGCTTAAGCAAGATCTATTCCCTTACATCAACAACCGCTTCTTCAATTCGGCATCACTTGGAGCCTTTTCCCTCCTCCGTTTCTTGCTACTCGCTGGCGAGACAGCAGCTTCTACTATGGAAGGCATGTTGCGGAACTTGCAAGTATGTGAAGTTCAAGCGTTGTGCAGGTCCATAGAGATGACTGCGGGCACCGAGATACGCAGGGTATCGTGAACTGAGGCCAATACAGATGAGATCGAGACACTCGGTGTGTGGGAGAGACGCGAGTTGGGTGAAGTATCAAGCTTGAATATGAGGCAAGTTGTTGACAGCGGAATTAGTTGTTGATGACCCCGTAGCACATGTTCCTGGGCGGTCCAAGGGTACCCTGACCCTGACCCTGACCCTGACTATAGGTCACCTCTTCCCCTCCCAGAATAATTGTACGAAGTACATTTTCCAGCTACTCTTAACATGCATCGCTGCAAGAATAGCTAGTGAATAGAAATGTAAAGATTTTCTGATTAAGGATATTATACATAAGTACAAATTTAGCACAGAATTTACATATTACGGGGACGATAAGATACAAAAGCTGCAAGTAACGCTGTACAGTTAGTGGAGTGCCAGGTGGATCTTTAAGGAACGATTGCTTTCGATCTGGTTTGCTCTGTCGCTAAAGGGGGGACGTTTATGTTAATCAATCAGAATTCGACATTCTATCCTGTTTCACAGCTAATCTATCTAGAACAGTAAACTAAGCATCATCATCATTAGTATTATATTTACTGCACTACCCATCTCATTTCTCGGTTTTATTTTTGGCTATTCAATAAAATATTTACCTCGCCGTGCAAAGGCGATGCCAGCACTGGTTTCAAGCGCGAGTCACACTCTGAAAATTACTCCACTGACAACTACAACCCCCTGTTCCACCATCGAAGCCTCCAAGTGTGGGAATCGAAGAGTTCGAGAAGAAGCTCGGCGCTGGGTTGAAGGCTATTCCTCCAAAGCCACGATTCTCTCCGTTGATTTTTGCACTGCCGTCAACGATACCCTCTCGATTGTCCATCTCATAACAGTAGACCATCTTATAAGACGGATTCCCACCATGACGATCAGTTGTGATGGTGATGGGATATGGGAATGACCCGGGCTGCGTAATATATGTGGCTGGGTTTGCAGCCACGGGAAGGCGTTCGGTAGTATTGAGAAGTTGAGAAGTGTTGCTTAAACGAGTCCACATCTGTACAAGGAACCTGGTCTGTGTCCAGGTGCATCTGAACGACGCCTCTGATTTCTTTGAACCTCCGCTCCTATCAGCAGGGACTTCACCATCGTTGAAATTGCTGCTGTTCAGCCGCTCTAGAGATTTGAGGAATATTGACCGATCAAAGTATGTATAAAAGCCATAATGTTCCGTTGGAAGGCCACGATCGTAGAGTCTGACGGGTTGCTGCTTAGGAAAGGGTACAAGATTTGCTGCTGCTGCTGTGCCATCGGAATCGCGGCTGGGAGGTGGAATGGCCGAGGTGAGGTTAGGAAAAAGAGCTGTCGAATTCGTAGAAACTTGGCGCTTTGAGAGCCCTCGTTTGTTTACTGTAGAATTTGGATTCGAAAGGAACGATATATAGAAAGGAGTTGGCTCGCCAGCTTTATTTTGTCCAGCAATACCATCAGTTGAGTTGCCCAGGAAGACCGACTCGGCAAAGGATGGAGGTGTTGGAGAGGGCACGAATGTGACAACCTGCCGCGACTCCAGAGTTAGTCTCTTTAAAAGTCGCCCTGCGGAAATAGAGCTCCCAGTCGAGTGATGAATGACTGCGTGTGAACTTCCAGTCACGTTAGCAAGTGTTGCGTTCGTCGAACTGCTGTTGTCCCATTGAATGTACAAGAAGAAATTTGGCTGATTCGACAAATTCGGCTCGATGGATGGCTGAAGCTCCTTAGGTAAATCACAACTCCATTGTGTTGCCGGGAAAATACACCCTGTATTGGCACGAATGTTGACTGGAGCAACCACGGTTGAAATTCCAAGCAATACTGGGGGAAATCCAGTAAGATTGAGCCATTCTGACGGTTCGACAATCGTGTTAGACTTTCGATGAAGAGTCATGGCAAGAGCAATGACGACGATAATCATTGAGACAAAGCCAATGACCAACACTATGTACCATCTACGCCGTTTCCGACCTTCAGCCCCATTGCGTCCATAGCACCCTCTCTTTGGGATACATCCGCGCCCTTGCCACCACCCTCCGGCTTCTCGTGCAATAGCATCTTCCTTCTCATGCCTTTGTCTTTTCGCTTCTATCTTCACTGCCGTGCGAGGCGGTGGTGCGTAGAGCTCAATCACCACAGGCATATCGCTTTGCGTGGGAGGACGGACCGGATAACCCGAGTTTAAATTTATTGGTCGGCGAGTTTGCGAAGCTGACGACACCGCAAACATTGGAATGGCACCCTCGGATGACATTGCCTGCAGAAGACCAGGAGAGAGTGGGCCAGGAGAAGCTGGACGCTGGGTCGTAAGCGCAGGACCGGGAAGAGGTATTGTACTATGTCCTACTCGAGTTGGAGAAGGGGAATAAGGCGGGGGTGGCCCAGCAGATGGCGAATGGAAAGGCTGCATATTCATGTTTGGCCTTGGATGGGTTGCCTCAATGGCCCTGTTGGTCGGCTGAATAACATCGGAGCAGTCACGAAGGTGACTTAAACAAGGCTGCACAAATGGGTCAGGGTCATTGCTTTGAAGGGACCTTGCGTTGGGTGTATCATTTAGAATTGTGTCAATCCTATCTCTCAAATGCGAGCTAGAATTGGATTGTACTGTTGCAAACGTATTCTCGCGGCTAAGATTCGAAGGACTCGCCGGTGCCAGGCTTGACGTGGCGACAGTCTCAAAGCCTGCAGTCTCGGACAGGACCATCGCTAGGGTGCCCACAGAGGTTTGGGCCTTGTGTCTAGTCTCTTTTAAATTCGGCGATTGTTCTCCTGGGTTCGGCTGTTTTGAATCGGCATCCCACCACTGATCCGAAACAACTGATGTAGAGGTCCCAGGAGTCAAGGGTGAGAACTGCTTCTCCCATGACTTGCCATCTCGTTCAAGGTCGCCAGCTTTTGCCGCCGCAATGGCCAGGCTGGGTAGAGCAGGGGGACTCTCGTTATGCATTTCTCGATTCGCAAAAGTGTTGGATCTTGTCAAAAATGGAGTCGTAATATAATTCCACCACCCTTTCGAGCGTCGACTAGTGGCCACGGTGCTCGTACTTGCATGGCGTTCCCATTTCGAGCTAGCCACTACAGAAACCGGGTCACACGTCCTTGCAAGTATAGGGCTCTCATCTTCCTCAAATACTGTATATGAAGAGACGGCACGTAATTTTGCATGGTTGTCCAGGTCATCCCAGGAGGTTGAGCTATCCGAATCCGGAGAGAAGTAACTCTTCTGAGCAGCGACTCGCTGTCTCTCCTCCCCGAGAATTGACACAGGCATCTGCGCAACAGGAGGTACCTCGTTGACTATATAAGTACTGTCATCTACCCAATGCATAGTAGAAGCAGGACGGTGATCAACGGGCACTTGGCTCAACGGTGACCAGACGGATGCTACCTGAGCGGGTGTAATGACGATCGTTGGAGTATCAGGTGTCTGGTTCGTGTAAGTGCAACGTTCGTAAGTCTGAACTGTCCGCGTGCTGTCATATACCGGTGCGCGAGGGCTTAATGTGTGCTCTTCGACGTCGGCTGCAGGTATTGATATACCAATGACTATCGGGCGATCGTTCGGTGATAATTCATCATTCGCTTTGGAGGGTAGCTGATGTAGATTCTTCGACAGCTGCGTTTCCAATACCGTGGTGTCTGCTGTCCTAAGTTCAACTTGGGATCGAGAGTGTGTGGCATCTTTTGATACAAAGGGCGTGGTATTCGACACCCTCGTGGATCCTTTGTTCCTCTTTGTCTTCCAAAAGCCAATAGACTGGCCCGAAGATTCGCAATCTAGCGCCTGCAGAGCTGCCAAATCAATAAAACATCCCATTTGAGGCATGGTTTGAGAGGGCTGTGGTTTTGATTGCACTGGTGATGCCGCCGATTGATGTCGGGAAAAGTTTGTCACAACTTGAATTCCAGCCTTTGCATTCTGCTTTCTTTGTCGGCCCCTCGACTTGTTCCTTGTTGGCTTCTGTACGGAATACCTCTTGTCCGGTTTTCGAGTATTGGCCCGATTCTCAGGTCGCAAACTTACTCCAAGACCTGTGATCTGCGGAAGCTGGGACCGTTCGGTAACACGCAGTCCTGAGGCTTTCGGTGAGCTGAGTTCATCCCGTTCGTTGTTATCATATGCATCCCACCACTCATCGTTATCGTCTGATTGAATGAATGAATTGTCACTTCGTTTTATGGAGGGAATATGCCTGGCAGTGTCGGAGCTCGAAGCCACGGTTGGTGTGAACATATTGAAGATCTAGATTCCAGATGCTGCAGAGTCAAGGAGAAATCGGGAGGGAATTTGTAGAAGGGCTCCTGAGCTTCAGTAAGATCTGCCGATCGCTCATGTAATTCTTTTGTGAAAGGTATGTATCTGCGGTAAGGAAAGAGCGACTCAAGGACCCGAGAAATTAAAAATCAATGCATACGAAACTCATGGTTGTGAATAATGAATAAAGAGATGGTAGAAGCTGTTCTTTGGGGGGAGCGCGTGATTGGACAGAAGCGCTGGCTATTGTAGATTCCAGAGCATGACTGAAGCAACAAAAACAGCGGTAGTGACAGTGAATGAATGAGCGTGAGTCAGACGAAAGGGAAGCTGCCCAGTGGTTGTGGAACAATATGTATAACCAAAGAAATGGTACACGTAGGACGAAGAAGAATGAAACGGAGGAAGGATTCATGGCCGCCAGAGGAGACCTGGGAGCCAGAGACTCAAGTCCCGACCTCATCTCATGAGCCTGGAAGACAGACAGTGGGGAATAGAGCCAGCAATAGACAATGGCTTTTGATTCGATAACAGTTGCAAATCGAGACATTGTAGCCTCTACTCAAACCTGGCAGCTTCGTGGTTCGTTGGATGTGGATGAGGATGAGGACGAGGACAATGTCACGATACGCGCCCACCGAAGAGGCAGTGGATTTGTCGGCGCTTAGAAGTTGATGTGTACGGGGTCAATTATGTAATCAAACGTCATTGGATTAGGATTACAGTTCATAGAAGATTGCCGAGCCAAGCCTAGCTCTTGGCGTGGTTGGTGGTGGCAGGGGGACTGGGCCGGCGCAGGGTAGAGAGAGAGAGAGATTCAAGAAATTATTAACAAAGAAGAAAGAAGAGCGCGATCAGATAAGCACTTTTTGTTACTGTAATCAGACGAGATGAGATTTTACTGTACTGTACTGGGCCCCGGTCCCCTGCTGGGGTTTGGAAATTAACACCCGTGGACAGCAGCAGCATTAAGATTTAGATTTAGCTTACTTAGATTGGCTTGGGGAGAAGAGAACCAAAGTTTGCCATTTACTTTCTCTTTCCTTTTCCACACTTCCAGACACCATACCTGCTCTCTTGTCTTACGAATAACATCGGTTTTACAACAAAGTATTTTCAAATTGTGTTGTGTGTTGTGCGCGAAGCTGTTCGACCTTCTCGGATACAGTACCGTACCGTAAACAAGCTAAAAATCAAAATTCCACAAACGCCAAGCATCTGCATCCTCACTTGTGGTTAGAACACCAACGCCAACGCCAGCCCCCTTACATGTACCCTTAGAAGCATCGCAATCACCTCACAACTCATCACGACGAATTACCTTCCATTGCCTGTGTGAAGAAGGTCACGAGGCTGCAGATACGATACGATACGATACGCCATCCAGTGCAAAACAAGGCACTACAGTTCACGGCAGTGGCGTCCTACTCCAGGGCTCCTCCACTTCTTTAACCTCACACCCGATTGTTGACAGACGGCTCCGTGCCTTCTGCTCCTCAGCCCTCGAACTGGCGTCCTTAAACCCCTCCGGTGCCTTCTCTTCTTCTATAGGCAATTCTTTCACCCATCACCGGCGACGGTCCTCGGCATCCTCATCGAGCACACCACAGGGGTTAAATCTTCACGCAGCAGCGAGCGCACAAATCCTCGAGACAATTCCCGGGACACCAAACATTCCCATGCCCTTGTCGCGCAGTCCATCTCCTAGGCCTGGCGGTGGATGGTCAAGTCCAGGTCTCAGCAGCCCTCATGTGAATGTCAGTGGTCGATCTAGTCCCGCCAAATCATATCGCGCTGCCAGTGGGGGTACAAGCTCAGTCACTTGGGAATCTGCCAAAGCAAAGACCGAAGGTGTCAATGGCTACCCATCATTTGCTACCCAGAATAATGGCTTCTTCAACCGACATTATCGCAGCATCTCCAATAGCCTTCCAAGCTTCAACTTAGGGTCAGAACAGAGCTATGCGGAAAAGGAGAAGCTTGGGCGTGGCCGGTGGATACCAAGAGATGGAAGCAAACTAGCTAGAGTGAAGAATTTCGTGGGCCGAGTCAATCGCAAGATGAAGATTCGGCTTCTCTTAGCACTTGCTCTGATCACTATGATCATTCTCTTCTACACAACACGTAAGCTACTTTGCTTGCGCTGATTCAAAATGAGTATTGACATGATACAGCTTTGCACTATTACTGGAGGAGAACTAAGTTTTTGGGGGGAGGCAAGAAGCACGTAATAATATTGGCAGCAAACCAAGGCGGCGGAGTCATGGAATGGAAAGGTCCTCGTGAATGGGCAATCGAACGAGACAGTGTACGAAACAAAAAAAAATATGCCAACAAATGGGGTTACGACCTGGAGATTGTCGATATGAGTACAAAGAAACGATATGCTCATGAGTGGAGGGAGAGTTGGGAAAAGGTTGACACAATTCGAAATTGTCTACATAAATACCCAGACGCTGAATGGTAAGACTCGACTAGCCAACCTGTCACTTTTTCTGATAGAGTAACTAATGATCATAGGTTCTGGTGGATGGACCTTAACACCTTCATAATGGAGCCGACCTACTCTCTTCAGTCGCACATTTTCAATAACCTGGCCATCAACACATACCGTGACATCAATGACTACAATCCTCTGAATATAACACATCCTTTTCCGGCCACCCACCTAGACGAGGATGCCCGCAGTGCAGTTGGGGATGGGAAGGAGAGTTCTATCAACCTGATCATTCCCCAAGACTGCTCAGGCTTCAATCTGGGATCTTTCTTTATCAAACGGAGTGCATGGACGGATCGCCTTTTAGACGTCTGGTGGGACCCTGTGGGTTATGAGCAAAAGCACATGGAATGGGAGCACAAAGAGCAAGATGCCCTGGAGTTTTTGTATATCAATCAACCATGGATCCGGCCTCATACAGCTTTCATACCGCAACGAAAGATTAACAGTTTCCCCCAAGGAGCCTGTTCGGAAAATGGTAATGATACACGTATCCACTACAACGAGAAGGAGCGTGACTTTGTTGTCAACATGGCAGGTTGCGAGTGGGGAAGAGATTGCTGGGGCGAAATGTACAATTTCCGCGAGCTTAGCAATTATCTCAACAGGACGCTCTGGGAGAAGTTCAAAGAGGATCTGATTGCTGTAATCTGGTTCAAAATTACAGGAAAGAAGGTCAGGTTATGAGTTGCTGCTCTTGCAACTCTCTTGTTTGCATGCGCGGGCGTTGAGTCCTCGTATTTGTGATACCAAGCTTATTTTCTGCTATACATGTCGTTTATATCCTGTCTTCCCAGGTGGTCTTGCATAGATGACCTGGGGCTTTGATTGTTTATGCAGGGGTTATTTGTTTCAGCAGTCTTGCATTGCAGAGGAGTCCAAGACGGCTAATAATGTATATCACACGATGTTCATGTTTAAGATCCCTTTCAAGCAATGAACACTATGTAAATTGCAAAAATTGTGATGACTTGACATTGTCAAAGTCCACAGTGATTTCATCTTGATTTCGGCTGGCTCTCCTTCAACAAGAGATCATATATTACACAACTAATTTCAAGTGCTTCCTCGTCCTTCAGATTCCGTCCCATCACTTGGATTCCTCCTGGGGCGCCTTCCGCCGCATCTGCATTATCTGTTCGGAATTATGAGTGCAAGTTTCTTTCATTAACTAGCCTACTAGGTAGAGACTTACAAGCCGGCACATATGCCACGTCTCTCAAAAACTCTCTGTCAGCTTCTTTACTTGCCTTCCCCATCGGAATCGCGCAAGATGGGACCTGCTCCGGTCAGCTCACCCATAATGTCTTCATACTGAAGTCTCACAACTCACATCAAGCAGGTTGGCAAGCACAGTATAGGGCGGGCCACCATACAAATCATGACCCGGCGCTGTGCTCTGAAAAACAGGCATTATGATAGCATCTAACTGCTCTCTCACCCACACATCCCGGATGAGCACTTTGATATCCCGCATCTGTACATTCAGATCAAAGGCCCCGCCCAACGTAGGCACAAAGGCCACTAGATCGGGGGTCATCGTAGTCACGACTGAGGGAATCTTAAAGTAAGGGGGGGGGTTAGCAATTATCTGATTGCGAATATTTCGGAAGGAGTATCAGATGTTCTGAAAATTGAAAGAAGGGGCCACGGGCTTCCCTGGGACATACAATTGGCTCGCCACTACGAGAGATATGCGTGAACGATGTGTGTGCTGGGTCCCCTGAGAAGATTCGCATAGAAGTGTTCAGCGCATCCTCTAGTATCGTTTCAGGGAGGAGAGGATCCAGCGGAATGAGCTCATGACCAGCCTTTCCCAGGATATCAATGGCCGAATTGAAGATTCGTAGCATAGGAGGATGAAGTGGAAATTTCCTGTCTTCTCCCAGGACTCCCAATCTCAGCTTCCTGTCCCTACCCCCCGCACGCCTCACGGTCCAAGGCATAGGAATAACATTCTCGTCTAATGTCCAACAATCGAAGTCCAGCACACTCTTCATAAAAAACTCCGCATCCCTCAGATCTCTACATATCGGGCCAGCACTAGCAAGAATTCCCCACCCACCTGCTCGAGCTGGACTTGTCTGTCCGGAGTATGGGATCCGTCTTGTGCTTGGCTTGAAGCCGATAACTCCATTGCAGAAAGCCGGGATACGGATAGAGCCAGCGATGTCTGTCCCGACACCAAGAATTGAGCCCTTGAGAGCAGACAGCGCACCTTCACCACCACTGCTGCCTCCGGCAGTAAGAGAGAGCCGGTGTGGGTTTAAGACACGCCCGAAGATGTTATTATGCGAATCGGCGGTCATCATTGTTTGCGGAATGTTGGTCTTCACATACAGAACTGCGCCGAGGGAGAGCAGGATTGAAACAAGCGGGGAGTTAGTGGAAGCTGGTGGGTTAGCAATAAAAGAGGTATAGCCGATCGTGCTTTTCTGGCCGATGATGTTGAACGAGTCCTGATACTTGTATTAGGGTGTGTTTCGAGAGATGAGAAAAATGTATATAGAATAGATGGGAAATAGACCTTGAGACTTATAGGCAGCCCATGGAACGGGCCGACCGTCCTTCCCTCTCGGGCAAGATATTCATCGTAGTATTTAGCTTGACCGAGAGCCTCCTCGAAGAATATCTCTGTAAGGCACGAAACCAGCTGCTGTGAAATAGCAGCTCTTTTACAGAATGCTGTTGTCACAGCTACCGAGCTGAATCTCCCACTTGCCAAATGCTCAAGCAATGCGACAGCAGTGTAATTTTCTGTGATTGTGATCTCCTGTGCGGTTAGAAGGCCACAGCTGCTTGGAATATCGAGGACATTCCGATTCGAAGTTTCGGAGATTGTACCTATGATTTCAGGTGAGAGTTTCCATTGAGAGGGTATTTTGGCTGCTACCGTATCCCTATGTTCAGAGGCAACAGCCTGCCAGGTCGGCGGTGGACTCCACATGGTTGAATGAGCGAAAGTCGTTGGCCTGGTAGAAGGAGAATGGTACAGTGCAGTGCAGGGTGGTATTGGTGGTAATTAGGGAGAATTGACACCGTGCTTTTCATCCGCAATCAGTAGGGGAAAGTAATTTTGTCCGCGCTCAAATTGCCTTGTAAAAATCGCAAAAATCGATCAACATCGCGGCTTGAAATACGAATGTTAACAGGATTATAAGAGAAAATTAGTAAAAAAAAGTAGAAAAAAAAAGAGGACTTCATTATTAGATATTGGCTGGGTACGAAATGAGGTAAGCGAGTCCCGCTTGCCCAATTATTACTATTTACTCGTAGGAACGAGAATAATACTGCTCAACTAGTATATAATTACATTAAATCCTTAGACGTGCGCGGAACTGCGCCCTCGCATCAAAGCAAAACTAATAAATATGTGTGAAGACTTCTTGATCAGGCCGCGCAAGTCTCCTTAGCAGGGGACTCGAGGAGGAAAGGATGTCATGTCCTCTGTAATTAGACTAAGGGCCCCTGGAGCGGCCGTAGTTTTGAAATCGTTTTGACTTGTTAGGCTACAGTACGCTTAACTAGCCGCGCTCGCTACAGTACTGTGGCCAAGTAAACTGAGCGACATTCACATCCAGCCATCTTCCTTCACTCTCCTCT
This sequence comes from Ploettnerulaceae sp. D365, assembly GCA_003988805.1. Taxonomy (NCBI): domain Eukaryota; kingdom Fungi; phylum Ascomycota; class Leotiomycetes; order Helotiales; family Ploettnerulaceae; species Ploettnerulaceae sp. D365. The sequence goes on along the minus strand of QYAL01000021.1, from coordinate 291,620 downwards.
CGCAGACACAACATACTCGAAACACCGAGGTCCACTTCTTTCTCCCCTCATCGAGCACCATGCCGTATCATTGCTTTCTTCTCATTGAGATCAGATGCCAACTTTGCCCATTCCCTTGCGTAAACGCTTGAGATCTACTCATCTCCAGCCACTCGCTGAGCCATTCTCATGAAAGCTTAGACGATGTCGTTCTGCAAGCCCCCGCTTGGGAGAGTTCAACCATCTGTCAACGAGTCTTGCTTCAAATATCTAGCCAGGCAACTGTTCTCACTGAGGGACAGTGTATAGACAAGTACTCCTCGACGCTGGCTGAAGAAATTCGGATCCATGCTGTTATCAAATCTCGGCTCCTGACATGGTGAATTTTTTACACGAGCCCTGATGGCCAATGGGATTCACTAAGTATTTGAAGCACTTTGTTTCCATATTGAGGGTTCATATTTTACTTTGTTCGTTGTTCTCTCTGTTGTTTCTCGTGCAAGTTACTCGGCTTTGTTTTTGTATTGTCGCTTGACAAGAATAATAGCTTGTCAAAGACAACAGCAGTTCCTTAGCACATATCCCCTAGTTCTTTCATAATCATAAAGACACGGCACTCTTTGTGGATTGCTTGTACTGTCTATATATTTCAGCTCCGCCTCCAACATTCTGAGCTGAATAATTAGATACTTCACAAAACCTACAACATTGAGTTACTTCGTCTACAAAACTCCAAACATTCGCCGGGACAAGATGCTCGGTTCAATCAATCTGTTGCGCATCAACGCCCTGATACTCCTTGCAGCTACGGCTACGCAAGCCGAGTATCTGATTGAGGATATGTACGATGCCACAAACTTCTTCAGCAAATTCGACTTCTTCGCCGACAAAGATCCTACCGAGGGCTTCGTCCAATATTCAACGGCAAGCACTGCCAATAAGAGCGGCTTGGCTGGGTACGCCAACAACGGCGTCTTTCTCGGTGTTGATCATACTACCATGAATCCGGCTGGAGGACGTGGCTCTGTGCGTGTTAGCTCCCAGAAAACCTACACCCATGGCATTTTCATCGCCGACATTGCTCACATGCCAGACTCTACATGTGGTTCGTGGCCAGCGTTTTGGACAGTGGGTTCAGACTGGCCTGCTAATGGCGAGATCGACATCATCGAAGGCGTCAATGATGATACGACGGACACCATAACCCTCCATACATCCGCTGGCTGCAATATGGATACTACTGGGGCTCTTTCTACCTCGAAAGTTACATCATCTGAATGCAATGCCGGCAATGCTGCAATCGGTTGCGGCTTTACGACCCAAAGCAAGCAAGGATACGGTACCGGATTCAACGCTGTGGGTGGTGGTATCTATGCCATGGAATGGACTTCTTCTGCGATAAAAGTCTTTTTCTTCCCCCGTGATGTAATCCCCAGCGACATCAGTGCTGGAAAGCCTGACCCAAAAACGTGGAACACACCCGTGGGTTCATTTGGTGGGAGCGGATGCACAATCGACTCTCACTTCAAGGACCATCGCATAGTCTTTGACACTACCTTCTGTGGGCAGTGGGCTGGGAAAGTCTGGGCCGAAGGATCTTGCGCCTCGCTTGCCTCGACTTGTGAGGCTTACGTCGGAGCAAATCCGAAGGTATACGAGGAAGCATATTGGGTGATTAATTCTGTCAAGGTATACCAATCAAACGTGGCAACGTAAAAGAGAGATGGCATACTGGTTTTGCCATTATCTGGATGAATCTCTGGTTCGACTTTTCGTTCCCTATGGCTTTACTTAGCGGCTAATATGGAATTGAACTACACAATAGTATAGAGCTGGAGTATGTCAACGCTATTAGAAAGAGGCAAGCACGAGATACAAGACATGTTAGATATTGTTTCATTTATTGTATTATAAAGAGAAAGAACTATTCAAGAACTTCACAACTGTGCAAATCCCCCAAGTGATATTAGGTTTCACCACGTGACCAGGCCAATTTTTAAATATATCCTAAATGTCAGCTACGCCAAACTTAGCGTATAGAATTGTTCTATTTGGCCATATCCTGATTCTTGTAACACTCGTATGAAACCTGCCATTGAATTGTATCCGATTCAGCCTTCAACCCTGGTCTGAAATTCCCCCGTCTACCTAACCCACTCCACTATTACCTTCTTAGGTGTATTTATTTAGCGAGGCTTTGAACCTGTGTCGCGAGGCACCGAATGAGACTCAATAATTTTCCAAGCTTACTGCTGTCACATCAAATTTTGCCGACTCCCACAGCAACGCAAATTCACTCTGTCCTTCCATTACTCCTAGCCTTGATTAAGTCGGCAATCATGCATCCCTCACGAATGGCATATGTAGAGGAGGCACCGCCAGAGGTAAGCTAAACCCCACCCCCATAAGCATCACTTCCTCCCTTTACACAGCTCTACAACGGTATTCATATGATCTCAGAGGTGTCTCCGGTATCGCACATAGGAAACCTGCAGCTGATGGATCTGGTGCAATTTTCAGGATACAGGAATTGACCTGGCTAATGTACGTAAGTACTCCCAAACGCCTTCTCGAAAGCTGGCGCGCCTAACCTATTTCATTAGCCCTCGACAACGACTATGATATGCCCTCAGCTGGGCCGGGTCTGGCCCCGGAGCGTGCATCAGCATTTCAATCTCAGATGGATCGCAGGAAGAAGGCAGCAGCTATTGCGGTACCGACGGATGATAAACGGGTTCGAGAGCGTCTGAGACAATTAGAAGAGCCGGTCACAGAGTTTGGAGAAGGGCCTGGGGATCGTAGAGATAGGCTGAGAGAGCTTCTCGCAGATTTGGCTAGAAATGATGTAGGACAAGACGGCGATGGAGATGCAAGGATGGTAGATACTGGCGAGGAGGGCGACGATGCACCAGACGAGGAGTTCTACACCAAGGGTATACCAGAGCTCGTGGATGCAAGAAAGGCTATCGCGAGATACTCATTACCGAGGGCTAAAAGCAGGCTGGCGAGTCAACAATCCGAGTCTGCGATACCGCTCAGAACGCATGTCAAATTCAGAAAAGAGATCAAAGCAAAGCTAGAGGGATTTGAGCTTCAGGGCAGTCAAACAGCCGGGGATCGACCAGTGAGCATGACACGGTTTGCGCCCAATGGACGAATAATTGCTGCTGGGAATTGGGGAGGCGGGATTAAGCTATTGAACGTTCCAGACTTGAAAGAGATAAAAACGTTAAGAGGGCATACAGACCGGATCGGTGGCATATCGTGGTTTCCGGATGCAACTTTACCTGGAACAACGGTTTCAGAAAACTCTGTCAATCTTGCATCTGGAGGTGCAGAAGGCAAGGTTCATCTTTGGTCTATGACTCAGGATACTCCTATCTCCACACTTGAAGGTCACAACCAACGTGTTTGTCGAGTCGAGTTCCATCCTTCGGGAAGATATCTAGCTTCAGCATCTGAAGACACAACATGGCGACTTTGGGATGTCGAAACAACAACGGAATTGCTCCTCCAAGAAGGACATTCCCGTGGTGTCTTTGCTCTCGCCTTTAACACAGATGGTTCTCTCCTGGCTAGCGCTGGTACAGACAGCATAGGACGTATTTGGGATTTACGAACAGGACGAACAGTCATGATCCTCGAAGGCCACATCAAACCCATCTACGCCTTAGACTGGGGTGTCGATGGTTATCGCGTTCTCTCTGGGTCTGAGGATGGCTGGATCAAATGTTGGGATGTACGCAAAGTTCAACCGTCTGGAGGAATTGGCGCGCATAGAATGGTGTCGGATCTGAGATGGTTCAAAGGCATGGATGACCCTTCTCGGGGCTTTATCCCCGAGGTCGACGAATCAGGATCAAGGAGGCCAAAAAAATCCGGCACCTTCTTTGTGTCTAGCGGTTTTGACAAGACTGTCAAGATTTTCTCAGCAGATGATTGGTCGCTGGTTCAGAGCTTGACGGGTCATACTGGGAACGTTCACAGCGTCGATGTTAGTAGAGATGCGAAGTGGATTGTTAGTGGTGGGTATGATCGGACCGTCAAGCTTTGGGGCCGGAATGATGGTGAAGGAATTTGATAAGTTTTATGGCATTATAATAAGAGTCTATGGAGCTCATAAGATTGTATTCTGTATAGTAGAAATACCACGATACCCAGGACGCTGAGTTGTTTGACTTTACGCAGTTATTCTCTTTGATGTCATGCTTTCGGTTAAGCACTTGCGGAAACGATCTCGCTTACCCCTTTAAACTCCAGACATGGAGTAATAGCAAGTAAGTTCTGATACACATTGTATCAGACATCGCAAGAACTTGAACTCATAAATTTACTCGCCGTCATGTGCGTATTTAGCTAAATTCGGACTGACTAATTGGTGTTTGCCGGCCCAGCAAGGTAGCAAGGTAGCAGAGCAGAGCCGATTTCCCGCTTTGCTCGGTACATCAAATATTATCACGCACTTTGCAATGTAGCCTTTGTTCCATTCTTGTCGATTCTGGATGCACGACATGGGCCTACTGCTATGAATAAGGGTTTTGAACCATTATTAAGGAAAGCCAAAAAAAAAACCGCCAAGTGCTGCAGCGCATTCCACAACCCGAAAGCTTTCTCTGCGAGTTCCGCATTGGGATAACAATTTAGCTATGCTTTTCATTCATAACCTTGTTTCAAGGCGAGTAGGTTGATACTATTATAGATTAGATAAATTATCTACGTGCTTCCGCGGTGAAAACTGCTTTACTTGAAGTGCGAAAATAGCACGTTAAAGAGTCCGACTTTCCCCAACAAGCATCAAGTATCACGCATTAGAATCGGAGCGCCCCTCAATCCTCGTCCCTTCTCTCCATCTCTTATTTCCAACTATTAGTTTGGCCGGGCCACAACAGAAATAGCGTTTGGATTTTGCATCCCTGGATGTGATCAACGGCCCCCCAAAGGATGAATAATGTGCTCAAGTTTGAGTTGAGTAACGTCAACCTTCTCTTCTCTTCTCTTCTCCTCAAGACGCAACAACTCTCATATCAACTAAGCTAAACTTTCGGGCATAATTTTCGTACCTACAGGCGATCAGTGAAACAGCAGGCCATTGGGATGCAAACCTATACCCAATAACCTGGGTACTTTGGGGTACAGATAAAAGAAGATATCACGTACAGATTTGATTTAATTTCATCTTCAAGCAGGATGAAATAGCTAAGAACGACTAATTGGTGCTTCGTTTGTTATGGTTAAGACATTTGCTGAATATACCTGGTAATCCGGTGCGGAGCCCTCTTGGCGTCGGGCATATCTGCAAGTTGCAACGCCTCCAGTAAACAAAACACGAAGAGCAGCCTGAAGACATTCTCTACGTAAGCTCCCTGAACGGCCAGGATAACGTTCACATGTCTTCTTTGTTAGTGGTAAGTCATACCATCGGAATGACGGCCACTCCAGATTTCGCTTACGATATATTGGTTTCCTCGTCTTCGCCTTCGCCTTCGGCAGGGGGACAGGAAGGGGATATTTCGGTCGCCATAAGAGAATCTCATGCGGTAGCAGTACTGTATCAGTATCCCAGCTCAGCAGAAGCGCTTTTGATGGGTCGAATTTCCTAACTCGGGATCTTGCAGCCCAAGCAGAATGCTGTGCAAAGGCAAAGGAACTCTCTTCCGTTGTATTGACATGTGCAAATGCCTTTGATATATAGAGATATCTCCAGAACGAGAATCACGCATGGGATGTAATGGGACGTAATGCACGAGTGCGCCTGAGGGGCCAGGTAGAGGAGCCGCTCGGCCTGTGGCTCGGGATAAGAGGGGAGACTCTTGAGAGGTGAATCGTGCCGAGTAGTACTGGTAACGGCACGCGCGCCACTTGGATAAATTGTTGATTCTTTCAATCTGCTGGTAACCTTGTTGATAGAGTAGAGAGTATTGAGAGTATTGACGAACCAGCAGAGGATAATTGAGGTTGTAAAAGCCACCTGCAAAACAAGTCCTCTATATCCATGTTTGCTACTTGTACGAACGTTCCATTTATTCGATGGCTCGCTGATATGCAACCAACAGATTAATGGGCCCCCTGGTCGCATTACGCCAGTTTCGACCTGTCATATTCGCCGCAAAGATAGCGCGGCAGGGCTAGTAGGCATGGTGAAGTCTTCCCTGGTTGTTGGAGTCTAGGAGTCGCCGCGGACGTGATCCGGAATCGCCTTGAGGATCAGATATCTTCTAACCACTGCACCCTCACCTTGGAAGAGGAAATGATGGGAAGAGGCGAGGGATAGCGGAATTGAGTTTGTATCTGGGCAACGAGTTTCATGATAGAGGTGCATCGGGCCACGATTATTGTGCATGCCGTCTGCTTGATTGATTGATTTGGTCGCTCTAGATCTCCTCCTGTACGTTTGTTGTGGAGTTTGGGTGGAGTTGGCTTGCAGTACAGTAGTACTACTGTATCCTGTACGAGTGCAGTACAGAACGCCTCCAATAGCAGCTGGTGTACGTGCACGACGACGGCGACGCACTGATGTATTGGAACGTCAATCGTTGAACATATACCATCGAGATCTGGACTCGAAATTTTCCGATGATAGGCATGATGCATGGCGGATGGGGGAATTGATGACCATTGCGGTGCAAATTTGTTCTCAACCCATAATCTATTCCCAGACTCTTAGGCTTGATGCGATGTGTGAAGCTTGGTGTAGTAGGGTCCGTATGCCCAGCCTACCATTGTAATATTTGCCAGCGGAAGTAGTGCAAGAAGGCTGTCGCTGTCGACCAGACCTTGATCCACCGAGCCGGCATGGAGGAGAAGAGGGTGTGGTGATTACACGATGCCAAGGGTATCAAGATCCGATCAATAATAATAGCCCGACAAAGGTACAATTCTTTGATGATAAGAGCGTAGCACAGTCAATGTCACAGCCCACGGCGACTACTAATAAATAAAGTAAGTAAATTCGTAAGGAGCACTGGCATCCTTATCTATGTCCTGGTTGAAAGAGGAGCATCGAAGGCTGCTGTATGTTCAGTGGTTACCGCAGTTGAGCTTCTTCATAAATTTCATTCTCATCCCGCCTCACCCCACTCCCGTGTCCCTCGAGAAAAGCGTGGCATCTGTCGGGTTGGTGATGCAGCAGGATAACGGTTATGTGGTGGTGCAAATGCCATGCCGTCCAGGCAGCTACAGTACATATTCTGTCTCTGTCTCTGTCTCTGTCCTACTACTGTACTGTACCGATTGTGTGCCGTCTTCCATGAGGTGGGTGCGAAGCTGGGTATTGGTGTTGGTGCTTGTTCCACCCCTGGAACAGAGACATCACGACATCTACGAAGTACAGTACAGTATTATTCAATCCCATCATTGGTTACTCCAGGTGCAGGTGCATCTTCACCGCTGAGGTCGCTTAGCTTTGTTTTTCTATTGGTTTATTTTGCTCTCCACCTCCCCCCCATTTAGCCCGCCTCCCACAATGTATGGAAGCTGCACGTTCCCTGGAATATTGCCAAAAACAAGATTATTGTCTCTCATGGCATATCCAATGGCTTGTGTGGCTGTAGGTAGAGATGCCTACCAATTCAGCCACGTTGGATTCCCTTATCGAGAATTACCAAATGCCATGCGTAACCGTCAGGGGTAGCGAAGTACAGTATCAATTCGAGGATAATTCGTCTGTGCTGATTCCGCAACAGCACTGATGAAAATATCCAAAGTGCTTCGACACACGGGACAGTGTCAGCTGTGCTGTGAACCTGTCCTCATTTGTAATTTGGATATAGAAGCCTTAGAAGGATCGCTGTCATATTCACCAAGCTTTGGGGGCTCAAAGCACTCTCTACTCTCCGCAGCACGCCAGCCACATATCGTTAGTAATCAATAAACATGCACTAGGCTTATTGCTTATGATCTGAACGCTCTCATGCGTGGTTAAGTTAAGGATCCTTTGTGGACCTGGGTGCGGCATTGTTTGATATGCTCTCAGGATTTGAGCTAGTGTACGACATATTTGAATCCACTCTTGAATCCACCTGCCTATACATCTTTGGGAGACTTGCAGATCGCTTCATAGCGAGTGGAGATATTCGATAAGTATTCCGAAAAGACACGACAAGAGAGGGTTTCGGCGGCTATGGGGTCGTTTCGATGTTGTGTGGGGGGTTCGGACCGTCAGGAAATGCCGGTTCCAACGAGTACGATTTCGGCGTGAGACCCCAGAGAGACCGAAATCACGAAAGTGCTACAACTTCTCCAAGTTGCCCACAGAATACTAGCTAACTTAATGGCAGCTTTTTTTGTTACTGTGAAAGCAATAAACAGCCGAATGAAGACTCAGTAGAAGAGAATGTGTGACAAGATACAGACAATTTTGTTCGAAGTGCAGGTGTTGATGTGTCTCCTTGCGGATATCTTCTTCTTGTCAGCTAGAAGAAGGTTATGATATCCTAGCTACCAAACATAAGACAGCTGCTGTGACACCAAAATCATATATAGAATTGTTTACTGCAGCCCATGAAGGCCAGGCCTGTGTCATACACTAGTGAACGCGTGTGCAGTCTAAAAGACAGTCTCGATGGCTGTAAGCTGTCATGGAAGACATGGTCTCGCTATCACGTAAACGATAATAAACTATATGATATGAAATGCGAATTATTAAATAGACGCACAGCAGTGTGGATAATAAACAGACTGGGCATGAGAATAAAAAGTGGGATCGAATTGCGAAAGATCCTCATCGAAATCTGCAAATGGGAGAGAAGAGAAGAGCATGCCTTATCAAGGAACAAACTGTAATTATGGAGACATGCAGATCTCCCGCGTAGAAAGTTGGATATTCGGATCTATTCTCGAGAACTAGTTTTAGGGAGATGCAGCTGTGGAAGGGCGAGCGAGGGTGTCTGAAGAGAAGCGCCGAATAGCAGAGTATGAAATGCCCATTTTGGACTAGAACTTAGTCAGGGTGTGATCTCACATCCACAGTAAGCAAACGAATAGATAAGATGTAAAGCAATTGATGACTTTTGCAGAAACACATACAGACATACACACCCGGTATTCACTAGTTGCATCCAGTGGAGATCTCCAACCACAGCCAAGACGACTGGAGGTGATAAGAAAGCAGAAGGCATGAAAGGTTTGAAACGCTCAAGATAATAATTGATAGGAGTTTTTCCTAATGCCTTGTAACGCTTGCAGCGTGCGGTCATCGGTTGGATCAAACGGCTCGAAAGTACGTATGTCACTTAGCCCAGCCAGCCCGAGCCACCTTAGAGCAACTTCCAAGTGCAGGATTGCTTTAGCTGCCACTAAAAGACGGCTTTCACACCAGCCAAGGATGAGGTGGCATCGGTTTTCGTTCGATACCTACAATTCAAGAATAGGTAGGATGTTCGTTGCTCTGCTTGGAAGCAAAAACTGTTTGTCACGCCAACTTTCGATACTCGAGTGAGTACTTGTGACTTGGTTGGCTCCTAGGATACTGTAGATGCCTAGGTAGTTCAATCACTGGCAATTCTATCCCTAGTAGAGAGATCATAAAATACGAGATCGCAGCCAAGATCGATCCGTTGAGCCGGGCTCAATTTCTTTGGACACTTCCGTTACTTGTAGCAGTTGTTTTCCTCTCCCGGGCCAAACTATTATGCACAATTCCAAGTGCTGTTGGTGTCAGTAAGAGGATAAGGATCAGTATCTTCGTAAACTATAACATTAACATACCGAGCCCATATTCCAAGTAGCTATTCTTGTATTTTGATAATGGAAGTTTAAGGTAGGTCGGGTTAGGTATGGTGTGTGGGGGGGGGAGAATTCCTCTCCCACGCATTCCTTGTCTCGGCTGCTCGGGTATGATCGTCGCAAGCCACAATGGCCAGACCGTTTGGTGTGGAGAAAGCCAAGGTACTGTACGAAGTACTGTAGGTAGGGCAGGACACGACAGGACAGGACAGGGCAGGGCATGGCCAGGGGACTGCGTCTGCGTCTGCATCTGCGTCTGCATCTGCATACATTAGCAATAGGTAGTAGTCCTGTACGAAGTACTGTGAGGTTGCATGCATCTTGAGAAGAAAGAGTGAGAGATATAATAATTCTCCTGACAATGAATACATGGCATTATGGCACCGCATTTTTGCGGGCTTAGATGCATATGGATAGTAGTGATGATAAAGGTGATACTACTGCTGCTGCTGGCGGCGTGGAAATAGCTTCATTCGACAGAGTGTGTCAATAACACCTAGTGCGGATTTATCCGAACTCGACTCTAAACTCCCAAGGAAAGTGACACAAGTCTTTAGTAATAATATCGCCAGCTATGCAATGTTCAATTGATGTATGTGTTGTACGGCACTATGCTTCTGATAGGGGATGGAAGGACAACAACAGATGAGAAAGGGATATTAATTACAATAATAGGGCAGGCGGAATGGATAGGTAGTAATGGGTTCTTATTCTCATAGTATGCGTATTCCGTGGTCATAGTAATAAGAGCTGGGTGGATCATGTATAGGAAGTGGTAGTTGCGGAAGTACGAAATTACAGTATTGTAATAGTGCTTGAATAGTACATACTAGCCAAAGACTTTTCCATGAACTTCTAATAGTCACCCTTTTTATATGTACGGTACATCAAAAACCTACCTTGTCTCCTTCTCATACCATACATGTATTATTGTACAATTATTCTCTTCACTTTGCTCCTCTTCTCTTATCCTCCTCCTCCTCCTCCTCCTCTCAAGCGGCGAACCGCCTTGCTTCGTTACAGACACCCAACCCAATCATAGTGTACTTTTTTTTTTTCTACCCACCACACCTTCTTCCACACTACGCCTACGCCTACTCTATCTACGAAGTATACATACACCCCCTCTAAATAGATAATCCCGTACAATCCCGGTTGAGTGAAATCCAGTCTCCGATCGAATTCCACTTTTACCTTCCCTCCTCGAACTCCCCCCCCACACACACACCCCCCCTCCCCAATCGCCTCCAAGTAGAGAGATCCTGGCTTCTTCTTAACAATCCATATCTTCACACACAACCTCCACCATCACCACCACCACCACCACCACAACCACAACCACCACCCCCTCCTCTTCCTCGAATCCTTCTCTTCCAACTGTGCGCTTCATACCCTTTCCCTTTGATAGAAAGTCACGACACAGTTTATTACATTGCATTGCATTATATTACTTTACATTGCATTGCAGCCCAAATTCCTCGCCTCTCAGCCCTCCATTCCGCAATTAGAGGCCCTTCATTGTTCTTGATTTCCTCGTCACCGCCCTCCTTCCTCCTCCTCCGCTCATCCTCGATACGACGCGTCAATATACTTCGACGTTGTCTTGATGATAGAGCGGTTAGGTGGTCCTGATTTTCGGGACGTTGCGTGTCGAAAACCCCAACCCTTCACCAGCAACGTCATTCTGTCGTAAAAAGAAAAAAATATTTCCCCACGACGGTCAACTTCCCAGGGGCGACTGGTCCAAGGACCTTAAATCACACTACCACCACCTCCCTTTCTTCCTTCCTACCTCTACTGCCTTCCGACACAACATTATATTGTCGACCAGAATGGCCGTTGTGCTCAATTCGGAGGAGAATAGCTACTTCTCATCAAGCCCACTAAGACGTTCACATTCGCAACCCAAGTTCGTCACCCAGTCTCCATATTCCAAAAAATCGTCAAGGTCGAAAAGCAATCATAGCTTCAATACTATAATCTCACCGACTCAATCTGCATCCTCCTCTGCGCCCTCATCTCCACGAACCTTAACAGCCGACTCCGCCGCTCCCTCATACTCCTCAACGCCTGCGAGTAGCTTGTCACTCGATAACCACTGCGAGGATCGTGACGATGACGATTCAATTACCTTTCCTTCTTACGATGACGTAGGGTATTACGGACATGTTGAAGACCTTGGACCACTGGCCAGCCCTCATACGGGTGATTCCTATACAGTCTCACCAACATCGAATAGCACCTCGACTAATGTGTCGGGGCCAGTGTCTCCCGACCCCATTGAGCATGCTGAGGATGATACCGCCGTGCGGACACAGCCGTCGAGACATGTGGATTATCTCTCGCACAATTGGAGAGAGGAGGATATATGGTCGTCATGGAAGCTTATTGTGTCGAAGCGCAAAGCGTACAACAACAGTGCTCGATTAGAAAACGCGTCCTGGAGAACGTGGATGAAGTCAAAGAACAAGTTAAAAACTGTTTCTCCAGAAACGCTCAATTGGTAAGTTACCACCTCAGCCAACCTACGGCGGGTGAGTTATGTCAATAAGTTGTCTCTGCTGACGTCCACAGGCTTAAGGATTGCGATGTAACTTGGCTTTATGGCCCCCTACAAAGTGGATTCGACAAGACACTGCATCTTCCTGCAACCTCTCCAATGACCAGCAGCCGGATATCTAAATCCAATTCATTCTTGCACAGGAAGCCAATATTAAAGAAGCGGAGCATGTCGGAGATAATGCTTCAAAGGTCGTTATCCTCATCATCGCTTCTTAAGCAAGCTGCGGCGGCAGTTCAGGCACAGCAGTTTGAGCACGGGGGACTTGCTCGGCCAGCCCTCGATCAAAGGACTTCTGATTACGCGTACCCATTCTCGGCAAGACGTTTGAGTAGAGAGCACATCACTACACTTTCATCGATTTCATCATCAGAATTAGCGTCTCCAGGGACCGGGGAGAAGAAGCATATCCACTTCAACGAGCAGGTTGAGCAGTGCATAGCACTAGAGATGAAAGGGGATGAGGATGAAGAACCCAATTCGTATGCAATTCACGACTATGATAGTGATTCGGATGACGGAGCAATCATGATGAAGAGAAGCAATTCGAAACGGAAGCTGCCTCCACTACACAGCAAGGTAATAACACCTCGCCAAAGCATTACGACTGAGAGCAAGACGATTGCCATGCTACCTTCAACGACATTGAAGTATAGAGCAGATACGCCCGAGCCTACAGAAACTGCGATGAAGCACAGCAGTGGGATCTGGAATGGCACCAAATTGTCCCCTTCACCCTCCCAAGAGACCTTAAGACCTTCGAAGCCATCGACGAGGATGCTACTAGGGGATGATGAGGAGGACGATGATATGGACTGGCAACCACCTACCTCCGCATTTAGTACCCGTAAGGATAGCGTATCTGTAACGCAGGAACGGTTCCAAAATCTTCACAACTCGGAATCGTCGTCCAGCTTGACTGGTGAGCCATCAGGGATGAGAAGAACGCCCTCGGGTATGTTCATGCCATACGAGGAGGATGAGGACGATGTGGTGTCGGAAGGTCTCTTTGGCAAAGTAGTGGACACTGTGAATACTGCAAAGGATATTGCACATGTGATTTGGAACGTGGGATGGAGACGGTAGTTGTTATGAGGTCCCCCATACTCCTGCCACGATCTCCAACCAGATTGGCCATGAGCAGAAATTTTGGGCATGGCCGATAGGTGATGATAGTCTTGGACACATAATGACTGCATATACGGACGGCGTACATACCGGTGGCTACAGTGCATAATCCGCGATACAATATTCTACGGGCTTTGGAGGCGACAGGCGTTTTCTGGGTTTGGCTGCTCTAGTTGACTTGACAACTAGGCTATTGTATTTCGGAATGGAGAGGGGTCCGGAGGGGGGGGCTTATTACAAAGCTTGGGGATCTCACTGGAGTCCGGATAATTGGGGATACACAACTGGCTTTGGGTTTGGACCCTTTTCCTGGATGGCAGGACGGGACCACGACTTTACGGCTGAGTGTGTTAGAATCGAGGTCCTCATGGACAACTCTGTGTGGGGATCGTCTAATCAAGCCATGGTGATCGGTAATGGAAAAAGAGTACATAGAGATAAATGCAAGAACAGACTTGTTTCGGCCTTCTACTTGACCTGTGCTTTGAATTATTGATTACGGGCATGAAACATATCACATCACAAGGTTGGTTTGGAAGTATCTCATTTGTCCTCATTTTTATTCCCAAGACACCGAATTGCGCCCAGCTTCCTCTGCCGCTACCCCGCAATTTCGACATGATTGAAATTCTCCTCGTCAGGTCTCACATTACACAACATGGATACAGATCCAACGATCATGCACCATCACCGAGCATGTGGTTGTACGAAGTACAATGTGGTGGTACAATGCCACGAACGTCCCGGGCAAAGGCTGCTTAGCTGCTGCAGCCCTCAACGAGACATGCTGTACTCTTTTTTTTTCTTTTCGGGGTGGCTCGACATCCGCCTGCTGCTACATACAGTACAGCTGCTACAGAAGATTTTCTTTTCTTTTCTTTTCTTCCCCTTGTCAGAGGTGAGGTACACGTAAAGTGTAGAGGACGATTCGGATGTATGCATGTGTGTACACACCCGGCTTCGGCTGTTACGCTCTTGCGCGATTCCGAACGTTGCGCTGCTTGACTTGAGTTGAGTCTGTCCGGTCAAGAATTTATCCTTCCCTTTGCTTTTCCTTTCTTTTCCTTTCGTTTCGTTTCGCGTAAGCCGAAAGCCGAATGAACGATTTTTCCTCTTCCCTGCCCTCCGTTCTTGTCGTTCGCTCATTTAACAACAAAGTCAACATTACAGTAATAGGGGTAAAGCCATTACACTACTGTACTGTACTATCATTATTCACAGATCGGATTTCGCGCAAAGGTAGATTTACAAAGTACATTAATCTCGACCATTTCGTATGAAGTGCGTAGCTCTCTCTCTTTTCCTTTTTATTGACTTTTTTCTTATCGCTCCATATGATAACATACTGCAGTTCGTACAAAGTATGTCATCTGTATTTTGAGTTTGCGTTTACCTTTGCGTTAGCGTACTTCGTACAGTGGAACAAGGGCTAGGGAAGGTCCGGGGGAATGCCAATGTGGAGAGGGGGTTTTTTCTTCGAGAAAGAGATGGATGTGGCTTGACTTTTGGCTTCAGCATCATGTACTGTATGCGCCCACGTGTTGTTATTTATGGCAATTGGAAGAAGAGGTGGTAGGGGAGAAGAAGACTAGGTAACGTAATTGAAGTCCGCCGTTATGTATTATATGTACATTTAATTGCCGGAGACCTCCTACTGCACTGCACATCACACGTGCACGTTCTTGTTAAGCAGGCTTGAAGATGGCAGAGAGTACATGCATCGGTTTATATGCCTGGCATATAAACTCGGGCAGCAGAATAAAATACGGACTGCAGTGTGGTACAGATAGTATGTCGGAGTTTAGTTCAGAAGCTCTTGATTCTATCCGCCCGCGCTGGGAGGGTTATTACGAGAGCTATACAGTACTACATGCATATACTATAAACGACGCCGGTACTGCACTGCAGATAAGGATATCGATATAAGGATTGGCAGACATCTAGCTCGAACTTAGTCGTGAGATAAAAGAGATGCGAGGTTTGATGGTACAGAATTGCAGGAAAACCCTAGGTGAGTCATCCGTTAATATAAGGATTGCAGAAGCGGAGTTTTCGCTGTATTAATTGGTTCATGCTCCTTCAAGTGCGTAATCTCGTTGCTGCAGTTAAAGGTTATCAATATGGTGACACCAGATAAATCCGAACAATACAGTAATAATCGAGATGAAGAAACCGGAGCACGATTCGCGGAATGTGGAGGCTCATTGTTAGCTTCGTGACTACCGACTACTGGGTGAGACATTTACAGAGTAGTGATAAGGGGGGTCGCCATGTACTCTTTCGGAAAGGTGACTGGACCCGGTTACCATGACATGTCGTCGAGTATGGTGTGAGGTATTACAATTTTGCGCGAGCTACAGATCGAAGATCTATCTTTTTTATCTTTCTACTATACTGTATCTATATCGTACAAACGGCCAAGTGTAGAGGGAGTGATGAATATATATCTACACACCGTTACACTAGGATTTCTAGGACCTCTTCTTCGATCCTCTTTCATGTCTAATCCAATCAAGGAAGCAGGTGAAGCGAGCCAGCCTATAGATAGATCACTGTAGTACACAAAGGCAGTATTATGATTAGTTCAACATCCTCCGGCCCTTTTTTAATTCCTGAGAAGCAACGGCTGGTCTTTAATATGATGTCAAACTGGACTATTCACTAGGTAATCAAGCCCAAGGAAACCCACTTTCCAACCATAGCAAAAGAGGGAAGTTGCTTAGAACTCAGAGAAGAGAACTACACGTGTTTGTTCGTATTGATCCAGAGGCCATCTCGATCTTGAATCGGCCGGGTTGTATAATAGCAACTATGTTTGCAAATTGCTACTACACAGGCTCATATAACCAATGATGCATTAGGTGGAGATGAGGTATTGTCCTCCGGAAAAGCCAATTCCATGCTGGAAATCCGAAAGATCCTATTGCCCCTTTGCGGGTGTGAATAGGAGGTTAGCAAGACCCTAGTCCAGCAGCTTGAGAGAAAAGACATACTGGATTCACACATGTTGATATTCTCATCTCTTGATCAGAACCCAAGTTGTCCCATGCTAAGTCCTGGCATACGCATTACTATACTCAGGGCTGGTCGTCATCTGCAGCATTGTTCTCCAGTTACTATCTCTGTGCATTCCATGCTTAAAACTTGGCTCTCGGTGTCCTGATCCCATGTTCTGCTCCTTCTCTACCCTGTGTATTGTTGCAGAGATGCGTAAGCCAAGTTAGTCACTAATACATTATTGCTCTCTGTGCTATACAAAGCAATCTAGTAGCATGACCCCATTCTGACATTAGAATATTTTTTGTCTTGATGCTTTCTCTACCCTTTCAGGTGATTCGTGACATTGTCAAGTGAGACTAAAGCACCAAACAAGATCGTCCACGCCGATAAATATAATTAAATATAGTCTACAGATTATTTGCACCACTTTGTTGTTACTATGAGACTCGTAATATGTGCGAAATTACTGGAGCATTTGATCCTGATATGATCTTTCAGGAAACATATCGACACATGTAAAACTTCAGCCTAGACTATGAGATGTTCTACTCAGCGGTACAAAAAAGTGCTGATTAGGGCATAGAGAGGTAGATACAACTCTAATTGAATTGTGGGCAAAAAACCATTACTTTGTGATTGACACCTCTGATAATACAGTGCTGTTGAAGTTGTCCACTTGCTTCTTTGGCTAATCTGAGCCGGAGCACATACTATCCTTCCTTTTGAGACGTGGCTTCTAGATCTAATTGAAAACGTTATGCAATTATACTTCAACGAGACAAATTTGCCCTAGACACTTCACCACTGTACGTATATCGTAATGTATGGGCACAAGTTCAGACTCGTATGAAACTCGACAGTTCTTTCTTGTAGATGTTCTATTGGATAGGCTGCTAATTTGGAACATATCAGCTGCTCCATATATGAGAATACAGACTCAAATCGGATACTTCAATGGAGTTGGTTATAAGTCGAGGCGTCCTACTGACAACAGATAGCTGAGATAGGTAATTGAGTTGGATGTTGAATTTTTGGGGTTTTCTCAACCTTAGGAATGATAGGCCCCAAAAGTTTATTTGGAAGTTCCCGTCTAGCATGGTCGTCTCATCTGCTCTACTTACAAGTTTTGCTATATTTGTTAAGAGAATGTTAATATATTCCCTGATGACAAGCCTTCCCTCGCATCGTAGCCAAGTAGGTGATGGCCACCTCGGCTGTCAATCATGCTTCGGACTTCTCATCTTGGTTAGATCTCATAGAGTTTAATCACACTTCACAATCAAAAAAATATGTACAGTACAGGAGGAGTATATATTTGCCGATGTTGCTACTCAGTATGCAACGGCGCAAATTCTATGGTATCACAATGTTTTCAATCAGCCGGGGGTATGTGCCATCCTCCCACGGTTCCACCATCCAGTATTAAACGCCATCCGAAAGCAGTAAGAAGACGCCCATCCATGCCAAATGCTTCCCGCGAATTATCATCACACATCATTCATGCCCTAGAAATCCCGGAAGATACCGATTAGTTGATCAAGGCGTAGCGTCTGGCCTAGGAGAGCATCTTCCTTCGCCCGAAAGACTTGGAAAGCGTTGAGTTGAGAGCCATCAAGATAGTCCTCTGGCTCCTGGTGCTGGACATCGGTTCGATGTGTTAGAGCAAGGACGTCAGCTGCTTTGCGTCGCTCAAAGTCTAGGCGTTGTAGACACCTAGACATCATCTTATATGTGTTCTCTAGCATGACGGAAGCAACTCGGTCGTTATCGTAGAACCAAAGGAAGATAATGCGCGCGGGATTATTACGATTGCCATCTCTAGGGACCTCTTGGATATCAACCACACCTGCCATCTGCATCTCGGCTAATTTGGTGCGAACATCCTTCTGCTTCATGAGAGCCAAGTTCGGTAGTTGCTTCTCGTCAAGCTTTCCGGAATTTCTTAATATTCGAGCTAATCGATGCCCAAACTTTCCGAAATTCTCCAAGAGCATTGCATCTAGTTCCGCTTCTTGTATATGTTGGATGATGCGCTCAAAGTCCACAGTCCATTCTCCCTGGCCACTGTTTCCACACTTTCGAATGAAGTGGCAGTCGTCTGATTCAAGAAGCTGGAGATGGTTCTTGACTTGCTGCATCCGATTCTCGCTGCGTTCGACGACCGGAGGTGCAGGGTTGTCTTGAAAGGTAACCCTGGGACGCTTTGCTGGTCTTGGAGGCGAGTCTGCGTATGGGTCATCTTCATCAACACCTGGGGCCATGCCATTTTCTTTAACAGCAGCATCTTCATCTGATTCCGGCTCCTCTTTATCGCCATCCTTTCGTTCACTTGACTTAGCATTCTGAGTTTTGTCATTCGATGCCTTTCCAATGCCTGCACCAGCGTTGATGGACTTGGCGAGTGCGGCCGTGAGTTGCATGGTAGTGAATGAAGGGCCATCGGGAAGGTCGTCAACATCGATATTTGTGTCAGATTTACACCGTGGGATCTTTCCCTCCAATAGCTGAAGTCCCTCGGCATATATTAAAGCCGTAGTCTCGCCAATTCTCTCTCTTGCAAATGTGACCAGAGCTTGGTTGCGAATTATAACTGTGCATTTCTCGTAATTGATGCGCACGGTCAGATTCGGCTTCACATGATGTTAGCATGCGCCATTTTCCTGCTTCTGAAAGCTAGTTAACTTACGTCAAGTCGTGTGCCATCATCTTCGTACAACTGGTCGCCGCCATTGACTACTTCGTCTCCATTGGAAAGTCTTCTCCGCTTGTTACTACCATTGGCCCCAGTATAGTCTCCGTTGGCCATCCTCTTCTTGCCCTTCGGTCGCCATTCAGGACCTTCTGTTCTTGCAGATTCTAGACGGGCTTGGATTTTGATTTTGAGCTCATCCTTTTGTTTTGCACCCTTTGTACTTCCGCCAAAGAAAGTCTTCAAAAGCTCCTTCTCAATCGTATTGTACAAATCTGTAGGACTTCGCAGCATACTGGTATTAAGAGGCTCAATTATGCCGGCTTGGAGCAAATGTGAAAGCACAGTATGGAGAGGTCCGGTCGAGGGATGTTCATTGCCATGTCCATTCAAGCCGTTCGTGGCAGCATGTCCGTTGCGCTTACTATTTCCGTTGGCATTCTGCGGGCTTGACTCATATTTCCTCACAAGGTCCAATATTTTGGTATGGCCCGACAAAGATATATTCTGCACAACATCGCGTGCAAAAGACCCAAAGCGACTCTCTACTGCCTCTAATATCTTTCCGGACCGAACCAAGCCGTATGCTGCATCGTGGTTTGCTTCGTAGAATGTAGGTCCTTCGGGGTCGAGGCTGTGGTAGACGAGACCTTGCTGTATGAGCACGGCCAAGCCATGTTTCACGGCCCGAGGGGAGAGTCGGGTGCAGGTAGTTATAGATCGTTGTGTCAGTCGTCCTCGTCGAAGGAGGATTGTGATTATGCGCTGTTTCCACTGTTAGACTTGACTAGATCGAAATGCACTGAGGAAGGAAAGTCATGCGCAAAGATTGGTATAACATACGGAGGTTAACTCGCCATACGTTTCGTCAACAAGCAGAGCGCAAAGCTCCACTGCATTTTTCGACTGTAGCTTGTTAGTTTGATGGCTCGAAAAGGATAGGTAGTGATCATGGTTTTGTTTCGTCAGGTATTGGGAAAGACGTACTCGAGACATTGTATGAGCTACTAGAGATTGTGCTAGTAGATCCCTAGAGCTTTCTACAATTGCTACCGATGATTCATTGACGATATTGACGCTGAATGGTGGAGAGTCGAGCAATGATGTGAAAGCTCCTTAGTATTGTTGTATAGCTAGCTCCGATATATTTTTTGGAGGGCGACGAACATGGCGGGGTCAGAAGTTTAGTATTGTGGATTCGCTAATTGGGTGACTAAGATTTTGCATCTTTGGTCTGTGGTTGTTTATTGGTTTCTTTGCTCACAAAAAGAAAGGCCACCGTATTGTTACAGTAGTAGGAGTAGCAGCACTAGATCTAGCCGTACTCCGTACCAGCCCGAATTCTTCCCTTTGAAGCTTGCAGCGACGACTTCACCAGCAAGGACACAAACTCTTGTGACTCTCCATCCACCAATCTTCTCCGAACAATGATCTCACGGTCGGCGATTGGCCCCAAGGCGCAGCTTGCCCTTCGTAGGCAATGCTGTGCAAAGCCAACCAACCGCCGCGGCCTCGCTGCCTCCATTTCCGGATCGACCTCCTTCTCGTATGATACCGCGGATGTCAACGGACTAAAGGTAGCCAGCAGAGATGTGGCAGGCCCAACTACGAAGCTTGCTGTGGTTGCGAAGGCTGGAACAAGATACCAACCCGCACCAGGCTTGACCTCCGGACTGGAACAATTCGCGTTCAAGGTGTGTGGATACTTTGAAGACTTCGATGCGTGTTTTCTAGTCCGACACTGACTATTCATTTCATATAGAATACCCTCAAACGATCCGCCCTTCGAATTACGAGAGAATCTGAGCTTCTTGGCGGCCAATTGACTGCATATCACACGAGAGAGGCTCTTGTTGTTGAGGCCAAGTTCCTGCGAGAAGATTTACCATACTTCACTGAACTGCTCGGCGAGGTCGTTTCACAAACAAAATACACTGGTAAGCTAATAAGCACGGCATGATATTAATGAGAACATCCTGACACGGCGCGTTCAGCCCATGAATACCACGAGGAAGTTGAGTCCATAATCAAGATCGCCCAACAGAAGCTCCTAGGAAATGTCCCCGAGCTCGCAATCAACTCGGCACATGGCCTTGCTTTCCATCGAGGTCTAGGCACGCCTCTTCACCCTACTTCCTCGACTCCCCTTGCGAAGTATCTGAACGAGGAATCTATTGCCCAATTCTCCCAGAGCGCATATGCCAAGCCAAATATTGCAGTTGTTGCAAACGGTGCTAGTCAAGCTGACTTGAGTAAATGGGTTGGCGAATTCTTCAAGGAGACCCCTAGCTCATCCAGTGCCTTGTCGGGCGAAGCCACGAAGTATTATGGAGGAGAGGAGCGCATTGCACATGGCTCTGGTAACTCCTTCGTCATTGCTTTCCCAGGCTCGAGCTCTTTCACTGCAGGTGGATCGTATAAGCCAGAACTTTCCGTCCTCTCCGCTCTTCTTGGTGGCCAATCAAGCATCAAATGGTCCCCTGGATTCTCACTTCTCTCCAAGGCTGCCTCTTCCTTCCCTGGTGCCAGTGTTGTAACGTCCCAGTTCGCCTACTCCGATGCAGGTCTTCTTACTATTCAGTTCAGTGGATCTGCCGCTGCCATCCGTGGTGCTACAGCTGAAGCCGTCAAAGCTCTCAAGAGCATTGCCGCAGGTTCTATTAGTAAGGAAGACTTTACCAAGGCTGTCGCTCTGGCAAAGTACCGTGCTTTGGAAGAGGGTCAGAACATTGAGGCTGGGCTTGTTGCAACTGGTACTGGTCTGATCCATGGTGGAAAAGCCTTCCAAATTGATGAGGTTGGCAAGAGTGTTGAGGCCGTGACTGTTGAGAAGTTGAAATCGGTATGTATTCCTTATATTTTACCGAAGCTTTGCTCTCCTTTTGTAATTTACTAACTATTGTCAGGCTGCCAAGGGTTTGTTAGAGGGCAGAGCAACAGTTTCAGCTGTTGGAGATCTGTACGTCCTGCCATATGCGGAGGACTTGGGGCTGAAAGTATAAAATATTCACAGGGTCGGGGGAGTGAATGAGTTGTATCAACAGCTCCTAGAGTGTACTGTAGATATATGAGCAATTTCATAGTTCAAAATGCCCTTAATTTTTGAACCTGTTCCTGAGATCTCATCTTATTTGCTATTGATTCGTGGCTCGACCCCTATGTATACTGCAAAATATGTCTCCATAATTACACGTGACCAACTCGAATTTCAACTTCTGGGAACAACCCGAGCTCGAAAGCTCCACCAGCAAAACTGATCAAACCGCCGCACTTACCTCACAACTCTTCTTCAGACACAATGGCATTCGCGTGGAAAGCGTCAGGTCTCACGTATGTTACCATATTAATTGACCCCGTCGCTCTCAAATACAACAGTCGTAACAGCCAGGAGCTTGACTGACAGGTCTCCCCACAGCTACAACAAATACCTCTCGGTCGCCGCACGAGTCGTCCGACGTAGCTTGAAGGATGACAAGAGATTGGCCGCTGAACGCAGAGGAGAGATGGAATTGAAGTTCGCCAAGTGGAACGTAAGTGTTCCCCGTTTCGCCGGATGTGAGGAAGCAGGATGTGGCTAATAGTATCTATCAACAGAACGGCAAACAAGGCGAGAACAAAAGCGTTGCCGAAGCAAATTCTGCTGCGATGGCAGAGGCTGCATCCCAGTAGTAGATAGAGGATACAACGTGTGAAGGGGGTGGGGGGGATAGGAATGGTTACGTACTGGTGAAAGGGAGCTTTGGAGGACGAACAATGGGAACGGAGTGTACATTTGTATTATTTGAGGATGCAGAGCTCAGCAATCCAGAAGGTCCGATCGAATCTGTATCTTGAATGCACTCGTGTGAATCTGAATCCGAGCCATGGTCTTGGACTGGCTGTATGGGCACCAAGTCTTAAAACCACACCTGGGATGCTGCAGTAGACCCATCTATCTAGTATAGCCTAGAAGAAAGTAGGATCATCTCAGATGTATTCACAACACTAAATTCATATACTCACTCGGATACTTCTAAGTTTACCGCAAGGTACTGGGGCAGAAGGCTTCGGTTCAATCGTGACATTTCCCCATATGTTAAGAGTACCCAACATCGAGAAACATCTCAAAGGGTGGTTTGCTGATTCTACAGCAACAACCTTTTCGCCGGCCCAGCATTCACAGATTGTTCTATCAGATTGTACGTATGAATATTTCTGCTCTCCCCATGCTCTCTCTTAGCACCAACGGTAACCGAGATCTTCCGACCTCAGTTGCGCTGAGGCTGACATCTAAAGCCATACAGACGGCAAAGGACTCCTACGAGAAGATCTTACGCTACAAATATGTATAGCAATGGTATGCCTACCGTTTCTGAAGGTGACCTTCCCCCCACCATAGTGAATGCTGCATTAGCTTATACTTTTGAAGAAATAGCAAATCTGACCATTGACGACAAGGACCGTCTCGGAGACCTAGTTGCAGGCTATAATTCTGAGCCACCTCCGGCACCGAAGTTAAAAAGCAAGGGAGTAATAGCCATGGACATCACCGATCAATTTTCTCATGCAGCTCAGCGTATGTTCTTACTTCAAGATGCGAAACTTCGACAAATGATCACGTGCTGAAATCTACAGAACTCGATGTTGGGCAACTCATCAAGGATCCCTTTTTTACGCTTTTTGAATCGGTTGGAGCCTTGGAGGTAGAACTTATAACCCGTGAGAAATTATGAGACAATGAGCGGAGGCTGACACTCGCAGATCATGGACCGGAAAATGGACAGTGGATATCTAGAGCCTGGAGAGACCATGGAGGATGATTTTGACTTCACTCAAGACCTTCTCCCTGAGGAGATTATAGGAATTATCGACCAATTATTGTGTCATGAGGTATGGAGTATCTGGAGATAAATTCTGAGCTTTGCTAATGTCTAAGATGGCATGGCATATGGGACATCCGCTTGCGCAAACGATCTTCACTAGTTTGTATATTGACAGGATTATGTCGCCATGTCCTGTCAATATCAATCAGACATATTTCGACAGGAATGAGAGTTGCGAAGACGAACCTCCAATGCTTCGAGTGTTGAGAGCTTATTGTTTGGGTCTTATCAAGACATGCTATTATGTGAATAACAGGGTCAGGTCTGAACATATGTATGAGGTATGAGCATGTACTACTTCTGACAGGTTATTGTGCTTACATATGGTTTTAGGAAGAAGATTTCGTCACCCATACGTTTAACAGGAGCCTGCTCGAGGGGATCGAACATGAAGCTATAGTCGAACTCTTGGAATCGACGATCGCGGTTCTTGCAGAATCTGAACACATGGAACCAATCATAAAGAAATCACTAGAAAGCCGGCTTCGTTTCCGCCTGCAATTCTTGAAGACAGTAGAAGGCGCAGATAGCAGAACATCAGGAGTTACCCAAAAGCTTTGGGTCGACTTATCGAGTTTTATACCAGATATGAAATCGTCGAGTCCTTTTGGAAAGCCCGTGGCATCTTCTTTCAGCGTTAAGATACAGCGGAAGTTAGCAAGCACCGTCCCACCACGGCCTATTGTGGATGTTAGCCATGAGGCTGCTTTTGATCACTTGGAAAGACTCTGTTCAGATGCTGCAATTGCCGTAGAAGTACTCAAATACTTTGACAGCCACAGTCTTATGGTATGCAGTCCTTCATGCGAAATCTCAGCGCTAACATAATCCCAGACCTTTGTGTTTTTATTCCAGGCCCGCAAGCCCCAGCCCTCGGTATATGTTCGCACCTTGCTACAGCACTACATCTTTGCAGACATGATTATTTTGGGAACTATGTCTATTCGACAGGTTCTGGATGATGATTTGGGTATGGTTGTCCTACCATCGAACAAGCTCTTGGATCGTAGCAACGACGAGATTGAAGTGCCTCATGATCCGAGACACAACATGGCATCTCGTATGGAATCCTTTCGGGCTCGAGCAGCTGGTTCATATTTGGATATTCTGCGAACGGTCTGCCAGAATCGTTGCAGGATACGACGCACCTTGGCCCATACAATCGTGGACTGGGATAACCTTCAGCTCGACGCCGAAGAGCTAGATCTAGAGCTCCGAGAGTTTACTAGGGAATCCCCAATCGTTGACTCTGATATTTCGAATGAACCCATCTACTCCTTTCCTCTGTCGTCATGGGCTTACTTCTATAAGCAACGGCTGATGGAATGGCTAGTTCAAATGGGGTTTGAACTCGAAGTTTATCAAACAGACGAGCTAGCGGGAATGTACATGTACCTGCAATATCTCGCAAAGTCACGAAGTCGCCATCTGGAGCGAATCAGAAGCTTTGTCATGCGAGACCTAAGAGCCTCTCTCCAAAATCGCGAGACTGCAGCCGATGAACATCCAGGATTCTTGAATGCCATCAATTTCATCAATTTTTCTTCCCTGGATGCTACGGCTACTTACGGGTTCGCTGATGCCCTATCGTGTCTATTTACGGTACTCGGCCGTCTATCGCTCATCAAAATACCCCCCAGACCGTACAGCGACGACGCCATGCGGTATGAAGTACGAATGAAGCCTTTCCTTGGGATCGGTCTTCCAGAAGTCATCCCGTTCGAAGAATTTACCAGTTCAGTTAAGCAAACCGAGACGCCGACACTCCAGCTCCTGAAGTATGCCGCGGAATCCGTGGCAGGAGCGAAGAAAGGCTTTGAGATTCTGAGTAAGCTGAATGCAAAGGAAGCTTTCTGTCAAGGGTCTTATGATAGCTGGTTGAGTAATACCAAAGCTTGCTTGAAAGCTTGTATCTTTACCAACATCGGCATCTCGGCTGTTCACAAGGCGGTGGAGGCTGCTGGGGAAAGCGGCGAAGTGAAGATCAAGGTCGAGATACCGAGTACTGGGATGGGGTATCACGATTGGTGGATTGTGCCTAAGGTTGTGCCTGTGCCTTGAGATATCTACAGATGATCGCTGCACTAGTCATGAGACCAGATGCAGATTCTTTCCCGTACTTATATCCTGGTTGAATGCACCCTTGAATTGTCTATATGTCTCTCTTGATCAAGCCCCTTGAAGTCAAATGATACTCCCACTGACACTACCCTCACTTCCTCCTCAGCTCAATTGCCGTACCCACCATTTCTACTACCTACTCCCTAAATACAAGTCAATGTTCGCCAAAGCCTTCCATGCGACATAGTTGTTGGCTGTAGAGATAAACTCACACAAGACATTCACCTCCTACCCACAACCACAGTACACGATAACCGACATGACTGCATGGCCACTGATTTCGAACAAGTGACTTCTGATGACCACGTAACAGCGCAGCTTTTCTATCTAGACCTGAGTACTCAACGCTGGTCATATCTGAGACACGACTTACCCCCCACTCACTCACTCACTCACTCACTGTCACTTTAATCGTCACTATCAACCCCAAATTCCTATTGAAATTCGAAACACAGTATTTCGTCTATACAAAATAAGTGTGAACAATCTCAATTCAATCCTCGGTATCAATCCCTTTTCAATCCAACCTACCTATATCTCGAACCGTAAGACGCCAAAAAAAAGTCCCGCGGAAGCCATGACCATATGTATAGGCTATATCACAAGTTTTCTCAAGAAACATTGATTGATATTGGATATATGCTTTTTTCATGTTTGTATATAGAGGAAGCTAGGATAAGCAAATTTCTTACATGGGCAGGCACCTCTTTTCAATTAAATCGAATCTAGTCTCCAGTCGAGACTGGTTATAGTATCTATGCATGGACTTCATCACGAGGGGGGGGGGGGTTAGTTATTGAGTCATAAACTCTACTTATAGAAATGGTATATAGCAACGTAGATACGAAGTGGATGTACCCTTTTGAGAAGGAGGTGGCAATAGTACCATAAAGCAGGTAGGGCGTGATATAGAGACAAGCAAGTCTTCGATGAAACCTGCAGTCTTGCATACCATTCACTTGTTTAATCTTCGGACGCTTGGATCTTAATGGAGGGATATACATGTATGTATACTTTCCCAATACTAAACACAGTGATATGAAAGATAACCGCTTCCATCACCCGAAGAGACAAGATACATCATATTGAAAAGAAAGAGAGGCACGATAACGAAAATTGCAGTTGATGAGTTTTTCTTCTTCTTTTTTGGCTATCACTGCCAATAGAACTAGCTCTGTAAATCTCATCTATCCTCTTTCCTGCGAAAACGATAAATCAACCAAGAAATGAGATTCTTCTCTCAATTTCGCGATATATAGGAATTTCAAATCACAGGATTGTCGCTGGGATATCATGGAAAGGAACATCGTCTTGAGAGCAAACTCGATGGGAATCTTCTTCTCTAGTCGATGGGAACATCATTTATTTTGGAAGAAAAAGAGAAAGGAAAGATGATGGAGGAGAGGTTCGAGGTAGAAATCCAAGGTTCTTCTTGGGAAGTTGGGAGCGGTGGATGGGAAATACAGGGTCTTGAGCGTGGTCTTGAGCTGGTGTCTTGCAATTTTGTCCTGTGTTGGATTTATCACTAGATAGATGTGTTGAACGCTGAGCAGTATTTATCCTCGTCACTCGACTATCACGATGCCAAAACAATGCAAAATACAAGACTACATAGAGAAAGAGTTCACTTGAGCGTGAATATGAATGTGAATATGAATGTGCATGTGTATGTGAAGATACAGTCAAACATGATCCGGTCAAAATACAAAGCAAAAAAGTTATACGAAAGTAGCATTTCGTGTTGCATAGAAGTCCGAGATATCTTCCAGTCTAGACAATCCTCCTATAGTAGGATACTAAAGCTCTTACTTACTCTCAGAGGTCTGTGATAGGGAACGAAACTCTGAGAATTATATCAAGAGGGGGAAAGACACTTTATATATGTGTACTAAATCCCCTCCTCACTTACCATCCAAATCTCACATCTCACATCTCACCCCTTTCTTCCCTTTTACCAAAAACACCAAAAATACCACCCATCAACCCCCTCACCTCTCTCCCTCTCTCTTATTCCACCCACCCAACCCCTAACACCCCCTCCCCCCCAGTCCAACTAATACCCCTCACAACAACCCATCCCCACAAGCTAAGCATATCACCAAACCAAAATTCGCGATATGCAATAATGGCACTCTTTCTTCATCTTCTTCTTCTCTTTCTTCTTCAAATACCTTAAATCAACCCCCCTTCTGAAAAAAAAAAACGAAAGAGGCTAAGAGAGAAAAGAAGGGAGGGGGAAAAGGGACGTCGTTTTTCTTGAAGATCTTTAGAGTGTGAAGTGGGAGAAACTTTTTTCTGTTGGATGGATGGATAGATAGATGGATGGATAGATAGGTCGTAAATTAGCTTTTTTTTCTTCTTCTTCTTCTTCTTCTTCTTCTTCTACTCTTTCACATGAATTATCTTTCGCAATAACAACAACAACAACAACGACGACGACGAAAATGAAAACTCCACGTAAAACACAACCTCCCTTCTCTACAATCTCTTCCTTCCTACACGCAAGCGAGCATCATCTCACCGGTATTTTATATTCTTATTCCTATTCCTATTTTCTTCTTCTTCAAGAATCTAATCCGTACAAATAAAAGCTCTATCCCTTCCCTCTCCCCCCTTCCTCTCCCTTCCTTTCCCCTCTAACGACCCCCTTCCCACAAGAGTAAATACCCCCCAACCCCCAACTCCCAAGTAATACACACTACACACTACACCAAATCCAAATCCAACAAAATCCACCCCAAATAAAAGAACGCCATAGAATAGAATAGAATAGAATTATATTCCATTCCATTACAGTATCAAAGTGCATCGCTGTCTGATTTGTCCTGCAGCAGAAAAATGGGAGGAGAAGGGTCGGGGATGGGAAGGGGTGTTTACTTCCTACGTCCTACGTCCTTCTTACTTCCTTTCCATTTCCTTCCTATTATATACAATAGCTAGAAAGTGTGGTATCAGGTTATAGTAAATAAATGCGACTTGACTTATAAAAGTGGTGCTGGTTTTTGATTTTGATTTTGATTTTGGTGCTGGTGTGAGTTTAGTTTAGTTTTTTCATAGAAGATATAATGGGATGGGATGGCGTCTTTTTCCCTCTCCCTCTCCCTTTTTCTTTATTTTTCGTTTTTGAAAAAGAAAAGAAAACTGATTTAGTGTTTAATTTATTGATTTGCTTTCTTGATTTCTCGATAAATAGATGAATAGATCGGGAGCATGGTTGGTATTTGGTATTTCAATTACCATACCATACCATACCATAACTAAATAAAAAATAGATAGATGTACTGCTGTGTCTTGCGTACTGTACTTACCGCGCAGAATTACAGTGGTGAACCGACTATTATACTTACTACTACTATACTTACTTCCTACTGGATAGGACAGGACAGGACAGGACAGGACAGGACAGGGGCAGGGGCAGGGGCTTCCCTTCCTCTTCCGCGTGATTATATACTGTACTGTACTATATGGTCCCCCCCCCAGAATAATTGTCTAGCGCCATTTTTGCTCTCTAACTTCAAACAGAAGCATTACTTGCCGGTTTGTGTATCAAGTTATACACGTG
>QYAL01000021.1:1729-261981 GCA_003988805.1 Ploettnerulaceae sp. D365 | reverse complement strand
TAGACATTTCTTATTCGTCAAGTATCCTTGTAGCTATTCGTGCTACGAGTGGCTAGCAAAAGCAGCCAAAGTGTCAGATATGAGCTAGACAATTATTCTGGGGGGAGGACCATACTATACTGTAATGTGATCCATCCATCTATCTATCTATACATAACCGACTTTATGTCATCTTATATTAAGTATATCAAGCATAGGCACAGGCACAACAAGCACATCAAGCACAAGCATACCCACAAACTGAGACAATAACAACAGTAGCAGCACAAATCACAAAAGACAAAAGACAAAAGACCATCAAATCAAATCAAATCAAATCAAATCAATCCATAGTCCTCATAATCATAATCCTCATAAACAGTATCTAAGTATTTTTTTTGGTTTTTTTTTTGGTTTTTGAATCAAGCCGTGTACACACACGTCCATATTGCATTCCAAGAATATTCAAGTCTAGGTATCTATCTTCTTACAATATCATATCCTGAATCCCAATCCTTGTGTCATTTTTTTCTTCTTCCTCTTCTTCTTCTTCCAAACCAAACAAACAAATACCCATCATATCCCATCTAGATACTTGTGTACGCCTCCCCTTAATCCCACGATTCAGAAAGAAAGAAAGAAAAAAAAAACTATGTACAGTGAAAGTATGTGTTCTGTTGAAGTTATCGTTACTCATCTCTTCCCTTCCTCAACGCACCTCTCGATTTTCCCCTTTGCCTTCTTCTTCTTCTTCTTCTAAGAGGAAGAAGCATATGTAGCGCCCAGAGTGCTGAGCGCAGTGCCGCTGACCAAGTTCCCATCAGCGACCATGAAGTAGGCGTATCGCTCGACGTAGCTCGTCTCATCCATCCAGGCCATGACCTCGGTCAGGAAGGCCGTCTGCTCCGCGGTGGTGCCGGAAGCCTGGAACTCGGTGAGCCAGAGAGGACGGTTCCCACCCGCCGTGTAGGCCTTGGCCATGTACTCCTTGAACGCAGCGGCGTCACCGCCGTTATACCAGTGCACGGCCACCGCGTCGATGGTGCAGGTGGAGCAAGCGGAGATGAAGTTGGCCAGGTAGGTCAAGCCCATCTCGCCACCACCGTTCGTGACGGCAGGACCAACGAGTTTGAAATCCGACGCATAGGATTCAAAGTACTCGAGGTACCCAGCGGCGGCGGCGGCGTAACCCAGGTTGGCTTGGCCAGAGTAATCGGGCTCGTTGACGTACAGGAGATGCGTCGAGCCGGCCGTCTTGGCGGTGGCTACGGCTGCGTCCCAGACGCCGGTGTAGGTGGAACTGAGACCCCAGAGCATGGGAACATACTCCATGCCGGATGGGACGCCGCTGGCGGTGGTAGAGCCCCAGTTGTAGCACCAGCTCACTTGCGAGCTGCTGGACAGAGCAGATAGGAGAGAGACATCGTTGTAGGCTGCTCCGCGCTTACCAGAGGTGGAAGAAGACGAAGAAGAGGCGGAGGTGGCTGCCACCAGGGCTGACGAACTGCTGGTGGTGGGAGCAACGTAGACGGATGTTGCGAGGGTCGTAGGAGATGGGACAACGACGACTGGTGCCTGGGACGTGGTAGGGACGTAAATCGATGTCGAAGATGTCGTCGGGACAGGAGTCGAGGATGAAGTTGGCTTCTGAGCCTCGATGAAGAGCGCCTCTACCGCGATGCTGCTGGAAGAAGCTTTTGCCGGCTCCGAGACGGGAGTAGACGATGTCGAGGGGGTTGGTCGCGGCGTAGGAACCGTGACGGTGCTAGATAGAGAGGTCTTTGGTGCAGGTACTGGCTCGGTGACAAGCACGGGAGCACCACCGATGGTGACAGTGGCGATGGCGACTGGCGCACCAGTTGCGAGTGATCCGTCGGCCAATTGGGTGACCCAAATCTCCTCAGTGACGACTACGTTGTGTGTGTCGAGAAAGTAATCCCGCTTGGCGTGGACATCGGCATGTGCATGTCCATGTGGCGCGGCGAGAACCTCCCTGACCAGCAAAGAGGAAGCCATGACGGCGAAGTTGGAGAAGGTGGTACGCATATTGCTAATTGGCTCTAGGCGATTCGGTAAAATGGAGTGGTTGTTTGTTCGTTTGTTTGTTGGTTTGCGTGTTTGCGAAGTGTACGTATGGTAGGTGTATGTATGTATGTCTGTCAACTCGTCCGGGGCAGGAGTGTGTACGAAGGTTACTCTGTTGATTCAATCAACCGAGGGAATGAGTGTGAGTGAGTGTGTGTGTTTGTGTGTGTTTGTGTGTGTATGTGTGTAGTAACGATCAAAAAGAAGGTATATATGATGGACAAGCAGAAGCAAGATAGCAAGAGCAAGTTGCAAAAGAGAACAATAAATATCCCCAACGCGACTTCAAGTGCGTATATTGTATCTCAGAAAGAAAATGAATGTGGGACCCGGGAGGTTGGTTGAACAGATAAGAAGGGAAAAAGGCCTCGTCACGTCAGGCCGGAGACTAAAGATATATATATGAACAGTACAGTATGAAGGGGACGAAAGGTACGAAAGGTACTCTTACCCAAGTTCAGATCATGCAAGGGCCCTATTGACGCCAGACCACAACCCGCAATTGGGGCTTCCCAGCCGCTGACCGGCATGGCACAGCGCACAAGAGGGTCCCAGGTCCAGGTCCAGGTCCAGGGCGAGGTGGGTTTTTTTTTTCTCGTGAACTCGTCAGCACTGGATCCTGTCATCCACATCCACATCCATCTACAGTAGCATGCGTGTCCCTGTTGTTGTGGTCCTGTGTTTCCTTTTCCCCTGCCTGGCCTCGCATCCTTCATCGGCCTGAGCTTTTCTTACTGCAAACCCTCTTTTCTTATCCCAAGAAAGACTCCTTAAGTACATGTATTATAACTTTCTCCTCTCTCCTCTCTCCTCCCTCCTCCCTCCTCCCTCCTCTCATCCAACAAAACAAAATATCATGATTCGTTAATGGTCCCTCTTCCCTTCCCCTTCCTCATCCTGTTCCTCTTCCTCCCCTGGATCCTTCCTCCCCCTGGGTCTAGGCAGGCCAGGGCTACACTACTGTACATTACGAAACAGAACCCCCTGACGCTAAAGAAAGCTTGGCCTCTGCGAACCCACCTTGATAGCTAAGCGAGGGGGGGTAAGTGGTAAGTGGAAAGATACTAAGTACAGTAAGTAGTACGAAGGGTTGTTTGAGGTTTCGAAGGGGAGGAGGGAAGGAGGGAAGGGAAGGTGGAAGAAGGAAGGAAGGAGATGCCGCCGTGGTTCATCTCATGGTCTGGTGCTGGCGCTGGTGCTGGTCGGCCCGGCTTGGATAGGCAGGTCTGTTTGGTCTGTTTGGTCTGTCTGGTCTGGATGTTTTGATCTGCTATCTTACTGGTGGGGTTGTAGTGTGGTGTGGTGTGGTGATGTGTGCGGGCAGGCGGTTGTTTGTCCTATTCGTTTACATATTTCTAAAGGAATTAATAATCCCTCTATATCAATAATCCTCTCTCTATATCACAGAATATCAAAAATAACATGACATGATAATACAATAATACATACCGTAAAAAACAATAGTTGAAACACACATACACACAGCCCTCCCGAAGCCTCCCCAAAGCCTCCGCAAACAACCTCCCAGCCCAGCTGAAGAACGAGAACTCGTCAGATTTACTTACTTATTATCTACTACTATCGGGTGCAGTGGGAGTGGGATGGGAGGGTCCCAGGGGTACGAAGTACTTCGTACGAACATCCATCCATCATCGGGATCGAACGGGATCCTCCGAATCTTTTTTTGCAAGGGTCCATCACGTGTTATATACCCCCTGGTCCATTCCTCCCTGCCCTGCCCTGCCCTGCCCTGCCCTCCGAAGCAGTTCCATCCTTTCGTAGCCGCTTAACACACACATCCACACATCCACACACACCATCAACCATCAACCATCAACCATCAACCAACCAACCGACCATGCATAAAAAAAAAGAACAGAAAAGCGAGAAACCATTATTTGTGCTGTGTGCTGTGTGTACATGTATGCATTATTATTCGACCGGCCAATTAATTCCCTAATCCGGCCGGGGGAAAAAAAAGAAGGAAAAAGTTTTTTATTCGGTTCTTCTTTTTTTTCTACTTCTTAGGTGCATAAAATGAAACACCCTTCCTTCCTTAGCTACTTACATGTACACCCCCCCCCCACCCCCTCTTCAGTTCCCGCGCGGGTGCGAAACTGGAATTTTGATTTGCTCTTGAGTACTACTACTGTACGAAGTACTACTGTATTCTTCTCTGATCTGATCTGATCCAGTAGTACAGTACAGTGAGTAAGAATTGGCTTTCGCTTTCCCTTTTTCATGTTTTTTCTGTTTCTGTTTTTGGTCGGGTTTGTCGCTTTTGGTACGGTTTGTCGGTTGCTTGTCCTGTACAGTAACGTGAGATAGCAGGCACCCTTCCTGATTGAGTCTGAGGAAAGGGATGAGGGGTTTGGACAAGAGGTTTATTTATTGTCACCTTGGTACATATTGGTGCGGAGAAAATTGATTTGCCATGCTACAGTACCAGTCGCACATCAGAACCCAGATACAATCATCGCTTGCACAGTTCCTTCTCCATTCTTGCTATCCCCAAAACACGTGGCCTGCAGGCTTGTACAGTATCCTCAATCCTCAATACTCACTCAGGCGCAGCTTCTTGCCAACCTCCCTCCGCCTCGCGTTGACAGTCGCACGTTCCGAAGGCTTCGATGGTCCATCATCCAAGCCCTCTCCCCTCGCCTTTAATGCCTGCAGCAACATCCCTGCATCAAAGAACCCATCTGCAGGTACGAACAGTAAACGTTAGCTAGCCTCCTTTCAAATCATACGCCATCCACGATCCAGGAATGAAGCGAAACTTACATCCTCCCAAACCTTCGTCATCGCTGACCGCCGCACTCTCGTCAGCGGGTGTCATCGTCCCCGGCGTCTTTCTGCCCACGTCGTGGGCTTTGATCACTCTGCCTCGAGACTTGAGCCTGCTTCCTGGCTTCGGTCGAGTCGCGCTAGCCTCACGCACTCGACTGGCTTTAGGACTCGTGCCTCTGCGCTGCGTCAAGCGCAGGACACGCCGAATCTCCAACAAGTAGCTTTCGAGGGCATCGACAAAGCGTTTGGTCTGTCTGTGTTTGCTACTTGCGCAGATGCTGATGCCCTCGTCCTTGATGATATATCCAATACCGAACCCATCTCCCGATGTTGGGCCGAATCCGAAGTGTCGGAGAGAGGGATTGCCGCAATTTGATGTTGAAATGATAGTATTGTTCAGTTTGTCCCATCCGCTGTCGGAAAAGAGTAGCGGCATGCTGTGGTTTTGACCCCGAGATGGAGAGGAGTTACCTTGCACGCGATTGCCGTTGGAACGAACTGAGTAGGATTCATCTCCATCGGTGGACAATAATGAATTTCTGCCAGGGCTACCGACAACTGATGCTGGGTCTCTCGCGGAGCCCCCTTCAATTGGACTTGAGTACCCATTACTACTCGCAGCTTCTGCTCCGTCCTCATCGAGTGCCTTCTGCCAAACACTGAAAAGAGCATACAAGTGTCGATCACAGCCTTGTGCCTTCGCACACTCCCTCGTGTTGGCCGTGTGCTTCTGGCAAGCTTTTCTTAGAGCATCCACCTTCTGCTGTGGCGGGTTCTCTGCCCATAACGTCTGCACAAAATCTACCGATTCGGCGGTGACAGAGCGGACTGCCTCGGTGCGACCGTGAAGGTAAACTTTTGTCATTGCTGGTTCGTAAGTACATTCCACGCGACCATACAATCCATAGTATGCAGCTTGGAACGCCATCTGAACGAAAGCATCGGGTGAAAATCCCATTCCCGTCATAAAGTTCTTACCATAGGCAGCGAAGTCGAGCGTAGCGAACTCATTCTGCTGGATCAAATCCGCGAGGCGTGTTTCCGCAAATCGCAAGGCGATGCTGAGTTCGGGAATCATGTCCCATTCCAGCTTATGAGGCGTTGTGCTGGCGTCTCCAAAGCTATCAGGGTCTCTTTTAGACGGGTCCGGGCTTGTCGATGCCCAGAGACTTGGAGCCTGTCCGTTGATAGTGCGAGCAAATCGAAGGATAGTGTCAGTGTACAGATCACTGGCAAATCTGAGAACTGTGTGTCCATCCACACCAGTGTGCTCGAAATTGATTCCCGCACTGCCGTTCTTGCAGACAATAATTTGTAGCTTATCATACCATCGATTCGTACAAGTACCGATTTGTACACCTTTCTCAACTTGACTGGTTCCACAAAGCATATTTCCGCAAATTTCGGCGCCAGATGCAGGCTCGGTATAGTCCAGACAGAGTATGAATAATGCTGAGTCTACAATTCCAAGACAATCGGCGTTGTTAGACCCCTCGTCCCTTGTTAGCACATCCCGAAGTCCAGACCACACTTTTCGGTTTTCAGTACTGAGAACACCCAGCGCGCCTTTGGCCGCCTCTTGGATTGGTGTTTGCTGAGCATCGTCGACAATAGTTTGGAGGTTAATCGAGACGTCTTTTTCGGTCATGATGAGATCCGAGTTGTCATCCAAGACATCGAACCAGTAGAATTGGCCGTGACAGAGGACAACAATATGCTTCGCTTCCGGATCCTGTCCAATGTGGCACCCATTCTCAGTGGGAACACGGGCTGTTCCAAACAATCTCGAATATTGGTACATACATAAGGGTTGACCTCTAACAGTGTCTGGTGGTAATTCCTCCTTTCGTACAGCACGAACAAATGACAATGCCGAGACAACAAGCGAGGCCGCACGAGTAACTTGGTTATTCCTTGCAGGGGTTGGGTCATCCTCGAGAAGGAAGAAAGGGTTTAGGTTCAAAACAACAGGGTTGTCAAAGTTCAGGTATGAATCGTACCCTGCTATGTATCAGTATAGTATTTCTCCATGTACGGGAGGATTTCTCTTACAGAACTGCTCAATATAACTCGTCTTCCCAGTGGCATACTTCTTCAGTCTGTCCTGTAACTCTGGACCCTCAGCCTTCAGGAATTCATCCACGGCTTGTTGGGTTTCGGCGTGCTCTCTCGGGGACTGTAGTGGCTTCAAAGCAGCCAAATACTTCGACGTACTACCTTCCAAGTCCGGTATGGGCAGCTTGGGCAGTTTCTCTTGAGCAGCAAAGGTTATACCGGCCTTTACTTTAGGCTGCTCACTTCCCAGGGGATTTTTCTGGTCCTTAGAGTACTCATCGGTCGCCTTCTTTGCTTCATCGTGGGATCGACCATTATCACTGGCCGATTGGGGATTCCCTGGTTGAGCTAGGGACTCGTTCAAAGACTTGGGCATCGTAAAGGTACGAATGGCTGTAGTTGAAGAAGGCATCTTGGTCAGCTGTGATCATTTATGCGTAGAGTGGTGAGATGGAAGTGCTGATATTCAGACCGCGGAGAGCTGTGCGGTAGAAGTAATGACAATCTTGTAGATAATAGGATGGCATCCCACTAGAAGGAGGGAGTTTCTTTCTTGAAGATGAGAAGGGCAACAGAAAGAGAGATGAGAATACTCTATAGCGTAGCTGGGGAGCCTTGGATATATCTGGGTTACAGAAGGTGCACAGCATGGTGGGGGGTTCTTCCCCGCATGAGATTATTGCTATGGAATCATCCACAGACCAGAGACTGAACTCTCGATCCGGCCAGATGGCCCATGTTTGAAAACATCCACACCCGCGCACTAGCTGAGTAGGATGCCAAGCTAATATCAAGGTCCGCAGCGCCGAGTCTGAAGAAACTTGGGGAGGGTCTGCATATCAAAAGGGAACAGAGTGAAGCATGCATACCTGTCTGTACTGGCTAGTGGGAATATTTCAGTAATGTCGCTCCAACAAGATAAATTGTAATGTGATATATTATTGCTCCAAGGATATGCTGGATGCCGGGAAAGAGGAAGCTATCCTACAACCTGCCACCAGTGTAGAACAAGTTAAGCCGAGTGACAGCAACAGTATCAGCACATGTGAAAATGCCTAATGCTACCTTGTTGAGATCCCAGGTGTGGTACATGTATCAGAAAGCTTGTGCTTCCCGAATGGAGGAAGGCCAAGCAGCTCGGGCAAGAGGAAGTTTGGGCAACACCTTTTTACCCGAAGGCGAGAGACGATACGTTTGACTTGTTGGTTCGTTCGGGATCTTTGACAGCGGCGGCTGCAGCAGGGCGGAGCCGATTTTATGGATAGATGGATGGATGGATGGATGGAAGAATGACGACTGGTTCTTTTCAAGCAATGGTTATTGGTAGTATTGTAACGATACCAATGGCCCTAGGTCGGGTACGCACAGGGTATCCTGATTGATCAGCCGCTCAGTTGATCCGGAGAAGCCTTGAGAGGCTGACAGGAAGGCCTTGTGATTATTCAAATACTCTTAAACAATACAGTAAAGTGCCAGCCAAGAGATGCTGTGAATTAGGATATAAATATTGCAGAAGGGAGGATTGGATGATGTCGATCGTAGAGCAGGTGTACTGTAACCTGGATCCTGGGGTTGATGTGGGGTAAAGTGCAGGGAAGAACGGGGGATATATATATAGTATATATAGGGGGGGAAAAGTGTGAGAAGAGAGACAAAATAGACGATAGATAGATATCCAACACGC
Organism: Ploettnerulaceae sp. D365; assembly: GCA_003988805.1. NCBI lineage: Eukaryota > Fungi > Ascomycota > Leotiomycetes > Helotiales > Ploettnerulaceae > Ploettnerulaceae sp. D365. The sequence goes on along the minus strand of QYAL01000021.1, from coordinate 253,388 downwards.
TAGCATGCCGTTTCTTTGAATTGTCTTTGTAAATTATTGTATACAACAAATTATTGTACAGTCTTCGTCGCATGTCATCAGCAATCGAAAATGCAATAAGAACGGGGTCTCATGACGCCGTGCCGAGACTACAGTGTACAGAAATGCACCCAAGCCATGCAAGCGAGCCCCCGGATGGAAGGATGAACTCCACATCTGGGGAAACAATCATCATTGTGGCATCATCCCATCAACGTGGTTTTGATGCTCGACCACCTCGACTACTACTTGGCAGCACTGTATGTATATGGACAATAATCTCCTGGTATACCTACAGCCCTCATGAGAGCCAACTGAACGTCCGTGGTGTTTAAAGTTGTGGCATTACTGGCTCTAATAATAACCCTCATTATTAAAGGTGTATCCTAAGACAGAAGACAACCACCAACCCAGGATTAGAGATGAGATCTTGAGGGATTTGGTACGTACCTATCTTTACTTCCATGACATGGCACTGGACTGGTACCATCCCACTGGGATAGATCATCCAGGTCACATGATATACCCAAAATACTTACTCAGCTGGTCACGCATATTACATTGCTAGAATGGCTAACTATAGAAGCAAAATACATCCAAGTTACTATCTTCAACGGATGGTATAACCTTGGTCAAAACAGCATGTTTATGAGAGGCTATCGACTTACTCAACAGATCACACCACGTGCACTTACGCACATGTGACGGGGTTGTACAGGAGACGAGTATGTTCCAAGTCCGGGTACTTATCATATGTCCAGCCGTCCTAGTGATCAGAAAACTTTCGTACTAGATCACTGCAGCGGGTCATGGTATGAGTGCTTGTGATATACATCAAAAGGGATGGTTGTCTCGCAGCTCTTCTGACCTTTGGCTTTGCGATTACTAAATGTAAACCGAATCATTCCAGGACCTTTCTCTTTCTGTTCTAAGAAAGCCATTACCAGTTTATCAGCTATTCACATTACAGAAGATTCTCACCGAGAAGTATTTAAATAATTTAATATCTAGACATCTATTGGTTATATATATATGTTCGTATCGATAGTAAGGTAGTCAACCATAGAACATGAAAACTCGTAGATCCTTCGAGAGCTCCAGTTGAACCATAGACAGACACCTATTTGGGAATTTTCCTTGATGAAATTTGAATGATTGTTCCCTCACTAGTAAAGAACATGAATAATTTAGTCTTGGCCATGTATATATAACATATGAAAATCACCTACTGAATATCGCCAATGAACAGGAAACTTACTCTACCCCCCCAAAAAAACCCAACAGTTATGTTCTCTACAAAGCTCAGAGATAGAGAAACATTAGCTATCATGCTCCTAGCAAAGATTGGAATATCTTATTCGAGATATATAATAGTCTAATCTGAAAAAAAGACAGTCAAAATACCAATCTGTGATATAGAGTGAGTAGCTACAAAGAGAAGAAGGAAAGATTAAACCATGAAGTTTTAAACTCTCAATGCTCATATATATCATTAGTACAGCTCCTACTATCTCTCTCTCTATTCTACTCCCATTTATTCTCAGCAACATAGAGAGCGTTGTGCTGTCTGGACTCTGCAGACGAAAGGTCTTATGTACTTAGCATATATCACTCGCAAATACAGAGTTTTTGTTTGCACATCATCCATAGAAAATTCAAGACCCCAAAAAAAATGAACTTATCTTGTTTGTAGCTAACTAAATCACAAATCAATTGAAATCATCCAGCTCCATAACTGTCCCCCCTCGAGTTAGAAGTACATATTCAAGTCAAATAACAAGCCTTATATACTACTACACAGCGAGTTTATTTCCGCGTGGAAGGAGGCTATGCACCACATATCTGCCACAGAGTTTATATGTCATTTCTTTGTTGTTGTTGTTATCGTTGTCGTTGAACTTTTAACAAAAGTGCTTTATGGCAACGACTATGGTGAGAGTAGCGAAGTAGGTTGGTAGTTATTGTGGGTATGTCTTGTCGGCTTTCAGGGGGGGGGGGGTGATGGGATATAGTATTGGAAGGAAGTTGATTTGGATAGAGATTTGGATATGGATATATATTTTTGGTAATTTGAGTTCTCTACTAACGTTATGGCGTATGGGATCTATTTAGGGGCTGTGAGACACCTGTTGAATGTTTTTTTGGAGGAAACTGGTGTATCCCGATCTGTAAAGGAGAAGTATGCATTTCCATGAGGTGCACTTGGGTGGAAACTCAGGATCCATTACTTACGCATTACAGGCCGCGGCTCACTCAAGCATTTAGGACATAGGCCAGATGACATCACCAAGATTGACAAAGGATTCACCTGTCCCAGGATCCAATTCAGAGTGTGATTTGATTGTGATTGCAGGCTCAAACCCAGACTATCGTAATAACAAAGATGAAAGGAACCACGCAGCAAGCATCAAAGCACCCACACTTGGAATAGACCAGGCAAACGAAAAAAGACCATCAAAATTCCCGATCCCCGGATCCCCTCACACGCCAAGGCAGTTACCAGCAACAATTTCTCTCAATCCCCCATACCTTCTTACCATCAGCCATTAAAGTCATCTCTCCCTTATGCGTGCTGTTGCAGTATTGGCGGTGTTCCGAAACTCCTAAGGAAAAGGTAGAAGCGTGAGAAAGTGGGAATGCAGGAGGTCGATCCAAGTGACAGTTTCATTCTAATGCATGCGCGCGCAGGTAGGGAGGGCAGAAAAAAACTGGTCGTTCCGTTCGTTCAAGAGCTGCACAGGATAGGAAAGTTATTTAACAGCAGCCACCGGCTGACCCCGATTGCACTCCTTGTCCTTGTCCGACTTGTACCGTGGGCTTGTTGTTCGCTGTGGTGGTACCCATTCTCTCCTTAATTTGACGGGCCATGGTCAAGAATGCTTGCTCGACGTTGGATGCGTTCTTGGCTGAGGTCTCAAGGAAGGGGATGCCGAGGCTGTCAGCGAATTCCTGTATGATTAAGCCAGTCAGTCATAGTGGTCGCAATGAGACCAAGGATGATGCTGTTGCCTCGTGATTGGAAACAGCTGATTCGTGCATGTGACAGAAAGTACGTACCTTTGCAACTGTGTACTCAACGACCTTCTTGTCAGACATATCGCTCTTGTTGCCTACGAGCAGCTTGTTGACACCCTCTGTTGCGTATCTGTCAATCTCCTGGAGCCATTGCTTAACGTTGTTGAAGGAGTCCATATCCGTTACATCGTAGACTACGCAAATGCCGTGAGCACCTCTGTAGTATGATGAAGTGATGGTGCGGAAGCGCTCCTGTCCCGCAGTGTCCCACTAAAAGGCATCAGCAATCATATCCCCATTTATATATCCATCCAGGCCCTCACGATTTGTAGCTTCACGGTCTTGCCATCTAGCTCGATTGTTCTGATTTTCTGCCAAGGTATCAGCGCCGGCCCCAGTATACACACGTAGATGCCTAACGTACGAAATCGACACCAATGGTTGAGATGTAGCTTTCCGTGTATGTATCATCTGCGAACCGAAGCAACAAGCAGGACTTTCCTACACCGGAGTCTCCGATAAGGAGGAGCTTGAAGAGGTAATCGTATCTGCCCAGTTCGTGAGTAATGGTTCCATAGTTTTCGGGGAATATGACATGGGCGCTAGGGCTCATATTCTGTCGGTCAAAAGCCATGCTGGGTGGGAGACACTGCAGCGAGAGGGAGTCAGTATATATCTGAAATAGCGGCGTTTCGTACTGTCATGAGTGGCTGTTGAAGATGACGTTGCCAAGGGGGTGAACATACTACTCTGGATTCATGATGGCGACTGTTTATCAGTGTGCAAAGTTTGAGATGGTGCTATGTATCACCGAGATGGGAGGTGCGATGTTGGACGTTGGGTTTCTAGGGAGATGGAACCGAAGTATTGCGCCTGGGAGGTTCAAAGGTCGACAACGTCTTAGGTTGGGAAGGGGTCCGGCCTACTTCGCGTAATGAGATACACGTGATAATAATACAACCAAGTTATCCTTGACTTGATCTTTGATTGAATTTGAGAAAGAGGAATAGCCGATGGAAGATTCTTTGTTGATTTGAAATGGAATTTCTATTCGGGACTTTTGATCCATTCACTCTTACAGTATTTTTATGACATTACTGTATCTGCATCATTCTTCTGTACCAAGTACTTCGGATAGCCTCATTCACGTCTAACCCGATTAGGCTTTCGTGCTAATCGCCCGATAAAGCTTCCATTCTCAGTTCCAGTGCAGTCCAGTTTCTTCAAATGCAAACCCGCAATACACCATAACTTTCTTTTCATTCTTGATGTCTCTTGAAACTATACTCAATCATCCAGGCTGATGTCGACGCCTTGTAATATTCTGCGCTCTACTCCACACAGTACTACGAAACTCTCCTCTCTCATCGGGAGCTGTATTCCTCTACATTCCTCTGTGCACCTGGCATACGCCACGTCAAGATGTCTCGCAACGGTCCATAACGGCCCAAAAGTGCTTCCAGATGTCTGGTTCACAGGATCTGTACCGCGCCGAAATGTTTCTCTGCCCAGTAATTCTTCTGGTCCGCGCAAATCTAACGAACGGACTTTGAAGCTGGGGAAAAGCAAGTCTTCCACTACAACCTCCCATTAGAATCCCATTAACAGTCCAAAAAGCTCTTCGAATACTCCAGGAACGCCTACCAACGCTCCTCCAGTCACCCCTCCCTCAAGAAATCCTGTCCCCGCATATCAGTCTCCACCTCTTCCCCTCCACTCATCCACATCTGCCCACAGTCTCCGGCCGGGTTGCATACTCTGCTGCGTTATGGACCTCGCCCATAGCATGGGGGCGTGTCCCTCTCGTTGGCGACGTTAGACTCACCATAATCTCGGAACGAATGATCAAATGTACCTCGAATACTCGCTCCTCAGGCCGCTCCCGCCAGGAACAACTCATTGTACGCTGGCAGACGGTTGGAAAGACTAAAGGCAAAGGCACGGGTGCATTTTATAAGGGGATTGGGGGTCGAGAGAGTGTGGATAAGATTACCGAATGGCTTGGAGGTGGTAAGGGAGAGGATGATAGTAAGGAGTTTACTGGATTATTCATATTTGAATTTGATGAAGAGGGCCGGATTATCAGTCATACCATTGAACATGTGCAGGAAGGGGGTGACTGGGAACGAGGCGTTGGTGCCAGAGTGGTGGGCCTAACGGACTGGTTGTTGGGGGGCATGAAGAAGAATGGAAGAGGGGACGAGGGAGCACCTTGTCCAGCTTGTTATATCGGGGAAGCGAGAAGTGAGACTCGAAGATAGGCATTTATGCATATGACATCGAACTTTGGGTGTGGCGTCTGGTTGGATTTAGCGTTGAGATTAGGAGGTGTTGTAAGATCTGTACGAATACCGAATATACACCTCTCTAATACAGCAATTGGCATGAGTGACAACACTTATGTCGCCACACAATCAGTCAGTCCATCAAGCCTCTGAAGCAAGAATAATAGTCTATGACTAGAGTGAATTCTCTATAACCTCTGTAATCCACACCTAGGCGTATCTAGAATATCCAGCACATCAACCCACAGGATCATTATCCTTTCTCAGGGAGTGTAGGGGGTAGGGGGAGCAGGGGGGGGGTAACATTGCTTGTTCATATAACTTATCAGATATATAAATATATAAATCAGGATTTACTTGTTTTGATGTATTTATCCTGGAATATGCAAATCCCAGAGGACAATTGTCTTTTGGTACAACACTTGTTCTTCTAGACTCGGACATTACTTACATGATATATACCTTCTCAGTTACAGAGAGAGATAGACATTTATCGAAAAAGCTTTCGAAGTTTCAAGAGTGTTATTTATTTAATTTGATTTGATATTATAGTATGTAAATTCATTTCTCACCACGTTCCTTGATGCTCACTAGATATATGTAATACACATACAATACACAGTTATACCACCCTAAGCCAAAGAAAAAAACAGGGATAGGGAAAAGCCGACAGACAAATCACTTATGATTTGTAACATGAACAAATAGACAAGCAAAGCAGCCTATAACAAGTCGGAGCAAAAAGTTCGACGACTTCCAAAGAATCCCTACGAAACCATTCAACAAGAAACAGTCGTAACCGTTCAAAAACTTAGTATACAAGCTTAAGCCAGCACCTAGTACAAAACAAAGGAGAGAGAAAAAAATGCAAACATGATATCTCGATAAGCTCAAGCCAGTCCTAACCACTTCAACGCCTTCTTCGTATTCCTCTTCTGCCCGACCTTCCTCACCTCGGGCACGATCTTCTGCATGCTCCGACCAAGAATCATTCGATCGTACTCGTCATCCTCGCTATCCTCCTCGCCCACATAGAAGTTCTCCCAGTCCTTCTCTCCTTGCCTTCGCGCCCTCTCGCTCATCGTCGTCTCGTTGCTCGCGCCAGACGCTCGGGATACGTGTCTGCTTGGGGCCGTTGAAGGTGCATAGCCTCCACCACCGCCGCCGCGAGTTGTAGTCGTGGTGGAGTTGATGGATGGTGCGTAGTAGTTCCTGGTTCTTGTGGAGCTTGTTGCTGTACCGCCCGTGAGGCGGGATGCTTTGGACCCGCGTGGACTGCTGTCGTAGGTAGATGCTGGGTAGCCCGAGTCACGATTTCGATCTCGAGAGGTGGTGGAGGATGGTGTTGAGGGAAGAGGGATGCGTTCGATGATAACGGGTTTGGTTTCTGGTTCTGGGATATAGAAAGCTGATCTTTCCATGAGGGATTTCAGTATATCGGATCGGAACGAGGCCATTTCGGCATCTGTAGCCGTGCTTGGAAGGAGGTAATCCGCTTTGGCGAAGGATACGGTAGGCTTCTTGGTTTGGGTATAGCTTTGGACGAGAGAAGTTGTGGCGTAAACCTGCCGTTTGAGCGTTTCCAACGACTCTTGATGGAGGAAGTCGAGGTGGGAGTTCTGTCGGCTAGCTACAGCTTCATTGGAAAGTGGATTGACAGTATTGGGTGTACGGGTGCGAGAGGATGTAAAAGTGCCTGGTCTGGACAGGGACGGAGGATCGGAGGCGAGGGAGTCGAGGACACCAGCTATTTTCAAGAGGTCGGGTCCGAGTAGTTTGCGGAGGGCGAAGATAGTAGGGAGGTCGGAGGGGGTATAGTGGAGAATTAGGAGGCGTGTGCTGCTGTTGCTGGTAAGGAAGGTTTCGATCTGAGGGACGAGGAGAGCGGCGAGAATATCTGGGTTTGCAAGTGGGTTTGGGGATTGTGCGGTAAGTGGAACGCTGGAGTAGGTTTGCATGACATTGGATATCAAGTATCTAGTGATGTTAGTAAATGCCCTTTCATACCTAGGTTAAAACATACCTGATGTCCAGCTTCCCACTCCTATTCGAGCCATCCCGTTTTGACCCAAGCTTTTCTATTTGCCCAGAGACTTGGTAGAAAAAGTCCTTCTTAACCCCCTCTTCACACCCAAAAGCGATTATTTGGTCCAGTGTCCTCTCCTCAATGTCAAGGCTAGTATTTTCGTCATTGCTGAATACTTGTTTCCATAATCTGTTGATTTCAGGGGCAACTGGATAGTAGTGTTGACTGTAATGTTCGCTTGGAGGGAAAAGTGCGGTCAGAAGTTCACGGAATGAGTTCTGAATACTGATCGGGTTTTCCGTATTTGTAGGAGAGAATTCTACAAATTTCTGTAGGATGTTGGTGTCATCGTTATTTTCACTATCGTTCTGCTTATATTTGACTACCTCTGTATCTTGAATTGGTGTAGGCATAATCTCTAAAGATGGCGCTGAGCTTCTAATGCTGGAAAAGGTACTTGATGCTATACTCAAGCGACTCTCTGGTGGCCACTGCCGTTTGATATCTGGTGGATAGCTGTCATCGCCATCAAACGGATAGAACTCATGCTGCCCATCAGATCTAATGTCGACAGGTTCTAATGTGAGATAAATTGGAGTCCGAATATTTGGATCAGCTGGATCAATATCGAGCTGCAAGCTTGAAAAGGCTCTGGTACTAAGAGATGGCTCGCGTCCTTCAGATGGTTCATATCCTTCATCAATGATGAGTGAGTAAGTTGACGGAGTGAACGATGAGTTGGCAATGGTTGGAGTCGAGGGAGCGATTGTATAGCTGCCGTTTTTGTACGAGGTCATAATGGACTCGAAGATCTCATTGGGTTCGTCGTCAGTGAAATGAATAACGAGATCCTCCACAAGGTCAAAAACTGGCACAAAAGCGGTTTCCTTAGAATCCTTCATCAAGAAGCCCTCAGCATCAGTTCCCCGATCGATGAAAATAGCTTGTTCTAGTATCTCTGTTGAAGAACATGATGCATTTGACGATCCTGAAGATCTCGTCGATGTTCGAGCTCTTTTGATGGTAGTCTCAGAAGCCTTCACAAAGGTCGTCCTAGGAAGGGTTGGGAACTCGTCTGATTCTTCCTCGATATGGAATCCTGCTGATGTTTGAGATTTCGCGCGGAGGTGATGGTGGGATTTTGTTTGCTTGAGATCTTGAAATGGGGCCTGCGCTAGAATGCCAAATTCTTCTGAAGGAAAGTTGCCGATCGATTGCGCCCTCTTCACGAACTTGGCAGGAGAAATTGAATTGACCTCCACGAGACAAGCTTCGCCATATTCCACTCTGGGGGTTGCGGGAATTGACATCGCCGGTTCGTTGCCGGGAGATGCAACGGTAGGCTCCTCGAACTCGTCCTCAGTGTCTATGTCATCTACTGTATAAGACAAATCGTTGAAATGTTGACCGTAATGTATGCCGCCATTTTGTGGCCCAAAGGTGTTCCGCTTCTCAAGGAATGCCGCATTGTTCCGTTGCAATATGGCCAGCACAGTCCTCACTAATTCATCGCCATCTACAGTCAAGGAGACTTCTGACACTTGCTCGTCGGCTTCAGGTAGGTTCTTGAATTGTGCTGCTTTCTCCATGGTGCGTACCGTATCTGGTAGGCGTCTCTTGGGAGGAGTTGCGAAGGAGGGCATTATCTCCAGCGTTTGATCCTCATGTGTCGTGACTTGTACCTCTCTCTCCAAAGCGTCCTCGGACTTTGCAACTTCTGTATTTGCAGCAAGAGGTTCCTCATCGAATCGCCCATCTTTGTCCTTTCTACCCTCTGCTTTCGCTTCGCCTGGGATCCAATCAACAACTTCTTCTTTCGTCAAACCAGCTACTCCATCTCTGATAATTTCATTGAAAATTGACTCTGCTTCCATCACATTTCCATTTGTGGAATTCTGTGATATTTTCGCAATGCATGTCGCTCGTGCTTTGATGCTGCCATGAACAGCAAAAACTATCTTTGGTTGTGTGCGTGTTGAAGATTCTAGGAATGAGCGTGCGGTTTCCGCGCGCCGTGTGATGGCATTTTGCAGACATTGGATCAAGGCACGAGCATCAAATGCAATATCTTCACTTTCTGGAGATATGCAGTCCAACAAATCGGGTAATATCATAATCTTTGGCGACGGTGGAAGCAGCCTGAGTTGAGTCGATATGACTTTGGTGTCGCCTTCAAGAGTGACCAGCTTCCCCGTCTGCCCAATCTGCCCCTCCATCGAGTCCATGACTGACATGTTGGCACCACAAATTCAGGTATTCTGTGACAATCGGGATAATGAGCCGTGACGTGATCGCTCGAGCCTACGAGTATGAGAAATTTATGATGGTATGAATTGCTTATGGAGGAAGATATTCGTATATAATGAGCAATGCCTGACCGCAGACTGAATGAAATAGGCCAAGACAATTTTCTCTGTGAGACTTATGAGCGGCCGCTGGGCAAGATATAAGTTAGGAAAGAAAACAAAGGTCAGAGGCAAAAAAAGAAACACCTCGTAGATACAACTCCACGCGGGGATTTGGTCAGCTCTCACTTCCCATATCCCGAGGTTGATGAGCTGCCTCCCTGCAGCAACATCCCTGGCTTGCAGCACTTGTGAAGAGAGGCCAAGAAATGAGGAGTACGGTGGTATGATATAGACCAATTGAGATATGATAAGTAGCACTTGCGACGAACAAGAGAGCAGGTCGTGGACATTTCGTGAGCTGGTGAAGTTCAAGTCCAATTGGACAACTGCGGGCTTATCTCAACAAGGCTCTTCAAGAAGATGGCTCACAGACCTACTTTCATGGTAGTTGAACAAGCTGAAGTCGTCATAGGTCAGTGAACTTTACGGAATGAAAAGTGGAAATTGAAAGAGATGCTTGTATGATACGGGAAATAGTACGCAGAGTAAGCTTTGTTGATTAAACGGGGTTGAAGTTTAAAGGATACCTGCCGTCAGCCGTACTACTGTAGTAGTATCGTATCGTAGTCATGGTGCATCATGGGCCACTAGGGCTCCCGCTCCTAACCCCAGTGTAGATCTTTCGGCGCAGATCTCTACCTGTAGCCGGAAGTAGGGATGGAATAATAAAGTAAGGATGATGAAATTGATGTTGATGTCGATGTTGAAGTTGGTGTAGATGAGTAGAAATTTATATGTGTGTATATATATGTATATAACTATTCGAACAAGCGTGGAGTGCTTTAGTTGTATGTTGACAACGTAGTACTTCATAATCCCGAGCAGATGTCCTTGTGAGTATTCCAAGAGAACACGTTTGTTATATTACAAGGCGATGGCGATTAGATGATGATGCGGATGATTCCTGCCTTAGGTAGTTGACGTTGACCTAAAAATGACAGGTCGTCTACTCGAGTAATACTGTAGCACATCAGATCTCATGTCAGCCCGTGCCCCCTTTACAGTGTCTGTGCGAGGTGGCGGGGACAGGATAGGACAGGATAGGGTCCGAGGCACCTCCAAAAATCCATTGGTTGAGAGATGTCTCCCTGCTCCTGATTCTCTTCTGTAGACCCGGCAAACGTACATTGATAGCAACCAGGATAAAGGAATATGGTTACAGTAATTAGTATGATTCGTGTCGTGCTTTGTAGTTCTAGTCAGAGTCGAGAGAGTCGAGAGATATTTGGGTAGCGACTGAAATTGATTGCATAATTCCCCCCTGGATTCGAAGGGAGTATGCAGAAACAATGCAGTTGGCCGTGTTTGGAGGATTTCACATGGGATTCTGCAGTAGCATCACCTTGAGCTTCAGCTCAGCGAGTAACCCAATCCCACATTATTAGTCTCTGGGGCAACCCTTAAGCAGTCATCAACGACAAGGCATCCTCTCCTCATAGCAAGTAGGTAAAAAGCGCTAGCTATCTGCATCAAATCTTGTAAGAAAGATTTATCTAGATTTTATGAGTCGGGTATCGACCTCCGTGATCCGAACTACTTGACTCGGCTTTGCTTCCACATTTTCAGTGCTGTGGAATTGATTAGGATAAAACGTAGGAATCAAGGCGATCTTCGCCGAATCAAGGCCCTGGCCCTCTGATTATGACAGATCGACCAAGCCGTTGAAACCAAGTGCAAACAAGCTCGACAGCAGCACGACAGAGCGCTTCGTCCGTGATTCGGCTTTCATTCATCATCAGAGCCCATCAATTCGGCCAATTCGGCTTCCTCTTCTGCTGTGAGAAGACCCTTCTTAGGCTGCGGCTTCTCTTCTTTCTTCACACCCATCGACTTCTCCTCTGCTTCTTTTCTGGCTTTGTCCAAGTCTGCTCTTCCAAGGCCCCAAGTTCGAATCGTACCATCGATACTGACACTGATTACTTTTTTCTCTCCTTCCATGACTACCAAGCCCGTTATCTCTTGATAGTGACCATCGTATATATGCCATAGCTTCCCGCTGGCACGATCCCACACTTTGACATCTTCGTCTCGTCCGGCAGTTACGATCCAATCCCCAGTCACAGCCACATCTCGCACGTAGTCTCCATGCTCATATGATTCTTCCGTTGTCCAATTTTTTGCTCTTGACAGACACTTAGCAGAGCCATCTGCACTAGCTGTCCAGAGATCCGAATCTTCCTCATCGCCTGAGAACCGGACTTTGTACACACTGGTTTCATGTTCTAGAATAGTTGTTCTTGAAGGTACGATTTGTGATGTGATATCTTCTGCAAAATCTGTTATCTGATCTGCGTCCGATAGACTTATGCGCCATCTTCGGATATGCGGGTCACTACTCGAGGAGACAAGTATGACCTCCGAGTTTGAGGAGCTTTCGGGATCGATCACAAAGTCTTGTAAAGCCATCATAGTGTCTGATTTGTCGCGGAGAGTATGCAATCGCTCACCAGTGGTCGCATCCCAGACGATGATTTTCTTGTCTGCGCCACCAGATATGAGGATCTAGAAGCAATTGTTAGTCAACGCACTGTTTGACCTGAAGCGCTGCTTACGTCTTTTCCTCCTATCTTCACGCAGATCACGACCTTTACAAAGTCGGAGTGCCCTTTTAACTTCTTCCCTGGAGTTCCACTTTCTCTATCCCAGCTCCATATATCTTTGTCCCAACATCCTCCGAAGACAGTAGCTCCTCCTTGACCGCCAACTGCGACAGATGTGACTGGAGCAGTTGGACCTCTGTAGACAGTCTTCGTGTCTCGAGTCTGAGGTCGATTAGCGTGGAGACAATGTGCCTAATAAACATTTCATACCCACTTCAACGTTGACTTTGCGCACACATCCAGCACTTTCCGCGATGTAGATGGACGTGGAGGAGAATGGATCAGGTATACAGCTAAGGATTTTTGATTGAAGAACTATTGGGCTGCCGTTTTTGTTGCCAGACTTCGCAGCTCTCCGAGCTCGGATCGACTCCGAGGCATCGGTCTGGAAGAAGTGGCCTGGGTCTGTTGATCGGGACATTGTTTGTAGTTTGGAGTTTGGTGACGCTGAGTCAACAAAACAATTCGTGGTTAGCCTTGTGTGGGGTATTTCGAGGAGTCGCGCTACTGTATGTATGACAGGGGTTCGCGTAGAGTGGAAACGCGAAATATCGTGTCTCTAAATAAAACATATATAACTTCAACATCAGGATTCGATTTGCTATTGTACAGATTCACGATGGCAACGACTACCCAAGTACGCATGCGAGGCAGACCTGCCCATACCAGAGGACCGACATACCTCTCCTACACTCCAGACGGAACCAAATTGATCACTGTTGGGTCCAACAATACGACGCGCGTGTACAAGACCGGATTTGATGGAGAGCCTACGAACATTGATGATTGTCCTGAGCAAAACACTGGAGTCGCTTCAACTGTTGGTACTGTTCTGCGGAATTTGTGAGCTCTGCTAATCTTTGCCTGCAGAACGATTTCTTCGTTATTGGATCTGAAGATGGAAATATCAGCAAGTTCTCCTTGGAGACTATGGCCTACGACAAATACCTTACGCGATGCTCTCTCCCAATCCGAGATGTTACAATTTCCCCGAATGGCGAATGGTGCGCAGTTTCAAGTGACGAATTGGTCGTCAAGGTTATCAAGACCAATGAGACAAGCTCAGTGATGACCTTGAGAGAACAATCGAAGCCCGTGAAGCATCTATCCTTTGACCCTAGCGGAAAATACATATCGCTATCATGTACAGATGGGATAGTGTATGTTTACTCGCTCGTTGATGATGCGCCGGACCTGATTAGGAAAATTGATGGCTTGATCAGGATTGCAGAGGCGGAGGACGAAGTCTGTACGAAGGTCGTCTGGCATCCAGATGGTAGAGCTTTCGCTGCTCCGACGGCCACAAGAGATATTCAAGTAATGTCTCGGGGAGACTGGGAAAACCAAAGATCCTTTGCAAACGGACATAATGGGGATATCACGGCGTTGGCCTGGTCTCCTAATGGAGCGATGCTAGTATCAGCTGGGAAGGATCGAAAAATAGTTCTCTGGGAAACTAAGACACAAAAAGTCATCACGACTTATGACTATGCCAATGTCATGGACTTGGCTTGGCATCCTACTAAGAACCTCCTATCTTTCACCAACACAGATGGCGAGGTATATATTTACAACGACTTCATTCCTGCAGAACATGCGAATCTTGTTCGATTACCCCTTCAGCCAGCACCTTTCATTCATGATCCTCTTTCTGAAATCTCTGCAAATTCTCGACGACCTATCACAAATGGCCATAAAGATATCCCAACCCGAGGCGTTCGGAGAGGTACTCCTGACAGCCTTGATGATATCCTTGGCTCAGATATTATGGGTGATGAGGACGATTTTGTTGTTGATGATGATGGTGCTGGGTACGCCTTGGGATTGAATGGAAATGGTAAGAGGCCCAATGGAGAAGTGGGCATTTCAGGATCTATAAGCAAGCGACGTGCTCAAACTTGGGAGCCACAATATCACGAATCATTCCAGCCCGGTTCCACTCCTTGGCGTGGAAACCGTAAATATCTCTGCCTCAACCTCATTGGATTTGTGTGGACGGTTGACCAGGACACCCACAACACTGTTACGGTGGAGTTCTACGATCATGAATTTCACCGCGACTACCATTTCACAGACACGTTCCTCTACGACAAAGCTTGCCTCAACGAAAACGGCACACTGTTCTCATCCCCAGCAAATGGTGATACTCCAGCAACTATCTTCTATCGCCCGCATGAAACTTGGACGACACGAGCGGATTGGCGGACTCCCCTGCCCAAAGGGGAAGATGTAACAGCCATATCCTTGAGCGACTCGTTTGTGACAGTCACCACAACTGAGAATTATGTTAGAGTATACACCCTGTTCGGGATTCCGTATAGAGTTTACAGGCAAAAGAGTAGTCCTGTAGTCACCTGTGCAAGCTGGCGGGATTATGTTCTCACTCTTGGAAATGGGCCGGTTGGTGCTGATGGCAACGCAACACTGCTGTATACCATCCAAAATATCAAGAGAGATGAGACCTGCCAAAGTGAAGATGTAGTCGCTCTTCCGGATGGAGAGACTTTGAAAAGCGTTTTCTTCTCGGACAATGGGGTAAGGGAGATTTAGTCCAATGCCACAACATACGCTGACATGTTTCTAGGATCCTTGCATCTATGATTCTACTGGAACCCTCCTTACACTCCTCCATTGGCGAGAACCCTCCCAGGCCGTCTGGGTTCCCCTTCTAGATACGAAGCTTCTCTCTCGTCTTGCGTCGGGTCGAAAAACAGAGACCTATTTTCCGGTAGCAGTAGCGGATAACAAGTTTCACTGCATTATCCTAAAGGGAGGTGACCAGTACCCTTACTTCCCACGGCCATTGCTCTCAGAATTTGACTTTGAGATTCCCTTATCGTCGAGATCGAACCCCGACAGCGGGGATGGTGACTTAGACATTGAGGCAAATGAGGGGAAGGAGCTGAAGAAGCTGGAAAGCGACTTTGTGCTCAAGAGTCTTTTGACAGCGCAACATCAAGATCTTGTCAACAATACGAACAGCACACATTCACAACGTTCAATCCTTGCTAGAATGGAATTAGAGATTGACAAGACTTTGCTACAAATGATGGCTGTAGAATGCAGAGAGGGAGAAGACAGAGGTATGCGGGCTCTGGAGATGGTGACATTGTTGAAGGATCGAACTGGGAGAATGATCGAGGCTGCTGGCAAGGTAGCGGAGAGATATGAGAGACATGTACTTGGTGAAAAGATTAAGGAGATTGGTGAAGCGAGATTGGTTGCTATGGAGGAGGATTAGGAGAAGGTCGCGGTACAAGCATGGGATATCGGCGTCTGTTTGGGAACATTGGGCGGGTGTATAAGACATGTGTCGGGGTATTTTATATAATGAATTGACGTATAATTTCAACCTTGTGCCATTGCATTTCTTCAAATACTGCAGTGCTAACGAAAGTAGAAGCTTGAATCCAAAACCAGTAACCAGGTGCCTGTATCCATATTGCCTACTTATTCCGGCATATGTAACTCTTCTGCCCTCCTCATCTCGCATCTATCATAAGAGTCCAATGATTTACTAGTGAATTAAAATAAATTAGATATCTCACCACTATCATAACATAGATTCGAACAAACGCGCCATTTTGACGATTCTGTAGTCATTGTTCCTGGGTCATGTATATGGGTTTGTATCACGTAACTTAGGGGTAGTCCTAAGAACCAAAACATGTATTATTAGTAGGGAGAAAGGTTTCCAAATCATCATCATAATTCATTTGTTTTTAGTGAAACGTGCCATGCATCTATCTCTATCCAGTCTCTGAACTCCGTCGCTATGCATACAAATGAAGCGCAGAATACCACCGCCACACTTTAGTACTTGCCGAAGCAGGAAAAAAGAAACAAAGGAAAATATGAAGAACCGCTCGAGGCAGGCGCACTCCGCTAGACGGTCAGTATGGATCTGCCTTGTCCGCTAGCATCCACCACTCCATTCTACAATCAGCAGCTTTCTTGCGGACTTCCCACGCAACATCATCCTTCGCCGCATCCAACTCGCTTAGAAATTTAACGGATCGCTGAAGAAGCAGTGATGGTTTCATAAATCTGACGAGCAAGATCAAAACCTCCAATGCCAGAACCCGACATTCTACACTACCATCGGAAGGGGAATGGTAGGTGTTTCTGAGACGATCTGAGACTCTGTTCAGAACCGAATCGAAATGCTCTTGGATTAGCTTTGGAGCGAGCGGGATGATGCCAACGAGAGTCTTGAGGAAGGCAACCTTAGCCCAGTCATAATCCTTGACTGCAACGCCTTCTAGGATGACAGGCATCAGACGCTCAGCGAGATCTCCTTCAACCAACTGCTCGGCGTCCATGTAGACGATGATGCCAACAATGGCAATCAGGTAGTTCTCCTTGATGCTATTGTCGGTAGCCTTCTTCCACAAGTTAATCAACGGCTCCACTGCGAGTGTGAACAGCCGAGGCTTTCTGAGCTTTCTGATAATGCAGAAGTTCTCTTCGGTGAGTATGGGTGATTTATCCAACAGAATACGGAAAGATTGGGCGACCCTTCGGCCGTGGATGGTATGCTGAACGCCGTCGATCATGAGGTTGATAAGGGTCTCCATCGTGGGGTCAAAGCAAGCCAAAGCAGCGGTGGTAAAGTAAGCGAGGACCTGGTAGACTCTGGCAACTTTGTCTTCACTCATGGAAGGGCAATCGATTACAAGATCTCTCATAATGTCCAGAAGTTTTTTATCGCCTGTCAAAATCTCTTTACAAGCTCCAAATTTATTCACCAAGAGCTGGAGAAAGTGAATCATAGAGATCTGAGAGAATCTTGAGCTTTGGTTTGTTAGACTGACGGCGTTCTGGATCATGGCCGCAGCTACTTCGCCAACTGGAATTCTGAGGCCGCTTCGACTCTATATTACGTTAGTTTTGATCGCATACCAAGGAGATGTTGCCATACCTTTGGAGAAATTCCCGCAACAAGAGACATTGTGAGTGCATTAGCCAAGCACTTGTCAGCCGGGCCATGCAGCAATTCCATTTGTGATGATTCCAACAATTGGAGCTCAGTGTGCGTGAACAGCGTCCACAGGACACTTGGCTCCTTTGGGAATTTACCATTCCAATTGAGGACAAAATTATTCGAAGCAGTTGTCGACTTTGATCGCAGAGCGAGCATGGCCACTTTACCCACAAGCTGGACAGCAAAGTTTCGGCGTTCGGTATCCATGATCGCTGTTTTAATACCCAAGTAGACTTGGCCATTGGTGTCAACTTTCTGTTCGACAACTGCATTAAAGAGGGCCATAACAATGTAATTGTAAGGACCACCAGCTGAGACCCCAGCTTGCGGCTCGACAGAATGGCTTCGAGCGTGGTCTACGGTCTTGTCAAATTTCTCCAAGGCGATCAGAACCGTGGCAAGAAAAGCAACTGCGTAGCCAGCCTGACTTTCTTGCTGCATCGATGATTTAAACTTGGCTAGAATGTTAGTAATCATTGAATCAAAATTTCGATGCCAGTATCCTGCAGCAGCACCAGGCGGAGGGCCACCACCGAGTTCTTTCTTGCAGACAGTGATACAGCAGATATCTACAAGACTGTCTAGTAGTCCGAGTATATTTTCAATTTCATTCGCTGATTTGGCTGCGTCAGTCGAGACAGTATTGGGCAGCTTGTCCATGAAGCTTGCCAAGATTATGTCATGAAACACCTTTGGATCGATCGCTGCGATCTGCTGGAGGGAGTTGATAACCGCGGACTTGATCTCCTCGTCCTGGCTCGGATTCGTGGCGAAATCAGTTAACTTTTGCACGATCATTCCTTGCTCTACATCTGAGAGATACTCCGGAATCTGTGGTAAAAGTGCCAGGCCTTTGATCGCAGCCACACCGTAAGCAGGATCTACAGTGGAAATCGGCATATGTTGCAACAGACCACTGGCCAGCTTGGCTTCATCATCAGTCTTTGTGACAGCACCAAAATAGACATCGACCAAGTTCTCGGAGAACCTAGCAAAATCTTGCTTCATTCTGAAGATGAGGTTCGCCTGAGAATCATGATCCTGTATTAGAGCAGTTGCGGATCCTGGAAATATGTCCGGCTGTGAGAGCCGAGTGATCAGAAGATTATTGAAGACACCAAGAACGAGATTCTTCTCAGATCCCAGTTTCAAATCTTGCCAAAGAACAAAGAACCGAGGAAGGACCGTCTTGATGACTAGGCTAAAGGCAAACGGGGATGCCGAGGCGATTGAACATAAAAGCATACCACTGGGGTGGATGAATTGCGTCTTTAGATCAAGTATTCGCTCACTGCATTCTTTCGAAGCTATCAAAACGTAGTGAGCAAGTGGGCTTTCTACGCTGGTCCAGTCATAGGCCGTGCGGCTGAGAGACGCGCTTAATGCATGCAGGACTTTCAGCGAGGATTTCATGAAGTCTTCGTTTTCACCGTTCCAGACCTCAAATTTGAGAGAATCCCAAATTTTGGAGGCCCAAGGCGCAACTGCTGGAACGGAGTAACTCTCTGCACATGCAGCAAGGGTTGTGAGAACATCGTTCTAGACTTATTAGCATTTATGTTTGAAGTGCAGGGAGGTAGAATGGGTACCTTGGTGGTAGCAGATAGATCCTGCGTAGTGTCCAGCTTATCTAAAAGCATCGGGACAGCTTCCGCGGCATAATAGTCATTGGACAATATGCACCCCAAGAGAAGATCTCGGAGTGTTTCCGTTGTCGGCTGGGAAGAATCCGACGCAGATCCTCCTACCGTGATCGGATAGTATCTACCGAAAGATTTCCATACTTGCTTGAACTCCTCGCCCTCAAGATCCCATTCTTGGCCGATATGAGCATACAAAGAAAAAAGTACCTCGAGGCAGGCTGGATTCTTTTCAAACTCAGCAAGGGCAACCAGACCATCAATGTTGGCCTTGATACCACTATACTTGATTAAAGTATTTGCTTTCTCCCGGAAGATAACGTCTATGATTTCGTAGAGCACTTGGCGAGTGAGAGGCTTTAGGTCTTTGAATCTGTGGTCGGCGAGGCTGAAGACTGCGGAAGAAACAGGTGCAGCTTCCCCTGGTGGGAAGTTATTCCACTTGACCATGATGCTTAAGCAGGAGGCAACTTCATGGGTTCCTGCGCGGAAACTTGGAATTTTGGCCTCGTTGCGCAGACGAATGCCAAAGTAGTCACTCAGAGTTACAACTATAATAGAGTTAGACTGATGAGCAGAATATATAGCAGAGTGAATTACCATCGTGTCTTGATGGTTCGCTCTGAAGCATGCCAAACACCGCCGGTAGAATTGCAAAGGCTAGGGTCATTAGTATGTCTTCTTTAGGGGGATCTTTGGGGTTACATACCTCTGCCTATAGTGGTCAAATCTTCTTCTGGCCCAATGTAGGGCCCGATGTCTCCAATTAGATTCAATAAAGAATAGACGCTGAGGTCAATGGCTGAAAACAGTTAGAGGGCATCCTAAAACTATTACCTTTGATACTTACAACCAGCGATATCTGTGGCAATGGCCAGTTGATGTTGGCCTTCGGCCCCCATCCAATCCTGAACTGAGTTTGACATTTCAGCCACTTTCTTTAATAGCCTACTTTTATCAATTAAGTCATGCTATGTTTCTATCCTCAGAGTATGTATTGTCGAACTCCGAAAGGCTGTTGTTCAAATAGACGAGGGTGTAGGTAGAAGTCGAGTTGCAGTAAAGACTTTCGGACTATATGAGAGGACAATTAGCACTGTGTAAATTATGGGCTTTGAATTGGTATAATAGAAGGAGTTAACTTACGATAACAGATCCTTAGAAGGAATAGCCACTCGACGTGAAGTTGTAGCCGCGTCGCGATTTGACAGTGTTGGGTCGGAATTAGATCTGAAGTCTGGCTATTACACGATCTGAGTTGCAAGTTCTGATGCTTTCTTTGGTGTCTCCTGATGTTATTGTTACAACGACGTCAAGGGAACGAGGTTGAAGAGTTGTGTGGTAACGACAGAGAGCTTGAGTTGAGGATGTAGATCGACTTCTCGTGCGGAAGTTTTGCGGGACAAGTTCTCAGCCTTGCCACTAAGTGTTCGGCTATCTGGCAGGGGTCTGGGATAAACCTCGGCTAGCTAGGCTGGCGCTAGCCTTGTCATCTCTCGAGAAAGAACTTTTTAGCAATGAGTATCTTGGACACTAACTGAGAAATGTGATTCAATAGAATAAAGGTTGAGCCACCACATGTCTATTAGGAGTCCATTCACAGATGTCAGAGCGACGAAAGGTCTCAATTTCTTTCTTTCTTTAATGTAACAACCAAATTTTGCTTCTCAGTTTAACACTTTCTTCGGCTAGGGTCTTAGCTTGATCCTGGATGTCTATTGGACCTGGAAGCGTTTGGTTTGGTTGAGGATGAAAAGCATCAGGTTAACCATAAAAAGGTTACCAAAAGATCTTGAATCATGTAAAAAGGAATTACAAAACTACGCTATACAAAAATCTACTTCATCTGATAGTAGATAGAAGCCTTTGTATATACAAGGAACATTTCCAGAGTGGTTATAGTGCTGTTGCACTTCATCTTCAGGCGGCTACAGCCTAGTAAAATTACCCCGCACTTAACTGAAACCCCTGTATTATCTCATGTGTTCCTCTTTACTTTTGTCCTTAAGCCTGCTCTCTTTTCACATCCTCTCAATTTTACACTTAATAATTAATCATGTTGCTGATATAAAGCGACAAGGATCTAGGTATCTGACGTGCAGATTCGGATTCAAGCACTTTACTAGCACGTATATAAATACCACAACATCAAGCACCAACGTTTACCTATTCCGATCCCTTATCCCGAAAGCGAAGCGGAGCAAATCAACCTCAGCCTCTTCCTTTTATATACTCCTCAGTCCTCAACCCTTATTTGGTACTGATGCTGATAGCGCTCACAAATCTCCCATCACTACTCTCCTATCCTACTTATACTTTCCCTTGTTTGTTAAGATGCATATTTGCTTGTAGTAGATCACATCTTCTTCCCACAAACATCACGCACCAATAATACAATCCACCAACAACATTCATGCACAACTCTTCAAGCAACCTAAATCAAAGATCTGTAATACTTCTTTCAGAGATTAAAATCTAGATATCTAGCCACTGGCGAATATCAAATATGCACCGGCTTGGAATAGGTACACATATATTTCCATCTACATAGAAAATGTCGAAGATAGTCTTTGCAGAGTTCGTACATATGTCTTTTGATTATTTTCTTATAGATTACGAATAATGAATAGTCACAGGTATTGTACTGAGTTCTAAGAATTTGAAGTGATGAATGTAGGTCTAATTAGGGTGGCGGTCGAGGATCACTGACAGTCTTTCGGGGGTAGGCCCAGTAGCTTTGCACTTGCTACAGCGTGGAATCTTCTTGCCTATAGCTACCTCGTCCCGGTAGGGCTGTAGCATGATCTGCAGCTGGTCGGTGAATGTTAAGGCCTCACCTACTTGCTGATGGAGGGCAGGGCGGAGATAGAGGCCGTTCAGACAGGTCCTCCATATCGCATGCTTAGATAGCCTCCAGAACTATGCGTGGTCCGGGCAGCATCGCATCGCTGCTATCCAGTGCGCATTGCGGGATTGAAGCAGTAAGCTCCTCCCAGATGGATATTACCCTAAGAAAGGCCTCTGGTGGGTACTTGGAAGGGTTAATTTGTGTCAGCCCTTTACGTAAGATATCTCGAAGCATACTGTAGTCTTACGCTTTGGTGTAAGAGAGGCCCAAGGCCGTCGTATGACATGCATACAGTCCCCCCCCCAGAAAGATTGTCTAGCGCCATTTGTGTATCAAGTTATACACGTGATATATATAGCCCGTGCAGATCTTATATTTATGCGTTATATACCTAATAAGGTCTTCCGAACGTTTCTTATTCGCCAGTTATCCTTATAGCGATTCGTGCTATGAGTGGCTAGCAAAAGCAGCCAAAGTATCAGATAGAAGCTAGACAATCTTTCTGGGGGGGGGACTGTATGGTAGATTGAGTTGATAAGCATGCCCCTACAGGTCGCTAGATTATTAGCGTATACTGTATCGATTTAGGTATAAGTTACCCTTATTATACCAGCAGACAAAAATGAAAGGCAAAAAAACATACAACAGCAGGTATTCGCTGGTGGTCACCCACCCAACTACTAATCTGCCGATCTAAGGCTTGTGTTTGGCAGAGCGGACGGGATGCCCAATTCTCCTCAGTCTATGGTCGTATGTGGTCGGTATATAGTTATCTGAATTCATAAATGTAATCTAAGTAACAAGCGACCTATTTCTATGACCATCCCGGCGCATCTTGTCTATGACAGAGCTGTCTGCAGCTTGCGGCATAGAAGCATCAAGCCGTGAACGTGGTGATTGGATCCCGGAGCCAGGACTTGGGGCTATGACTACTCGGTATTATCGTGGGGAATACTCTTCTTTTTCTCCTCAGCTTCTCGTACAAGCAAGCCGCTCAAGTCGTGCTCGTTCTCCAGGTGTTTCACAAAACTCAGCGCTGCTTCTATCCTCTATCCCTCTTCCTCCAGCCAACGTTCCCACCACACTGTCCAGGCTGCGGGCAGTTCTAATTGGCTCCGCTACCCGTCCAGGTAAATAACAAGCACCTCGACGGTGGCAGAGTAAGATAGATTCGACGGGAGTGCTGAGAGAGAGCCGCGTAATTTTCCTCTAGTAGGTTGCGCGCGCGGCTATATCTACCTACGTAATCCGGGAACTTGACATGTACCTATCGACGTCCAAAATATTGCGCATAACCGAATCTACGAATCTCCAAACTGAACTCATACCTACCTACTCGTACAGATCGTTCCATCGTCTAACTTGAATACCCCCGACTGTATTTCTCAATGGCAACTCTCCCTCGTCGTTTCGTTCACGATCTCAAAGTAGCCCTCGGTCCTCATGTAGGTTCTCCTACCTTTCTTATAGGTCTTTTATGCTAACCTTGGCTTTAGGTTACTGCTCCTAATACACTAAATCCCGTTCTACTTGCGATCGGTATCAGAGGTTACTGGATCCAATCTCGCATCTTCCGTATACCCGATCGTTATGGTTTCTTCTCACTCGGACCGGCCCGTTTGCAGGTACATGATGCATCACTTTTGGTCATTATATTAATAGTCCTTACGGTCGTCGCTTCTGCCGTCGTTCTTTTTCATGTCTGCATGACGCTGAAAGATGGTTATAGGCCGCTTTGGAAAGATATACTAATCGGGTTCGCACCTTCTGGGTTAGTTTTTAGTGGGATATGGATTTGGCAATGTCATAGTAAGCAGCGCTCGCCAGATTATGAGTGGGAGGACTGGAAAATAAGGAAAGACTGATTCGGGATGTCGGGCGGATCGTACCTAATCAATCATCGTGGAGACTTCTCTGAAATAAGCGGCAGGTGAATTCGAAGCAAGTGAGACAGGGAAGTGAGGCACACGAGATCTCTATTCTATCCTCAGTACGGATTCCCTGTGTGAGCTTGCGAACTGATTTCGATGTGATTATACGTATGAACGTCCGCTAAGGGCAAGTAGATAGGTAATATGGCGAGGTAGGTGCATACTCGGGTCCGATCGTTTCTTCGCTCGTACTATTCTTTCCATATACTTTGAAGGCAATTGACATGCTCCATTCCTCCTACTGTTCTGGGTGCGAAAAACGTTTTTAATGCACCTGCCTTGTAGAGCGGATGATTACGTGGATATAGGTACCTACCTAGGTACCTATATTTCTCTATATCTCGCGCGCTCGCCTTTCTTTTCTTCCTTTCCTCTTCAACTCGATCGGACCCCAAATACGGAAATGTTACTCCTCACCTCCTTGGTCTCTCTTGACCTCAGACACGTCCTGTGTTGGCTCTTCCTGCCACTGGTGCAGTACTTATGTATCTGGGGATTGCGTCGGTATCTCGGCATCGACGTCCTCACTGGTTGGTCTCCTCTCCCTCCCCCGCCATGCTCAATATCTACATCCATTGCCTCGACAATCTTTACTCCAGATAGCGTGCCCTCGCATATCCTCACTAATTCGCGTTTCCAACAAGCACTCTGTCGGACATAATCGCTGCATGGACATAACCTACTAGGGAAGGGGCTTTGTCTTGAAGCTGTAATGGCTTCATGATACCCGACTCTCCACCTCTTTTGGCAGAGATTTTCGTCGAAGGCTATAATGGTCTGAGACGGGGCTTGGGCCTGCTGGGCTAGATTGGTTGGCTTGAAGTTCGGGTGTAAGGAGTCTATATTCGCTGTTGATTAAGACTTAGTACTAAGTACACAGGTAAACCAGAACTTGCGAAAGCGGGGAGGGGTTTGGCTGCGGGCTGTAACGGTCCAAAGCCACAAGATACCGTGGTTATGATGGACTCGTTGATACATTAGGGCTCGTTGGCATACTGTGGGTTCGTTGACATACTGTATGCTCGTTGGCTGCTTGTGAGGTTTTGACATATTATGGGGTTGTGCTCTGTGGTCTGACACATACTTTGTGGACTTGCTGGCCTCTCATAGGGATCTGGGGATTGTGGGGTTTGCTGGCTTGTGGGCTCGTTGGCTTTGAGGCTTTGAGGCTTTGAGGCATCTTGACTTCTCGTGTGCTGGTTCTTTGTTATTGACTAGTACTACCGAACACTTCTAATTTTTTTCGTCTTGGTCATATATAGCCTCGCTGCTATACCAAGAAGAAGAAGTTTGTACAAATGTATATATAACTTGAAGAGTCTATTTGGACGCGACATACTAGCAAGCCTTATATGATAGCATGGACGCGTAAGGAGGAGGGCGGTTATAGCGTTCCGGAGAGCCAGTACTATGTAAAGAATTAACAGCACGAGATCGTATCAGAAAAGAGAAATACGTCGATTATAGATTACTTAACCAACTCAGAGATATTCATAATCTCGAGCCTTCTATTATAATCACGGCTCCTCGAATCCATATTACACCTAACTAAAAGGTCTCTCGACCATCGTCTACAACTTCTTTCCCTGATCCGCTTTTTCGTCAGTACTATAATAAGTCGGTAATACTTGGTATTAATACATTCTTCTTCTCTAACAATCGCCTCTTCGTATAACAGGCTTCGTAGCTCGACGGGTTCTTGCTATTATATGACGAAGAAGGGGGTTCTGAAGCTTGCCGTTTAATTCGTAGCGAACAGAACAAAAGATATAAAGATAAACGCAAGAATAAAAGACGAGAAGAGAAAACTGGAACGGCCGTACTTTTCATATTATACCTTCTTATAGCATCTTTTTGTTAGATCTACATAGGATCCAGGGTCTCAGTCCCGGTCCCTAGGAAAGCGGCAATGATCACGTGTCGGGCTCTAGATCTCAGAGGCTAGGAAAAATATGAGGTTATACATAACAGATATATGATAGACAGAAGAGATTGCCTAATTCTCCTCAGTCTATAGTCGTCGTATGTGACAGACCTATATCTATTCCATAATATATCAGATCGCCAAACTTGTGTTTAGGGGGATGAAAGGTTAATTTCTTCCTTGGGGCCGGGATTCGTATACATCGCCGCACAGCTATTGTCACATAAAATTGGCACGTTCACAAACTGCAAATAACGGATGAGAGAAGCAATTAAAATGCAATTTTGAGAGACTTTGTCAGTTGCCGTGCCCTATATCTTTGATTTCCGAGATTATCATCTAAATGATTCCTTCGCCCTCATGATCAAGCACAAATTTGTGGTCAGGATCGATCTCACTGTATAAGACTGTTCTTTTCCATTGGTACTCAGTCTTCTCCATTGATTTCGCAAAGACTTCATCTATTGCATTATCTACGGATACCAACCCTTTCAAGTCCTTTCGATCACCAGACTCATCACTCTCCTACCGGTATACCATGACCGACTTCAAATTTCCAGCGTTCAGAACTGCCAGGAAATTCGCCACTATCTCTAGCTAGCAAGATACCCCAAACTACATCTCCAAGACAAATGTAATGATCGATGCACTTTGGTCTTCCTGAACTGCTCGATCGGGGTCGACAAGACACAAGCTCGCCAAAGGAATTGGAAATCCCTATTCATGTGACCGATGCAGATGATGTTGTTATTTAATATCGATAAAAACAAACGCAACACTGTCTTGATCGTTAAACGTTTTGACAGATGGCTAATACCTTGGCTTGAGTGTCTTCAGAGCTTCCGTGCGAGATTCAAAATATGCGTGTAGAATCCGAAGAGCTGGGGTAGTACTGCGTAGTAGAGAGGAGACCAAGTTCTCGGCCTAGGTCTGGGAGTACTTCATTCCACCATATAGGCTATAGTAAGCAAAATCAGCAAATTTCAAGCTCGAAATTAATCAGGAGAGTAGGAAGACTGATAGCTTGAAGGGAAGGGAAAGAAGTGATTCTTGGCTTTTAAGTGAAATGCCCGGATGGTGTTGCCATACGATTTTAAGTCGAAACTTGGTAGGGAGAATTTCAAATAGACCAAATCTTGTAATGGATTATGGCTTTATCGATCTGGTATAAGAGGTTGGAGGTACCTGCTGGAGTAAATATATTGTTATTGTTGAATACAAGTCTATGAATATATGTATATATGTAAGGAGACAAAATGTGTTCAATATCTTACCAAGTTCTTGTTTCTTTCCCTTCAAATGAGTAGATTGACGGCGTACCCCAAAGATGTCTCCACCTGTTTGCTGCTACGACTTGTGTACTGGTTGGTCCGCTGATGTTCCATTTGTATTAGATTTGCTAGGTATAAGCATCTATAGTAAGAAAGTAATCATAGCTTGCGCAGATCGATAATACTGATATTCTTCTTGGGAACTGATCGTGTCTGAGCAACCTCTTTCCTAGTTGCGCATCGAGAACGAGCTGTTGAGTAGTATTTAGTTAGAGACATAGAAGAACATCATGTGATTCGGTGTGAAGGCAAGATAGCGTACCCATAGTTGTAATTGAAGTCTCACTTAGCATTTTAGTGTTATCATAGAGATCACTCTATTATCAAAAGTACAGACAAGAAGCCGAAGTGAACATCACAACTTATGTCTTCATCTGTTCGGCTTCCCCACCAGGCTTCCATCTTACCAGGCACAACTTCGGACCTAAAAGTCATCTCAACCGATAATAGTGAGATCTTCTTGAATAACTCTCAGATCTATCTCACCAGAGCCATAGATAACTTGTTTACATGTCCCATCAAACTTTAACAACAACAACTTAAGAACCGACAATGTCTTTGTTACCAGATGGATCTGCAAATACCATGCCAAACAGCTCTACTGCGATGATTCGACGCCCCTCCGCTGGACCAGAGGTCGCAAGCATCATCTACCCTCCTGTTGAAGAGACCCCCTTTTCCGTGATACTTGATACGTTTGAGCCTAGTGCGACTTCTCGCCCATATATTGGTCAGTATTCTCTTCCGTACCGTTGTGATCTAGATGGGGTTTAGATCTATACTAATCTTGATTGGTGTAAAGCCCGTGACAAGTTCACCAACTTCAGCAACTTCGTTGGAGAGATTCGTCTCCTCATCTGGGCTTTCGCAGTTGCTGCCCTTCCACCGCGTGTCGTCTACGAGCGCGTCTACCTCAACGGCCCCAACAACAATTGGAGCCCTAAAATGCTTCCCCACATGCGCCACTGCAATCCAGCTCTTCTGCATGTTAATCTCGAAGCCCGGAACGTTGCTTTGGAGATGTACCAGACTTACGAAAAGACCATCGAAACGAGGAATACGGGCTACCAATATACTCTTGCTCCATTGTGCTTCGACCCTAAGCGAGATGTCTTGTTGAGCTATGGTTTTGGTGGCAATGGTATAAGCTGGCGACCTCAGAGCCCTTTGTACTTCCCGAAGCAGATTCAGGAGACGGTCCGTTACCTCGCAGTCCACAGCGAGGAGTGGTCAAGCTTGCAAACCCGAGCCGAGTTGGGTTTGGTCTTCCTCGATCTGAATAACACAAATGTCGTGTCTGATCGCCTTTGGTCACTCTTCAACAGTCTTCCCGCTTTGGAAGAGTTGATCATCATTGTAGAGGAAGAATTGCCTGCTCTGAGAATGTTCCCTGACTTATTCTTCCTCGAAGAAGAAGATCTGAACTCATTCAGGGACTACCACAAGAGTTGGGAGACTGCAATTCAAAAGATCCAAGTGCTACACCCAGGTTGGCAAGCACCAGTGATCAAGTACGCGTACCTGTTTGGACAGAAATTTAAGTAGAGCGTATAGATGATATTGCTGAGATTTGTCGGGCAAGTCTTGATGACACCGCGAGGGCCAGGACATACAAAGGCGCTGGGTCATTCAACAATACAATGTCTTGCATACATCATAACTATAATTTGTGAAGATGTATATGCACAATCTGTGCTCTCTGCAAGTGTACCAAAGCTCGGGAATATTAATGGGCTTCGGTTGATACATAACAAGATAATTTGGAATTAATCATGAAGATAATTAGATAGCAAGCCAAGTGCTTCCTGTCGACCGAGAATACAGTACCTTTTAGACAACAAGATCCACTATCCAACCCGCAAGTTAGCGAAGTGTAGTCAATGCTTCTTGCTACTTAGTAGCTTCAAAAATGTGGTTTACCAGCCAGGCGGCTGAAGGTTCTTTGGGATGATTGGGTAGTTGTCCAAGTACAGCTGCACTTGTACAGTAGCCGGAAAGCCTCAACCTACAACTGCAGTTCATCGAAGCAGATGAGATGGGATGCCCTCTTCCAACTCAATCAGACAAGTGGTGCGGGGTCAAAAAGCTCCGATGGCCCACCCGCCTTAGCACTGTCCACAACGGCTGGGACGGCAGGTTGTGTAGGAGGATGAAACAGTGACTTAGTCCGAAGTTAAAAGAAGCACGCTGAACTTGAGGAAGAAGCCTGCTACTGGACTTGTTCTTGATGATGCTCAGTACAGTACTGTAGCTCGAAGAAAGTAAAAGCATCAACCCGCATTACGAAGTATATTCCAACTCCAAGCCAGTGCGTCAATGCAAGACGGAAACCTTGCTTCGCAATTCCGAAGTCAAAGCTAAAGTCAAAGTCAAAGTTAAAGCCCAAATTACCTGTAAGTGCAAGGACAAGTGTAACAATTAAAGGAGATTATTGAACACGGATGTTGAGAAACACAGGCGATGACTCCGACATTAAGATTTCACCTACTCCATGATACAGTACAGTAGCTCTGTTGCACCGGTATGAGTTGTCGCACATATCAGCAACAATAATGTTGCACGTGAGTGAGCAAATGCAGCATAAGGAGAGCCTGGAGAGGTCAGCAGACAACCCCACATTCCGGGTTGAGAGATCTTGCATCCGCGGTGCTTGGTTGATGTTGACAATGACTCGATTAGTTACCTGAGACATGATCTAAAAAAGCTTTGTTTGCTTCGAACGGCTTCTTTGGTTGTCGTCTTGTGATGGTATAATTAATATTAAATGACTTTGGGAATGGTACCAGCGGGTGCACAAAGCTGTAGAGAGTTCCAACAGGTGCAACGACATCTACGGGAAGGAGACTGCTCGTGTGATGCCTGCTGACTGGCACGCGGAGGATTCGGCTGGTCGCATGCTCGTCGTCTGTCGGACTGGTGCTACGGACCACAGGCTGGTGGTGTTTTTTTGTCTTGTTTTGTTACCATATTGGTACCTTGGATAGGCTTTGCATTGCAGCATTGAACAAGACCTTTTTATCCAATGTGCATTACAATGTATGTCGTGGTGGTGGTGGGAGTGATATACGGAAGTGAGAGGTCATGCATGGTAAGGGAGCTCGGGAGTCTCTTCATGTAGGCAAGTGCCAGGATGTTGTGATACTAGAATTGCGTGGTGTTGTTCCATCTGGAGCGATTGGACAAGGAGAACGGTTGTGAAATGATGAGGAGACGAGGTTGCCGAGTGACGTCCAGGAAGAGGGGGGTGCTCCCGTCCAAAGTCCAAAATCCATGGTCCAAGGGGGAGGAGAGGATGTGGGATGAGATCCGTCAGATATCTAGGATTCGGGGATCCCTATTGGCGTTTCGATTTGTTTATGGTAACAATGGTGGGAGGGGTTAAGAGTTGTCCAAACAAAACAAATAGGAGAGGTTAATATAGGTTGGGGATGTACGCCTTGGCTTGCTGCCCTGTGGTGGCAAATATGCCCCCCATGTGCAGAGAGGGATGGAGGGAACACCTGGTTTTAGAGGCTTAGCATTCTCCAACAAAAATAATAATACGGGATTCATCCAGTTCACAACAGCACAGTATGATAGGGTTTCCCAAGAATTATTTTACTTTGATCGCGCTTGGTGAGACTTAGGGAGTATTGGATTAGCAATGGATAAGCAGCGTGTGAGTCTAATCTGGATACTGTACTTGATCGCCCTGCAGCTGCTGATACAGTAGCTACTACTGAGCATGACGCGCAACTCATTCCATCTATCATGTTCCATGCTGACGATAAGGAAAGGGGGGGTTGCATTCGGACAGTGGCTAGGGCAGTTGCTAAGGAGCTTGTGCAAAGATGGAGGGGGTTTCTCAGGTGTTCTATGCAGAAGAAGCAATAATACGAAGCAATATTTTGGCTCATATAGGTGGTGACGGTATGCGGGTAGGTTGCTGCGCTGTACGAGTTGCTGGGTATACTGTATATGTATATGAGGATTGGTTATGCGTGCGTGATGCAAGAGTCTGGTAAAAGATAGATTTCATCCAGCGCCGGCAGTCAGGAATCAGGCATAGGATTAATATATGTAGCAAAGTTGCAATTAACGGCGATTGCTTTTTTTGTCCTTTTTAGGACTCATGCATTATCGTTCAGTATCCGGCATACAGTAATGGCCTTCGAATTGTCTTGTGTGTAAGGATAAAATTGATAGGAGAATAATATTTTATTTACTGAGAGTAAGATGGTAGAGATAGCAGTGCAATAGTAAATACTGTGTAATAAGAGTTCACGAACATTTCATTTTTAAATCTGTGATAAGGTACAGTAAAAGGTGAGTGGATGAGTACAAAGTGACTACTTAAGGGGTCTTCTTAGACTACAGTACCCTTCCAAGACAAGAGAAGAGGAGGATACCTAGGTAGCTTTCTGCTGCAAGCATAAAGCGAGGATATAAAAATATGCAACTCTTTTATGCAGATAACTACTGACTTTATTTACGCCTATTCCTCCCATTGGCTCCTTTCCTTCATACTCCCTTGTCTCCTTGTAACTAGCACGTCGAGCGGGGAATCCTCAGACTACTGTACCTACCGAGTAGCCGCTGTGAGCATCAGCCCAGCCCAAACCGAACCCGGGGCCAGGGTACAGTAGTCAAGTCACCTCACAACTCCTCATAATATTTTTATGAATAACAACAATCAACAACCACATCGCCTCCGCCGACAACCATTGCTGCGAGCATTTGTCCCCTTCGCGCTGGAGACAAGCCTCTCTTGATGATAGATAGAGCTGGGCTTTCTGTCTGCTGAGCCTGTGTGCTTTGTCCATACCAATCTCGACAACTGATCTGCCTCCAAGACAGACACCACAGCAGCACAAATCCTCCCCTCCCCTCCCCCACAGAGGCGCTTACCAACCTTCAATTCCAACACCAAAGAGACATCATCATCAATTCTCATGATGTCTCTTGTCTTCGCGAGTTGCTAGCACGGGGCCTCTGCCAGACCACTGCGCCGCGTTCAACACTACTCTGGATTTCAAACGCCGCGATAACGGGTAACGAGGACGCGAATGACATCGATGCCAATCCGATCTGGGGAATTTGACCAGCCAGTCTCATACACGGTCAATGTTGGGGCAGCATTTGATTCTGTATAATCATAGCAACAATGGGGGAACATAAAAGCATGCTGGCACCACCAGTGGTCGAAAACTTGCGGGCACTTGCCGGTGGTCAGATGGAACGCTCTCTCAGCGCAGATATGCGGGAGGAGAGAGAGGACCTGCGAGAGGCAGCAGAACAGACTCTCAATGTTATCATGGATCTTGGCCTGAACGGCAAAATCAGATGGGTAAGCCCATCTTGGTCTGATGTTATCGGTACAAGTTTCGAGTCGGTGCAAGGAAAACCAATCAAGGACCTTCTAGTCGGCGACAACAGGGAGGTCTTCTCAGATGTGGTGGAGTCAATGAAAAAGGACGATTCTCGATCCCAAATCGTTCGATTTTCTGTGCAATTAGGCCCTGCCTCGAAATTAGCCCCCATTGACATTGTTATGGGGGAGGTCAATGAGGAGGCGTTGTCACCCAGTGAACCCGCGACAATTGAACTCGAGGGGCAGGGCATCATGGTTTACGATCGATCATCTGGAGGAGAGAGCCACGTAAGTCAAATTGTATTCAGGAAATATCAATGCTAATAGTCTTGATAGACAATGTGGATGATCAGACCGTGGATTGCTCCGCGCGAAATCCAAATCGACCTACCTCCCATTATTGTTGACTCTCTTGGTTCAGGTGCAGAGGTTCTCGCCAGTCATCTCACAATGTTAGCAGAAGCTGGCTTAGAGGATCCGGCGAGCCATGCACCACCTCTCCCCGTTCTGTGCCGCATCTGTGAACGTCAAATCCCTCCGTGGTGGTTCGAGAAGCACACAGAGCTATGTTTACAAGAACACAAGGCTGAGATGGAAGTTCAAATGTGTCAAGAAAATTTGACTGAACATCGCCACGCTATTGTTAAGGTTCTCGATGCCCTCGAAGCCCGTAAATCACGACCTACGTCTGGCGATCAACCTGCTCTAGCACCACCCCAAGCTGAGTATAAGGGCATGCTCATTGGTCCCAATTCATCATCGTCGTCCTCGGGTACTGCATCTCCTGGTACGCCATCGGAGAGGTCAAGAGATCCGTCGAGGTCTGGCTTCAGCCACGCAAGAGCACGATCGTTTGCTGTTCGAAGACCACAAGCAAGAATTGTCGAGTTACTCCTCGATCTTTGCGATACAGCAATAGAGATCAGTACCCCTGCAATCAAGGAAGCACCTTCCCAGGCTCCTGGTGAATTTCGCACCCAGTCTCCTCAGTCGGAATCGCGTATATCACAAGTTGTGCAATGGCAGTCCCCTACCAGCAATACCCTGGAGCAAGAGCAGGGTTTGTCTGTGCTATGTCAGGATAGCGAGAGGGCAGCTAAGTTGAAGGTTGAAGCTGTTCTACGCCACCGCAGAATTATCGAATACTCTGAGCGCATTCGTATCGAATTCTCTGTCATTGTCCAGGATTGTATTGACGAAGCCATGCGGAAAGCCGCGAAAATCGCTGCTGGACATCTCACTGATTCTGACGAAGAGGCTGAGAGAACTCCAGCAAACGACGACGGCTTCTTTAGTGGATCTTTTGATGGCCCGTCTTCGTTAGCAGCCGCCCTGAGAGAAGCTGAACTGGGTCGAGGTGGAGCACGTCGGATATCATCGACTGCAGTGTCAACCAGATCGAACAGTCCGAAAGAGTGTCCAACACCACGATCACATACTGGCCAGCACAGCATCCTTTCCCAGTCTCAGGATTCTCGTCGGCAATCAGTGTTCTTCGAGAGCGATGCTGGTGCAGATAGTGATGGGAGCCATAGGTCTTCGTCGTTGATGTCTCGTCCTGGACGAACCGAGTCTCCTGTCTCCGAAGTTGGCGATCTTCGACGTGCTGCAAGCTCCCGTCAACGCCATCGACGAAGCATTATTCTTCCTGGTACTGCCTCACCCCATAGACAAGAATCTCCTGTTCGAATCCCGCAGCCCTCTTCACCACTTCGCATATCGAAGCCTCGAGCGTTGCCAGTTGCTCACGAAGGAATTGTATCCCCCACCGCTTCTCCAATGCTTCCCGGCAGCGACTTCACTTCTCCCGCCTTGATGCCTATTCACCACCATCACAGACGTCAATCATCAACGGCAGGTTCAGATCCGTCTCGACAGCCACCGTCTCCACGCTTGCACTCCGTGAGTGTCCCACAGGCTAGAGCAGTACCACCATCTATCAAGGATTTCGAAATCATCAAGCCGATCAGTAAGGGTGCTTTCGGAAGTGTTTACCTTGCTAAGAAGAGATCCACGGGAGACTATTATGCTATCAAAGTGCTGAAAAAGGCAGACATGGTCGCCAAGAACCAAGTCACCAATGTCAAGGCAGAACGAGCCATTATGATGTGGCAAGGCGAGAGCGACTTCGTTGCGAAGTTATACTGGACTTTCTCAAGCAAGGACTACCTTTATCTAGTCATGGAGTATCTGAACGGAGGTGACTGTGCGTCGCTCATCAAAGTGCTTGGTGGTCTACCGGAAGATTGGGCGAAGAAATACCTAGGCGAGGTCATCTTAGGCGTAGAACATCTTCACAACCGTGGGATTGTTCACAGAGATCTGAAACCTGACAATCTCCTCATCGATCAGAAAGGCCATCTGAAACTTACAGATTTTGGTCTTTCGCGTATGGGGTTGATTGGTCGACAAGAGCGCGTACTCAATAGCTCAGCAAATGAGTCGGCTCCTGATCTGCTGAAACAAGGACCCTTTGCACGCACGATGTCTATTAGTTCTTCGCGGTCGACTTCCTTCGATTTCCAAGGCCACCACTCGCCTGGTTCAACTCCTCAGATGACACCCGATCCCGCCGGTAGCTTAGCTACGCCATCATATTTCAATCTCAGTCGTGAAAATACTGTGAATAAGGATTCGCGGCGCACATCAGGGCGAAGCGATAGCGGCGGTAGCGATGCCTTGAACCAAATGTTCAGCAGTTTCTCTCTCAATGACAGCCAAAGTCAACACTTGATGAACCAAAGAAGGAGCCCGATAGAGGAAATAAGCGAGAATGAAGGTACTGTTTCGCCTGATCTACTCGCCTTACACCATACCACCAGCCAAACAAGTTCCGATATGCGCAGCACACCGCCACAGACGAGCATGATGCCGCCTCCGATGGCTTTGTTTGATCCTGACGACAGCAATCGGCGTTTCGTTGGTACCCCGGATTATCTTGCACCTGAGACCGTAAATGGTGTTGGCCAGGACGAAATGAGTGATTGGTGGTCTGTCGGATGCATCCTATTTGAATTCCTGTATGGATATCCACCATTCCATGCATCAACTCCAGATGAAGTGTTTGAGAACATCCTCGCCCGACGAATCTCTTGGCCGGATGAAAACGATTTCGATGTCTCTCCCGAGGCCAAAGATTTGATGAATAAGCTCCTTTGCCTTGAACCTCGCGAACGACTCGGTGCCAATACTGAGGACAAATACTCATGCGGCGGGGATGAGATACGAAACCATGCATGGTTTGAGGGAACGAGTTGGGACAAGCTTCTTGAAGACGATGCGCAGTTTGTTCCGGCGCCTGAGAACCCAGAAGATACTGAGTATTTTGATGCTCGTGGTGCTACCTTGCAATCGTTTGCAGAAGAGATGGAAGACCAATCCTCGCCACCAACCTCGGGACCAGGCGCCGAATACCATGAGCGACCTCATGATGCACTGTCTCGTGTTAGGTCGCAAGTCAATTCGATCAAGCGTGGCCTGATGCCGTTGCACATTCCGCCCCACGTACGTGACATGAAGAGTCGCAGACTCAGCGAGCCTGTTGTTGCCGATGACTTCGGCAATTTCGCGTTCAAGAATTTGCCGGTTCTCGAGAAAGCAAACAAAGATGTGATACAGAAACTTCGAGCTGAGGCACTTGCTACGCAAAGTAAACCAAACAGCGCAATCAGCCCAGGCAGCGCCCCGCCCAATATGGTGACTTCACCAGGTCCAACTTTGGAAGGTAGCCCGGTCTTTCCAATGCCTATCCAAAGAACACTTTCGAGCGCCAAGAATACAAACAGGCCCTCATCTCCTTCGGGTTTTAGCCAGGCAAACTCATCACCAAGCAGAGCCTCTCAGCCATCCTCGCCACTTTTAGTTTCTTTCGTGGCTGGACAGAATGGTGAGGGGCGTCGCAAGACTTCGAGCAACTCTTCTAGCTTATCACACCAATCAAGCAATTCACTGGCTCCTGGCAGTTTCTTTGAAGCTCCTAGGATGCCATCAAATCTGCAAAAAGCCTCCTCAGTTGTGTCGTCTCCAATTAAGACCCGTGGTAGTGCACCCCCGCCTTTAGCTCTCTCGCCGCAGAAACTGTCAACACCAAGACAGGCTAGTAATTCCTCAACTCGGGCTCGTTCTCAGACAGTGGGCTCACAAGAAGGAAGTCCAATTCCCGCCGACTTGTTCTCTCATCGAAAACGACGAAGTCAGGTCTTCGATATGTCACCATCATCATCAGATAATGAAGGTGATAAAGCCAATGCTCTTCTCCGTGTTCAGCGCCGCCGACAGAGCTCTCGACGGATGTCTCAAATCAATTTCATCGATGGTCCTGCTTTCCGACCCCTTGATGTTCTGATCTGTGAAGATCATCCCGTCTCGCGAATGGTAATGGAAAAGCTTCTAGAGAAACTACGGTGCCGTACCATCACTGTCTCTAATGGAGCTGAGGCTATGCGATACGCTATGAGCGAAATCAAGTTTGACATCATTATGATGGAGTTTAAACTGCCACAAATCAATGGAGCAGATGTTGCTCGAATGATCCGAGATACCAAGAATGCGAACTCTGGTACTCCCATTGTTGCTGTCACTGGTTACTTGAAGGAGCTACAGGCACCTCATCATTTCGACGCTTTGATTGAGAAGCCTCCCACAACGTCTAAATTAACCGAAGCTATGTGCAGACTCTGCCAATGGAAGGCACCAGCACCTGGACAGATTGCGTTTAATCCACTGGGGTTTCCACAGCCATCTGGCTTGCGACAAGAAAGCCTTAGACTTGAGGATAGCCCCACCTCAAATGGTTCATCTGGTTATGCTCACATGCCTGGCAGCTATAGAGGCTCTAGCCGAGCAGATTCCCTGAACTCTAGTGCTTTTGGAGATTCGGAATCTTTGTCAAATGATCATCATGCCGATGTTCATGTTGTGATCGGCCGCAGAGCCACCGAAGATTGGGGTGATAGCTCTGGTCTCGGAATCAGTGAGGATGCCATACTTGACTCTCGTGATGTCCCCAAAAGCCTACCTCCACAATTTCTAAGCGAAGAATCTGCGCCGGCTCGGATGGAAGCCACTCCCAAGATCCCCATTCGGCAAAGGTCATTCGAGAAGGTGAAAGCAAAACGAGAGTCGATTGAAAAGCACCGACACGAATGTGCCGAGTCTGGCGATGACGAAGATGAAGTGCTTGGGGATGTCTCCGTTCGTGATAAAACCAGCCCACGGAGTGCATCGAAGACTCATCGAGGATCCAAGCTTGGCACAGAAATGATGCGGACCAATTCTCGGGGCAGCGTTGTTTCGAGCTCAGATGTGACAGCCCATGCCGACAGCATTGAGCCCCCACCTACTGTTGCAGAGGAACTTCCAACCGCATCTGAGATCAGTGGGGCGAGTTTAACACCCCCAGAAGTGTTTACAACTCCTGGTGACAATGTGATTGACATCGACATGAATCAAACTCCTAAACCTTGTTCATCGCAAATCGACCCGATGGATGTTGACCAAACACCTCGTGCGCCATCAACAGCATTGAATCGAATAGATTACATGATGGCTAAGACCGGCAGCAACAACAGCTAAGGCTTCCGGCGCTCATTGCAACGACACTACTTTTCTTTTGTCAGAAATCACCTCTTCAGCTCAGGGACCGCAAACACATTTATTTTTACCTCAACTCAGCGCGGCGTTACGGTACATAGCCCTGGATGGGCTGGGCGGAGGTTATTGGTCACACATCGGCGCAATTTGAAACTGAGCCGGACGGTTGGCCATCTGCTGCATTTAAATACTGGACGTGCGTGTTTATCGCTTCCTGATTTTGCGTTCAATCTCTTGCAGGGAAACCCAAAAACATTGTGTCACTACTGATCCCTCAACTTCTTCAATTTGCTCTTTGGAACGAATGTCTTCGACTTCTCACTACTTACACTTTCTTTTGTACATTTGTTTGGGTTATGGGACGGACCATGCGTCCGATTGAGAGGGGGGGGAAAGCTCTCATGATCTCCGCATGTTGCGGATGCAAATTGATAGATGCGAAACCTTACCCACCCACCTACTTAGGGCTGGGCCTTTTCATCATTTTTTTCAGGGGTGACTGGCATGCCTGCGTGGTATTGAATTAAGTTGATTTTATGTATTCTGGTCGTCAGTCCAAATCCCAATGGGTAGGGGAAAGCACGCGAGACGACGGGTAGATATATAGTAAGCGTGAAGAAGTACAGTACTGTTGTAGACTAGTAAGAGTTTGCAATACAACATATGAAATTGCTTTCCGGTGATTGTCAATAAGCGGTTGTGTGTATAGTATAAGTGTGAATGTGAATGTGAATCTACCATGGGATGCTTCCAATGTTCTCTCACCCTCGATTTCTTTCATCAGAAATTATGATACTTGTAGGCACCTTGTATAACGGGCCACGTACGAAGTATAGCTAAGTAGAGAATCTCAGAAGGACAACAAGCCAGAAAAAACCTAGTAGGATAACTCTAGGCTACGAAGGTAGATACCGTAAATGTTTCTTTCCCTCTTATTTGATTTTAACTCTCGCTTACAGTAAGTAAGGTAATTAAGTAGGTATAGAATACTTGTTCTAAACCCCTTCCTCTCCTTTCCAAGATACTGTACAATATAATAGTCTGCGACTATTACTCCTTTCAATATCCAGATCCAACAAGATAATGGTTATATAAATAGGTCAGCAATATAAAATCCTCTTGCTAAACCACACAATCCCAAAACACCCATCCCATCCCAATCCCAATCCCATCCCATCCCATCCCATCCCAATCCCCAAAACTCACCACAACCCCTCCCCCTCCCCAACCCCATCATCCAAACGCAAGCGCCGCATCCTCCCCTCACCCCCACCCCCAATCTCACTCCCAACACAAACAACCACCACAGCAATCAAGAACAAGAGCAGCGCACATAACGCCAAGATCTCTTTCATCATTCTTCGTCGGAGTCTTCGTTCTGATATATGTTGTTCGGTTTGTAAGTGCATTACTCCCATGTTGAAATCTTGATTTGTATCTTGATTGAGTAATCTTTCTCCTTCTCCTGATGCTGATGCTTCCTCGATTCCTGTTTCGGGGAGGATTGTAGGTGTTGCTGTGGTGTGGTGGATGCTGCTGCTGGGGGGGTTGCGGGGGGATGGTTTGGGGTTGGGTGTTGATGTGGATGTGCGAGGGATAGGGATAGGGATAGGCCACCAGGAGGATGTAGTATTTTTTGTATGTGTACGTGTATGGGTGAAGGAGAGGTTATCTGTATATTCCAACTCGGAGCTGGTGTTATTTCTTTGGAATTGGGTCTGTGGTGATGTAGAAGATGTGGATGCGGATTGTGATATCGATGGATGTTTGGAGCAAGTAGGTGAGGGTGAAGATGAGGAAAAGGGTTTTGGCTGGTTGAGAGATGGAGGAGGAGGAGGAGGGAGAGGTAATGATGATGATGATTTTAGGGATGAGTAGTTGTAGGCGTTTTGATGATGAGAAGCGTGGAATGGGGAAGGGAGGTTTAGGAATGAGATGTCAAGGGAGGGACGGGAATCTATTGATTCCATGATCCTGGATTGGATTTCTGAGGAGCGGAAGGGCATTGTGGGATTGGAATTTGAGATGTTGAGATTGGAAATTGTATAGGTAGGTCCTGTAGAGATTTAATTAGGTAGGATGGTTACTTATGTGATTCTGTACTGCGGAACTCGAGATGGGGGTTAGGTAGCTGGAAGTGTCATTTTCTTTGTTGATGTTTGTTTGTGGTGGTTACGGAAAGGGGGTTGAATAGGGAGGCCCTTGGAGTACAGAGCAAGGGATCGATCGAGGGCGAATTTGTTTCACGAACTAGGGCATCTCATGTATACATAGCGATTAACAATCCAGCTTGATCACCAATGGCCCTTGAGATGCGAAATGTACTTATACAAGAAATGTATTGTATCACGTGGCATTTATATAATTCAAAGGTTCATCAACTTCTCGCCCAGTCATCCTTCTTCCCTTCCAGATATTCCCCCTTCTCAACCCACCTAGTCTCCAACCACTTCGCTAAGTCCGCATCACTCTCAGGTAAATCCTCCAGCAAGAATCTCCTCAAGTGAACATGAAATCTGTAACCCCTCGTGCCACTCAAACCTCCGCAGCTCAGCGATTCCCATATCGTTGGCGCTTCCAGGAATTTATGATTGTGTTCGTATGCTATCGTCATGTCGTATATAGCTGTCACATGTTTGGCTTTTCGTAGATGTTGGACTGTTGTTACGAAGCCCTTTGTTCGCGGGTAGAGGAGGTGTTTTGGGATGGGTTTATCGTTTGCTTCGCACCATATTCTTGCGGCTTCTGCTTTCTTTGGCGTATACCTTGTTGCTTCGCTGAAGCTGATGAGCCCTACATAGTACCAGTGTCAGTATCAGTATCAGGACAATTATCTTCTAGCTTCGACTAATCCATCACGGCTTTGACGTACATGTCGGCCACTTCCTCACCGTTATCCCTGCAAAGACTCTATCCAATTCCTTCTTATCCTTTGTCCAATTCCGACTCACCATAGGCATTCCCATGGCCCAGATGCCCCATCCGAGCAAGGGCACCCAGCGAAGCTCAATCTTCGCGAACCAGCGACAGCGACTGAGCATACCTGCGCGCACCGCCAGTGCCTGGATCATATAAAAGTCGGTCCAGCTAACATGATTGGAGATCACAATAGCAGATTCTCCTGTTGGAATACTGTCCCCAGAGGAAGTGATTTCGGCGCCGTTGATCGCCTCGAAGATATATTGTATCCATTTCCAGTTTGTGAATGCGACGAGGGATGATGCATCATATACCCTGTCCGGGAAGAAATAACTGAGGGGCAGGAGGAGCGAGCAGATTAGGTCCATGAGGATTAGATGTAGAGCCCATGGTAAGACGATTATTAGACCTCGTAGGGTCGTGAAGAGGGTTCCGCTCGTCATCAAGAGAGATAGGTTGAAGAGAAAAAATACAGTAGAGGCATGAGAGCTTCAAAGAACAGCGGTCAGAAACTTGAGTCTTGAAGTTCGAACCCCTTCCCTAACCCCCCTCTTTCCCCCACATGCCTGTCTGTGCCCGGCCAGGCCAGGCACGGTTTCCAAAGCGATCTTGGCGTAGATTCCCTCCCGCTGCAAGCTTAGAGGGCGGTAGGGCGGCGGCTAAGAGATGGAATACTGTGTATGACCATGACCACGAGAACAGGAAATAGATTCAATAAATAAAAAAGTTGTAATTAATTTACATCTTCCTCATGTACATTGCATATGTTCATGCCACCATATGATAGCAGTCAATTCTCTAGAAGAATAGTCAAGTACATAGCTATAGCACACGAACAGGAAAACGGATTCGGATCCTCGGCTTACTTTGTACTGCATTCAGAGAGTTTAGTTTCGATACACAGTGTAAGGCATCTTGCGTTGCGTATCTTCACCCAGTGGGCATCTCGATACAGCGATACCAGGTCTAGACTGAAACGGTGTACGAATTGTAGAACCAAGTCGAAGATTTAGAGGGAACACAAGTTTGATTTTGAGGCACTTGAGGCACTGCTGTATACTACACTACAGTATCATCGATCATGCCGAACCCGAGCTGACTGATCGGAAAATGTATCTCTTACATTCGTACTGTATTTGCGCTTCAGAATTCTCGAGCCAATTCTTGTGATTACCACCTTATTGTGTACAGTATCTCCGGCCATTAGACACACTTTTGTATTGCATTGCATTGTATTTATTGCATTGTAGGGCAGAGTAGAGCAGGGTTCACCGAGGTATTTTGCACTGCCCCATAGAATTCACCGGGCAAATAAGCTCATGCTAGTACCTGTACAGTTACAGTGTACGCACTTACTTATTTGTGGCTCCTCGACAAACAACTACTTCTACAGCGATACCCCCTCTATCGATCTCTAGCTTTGATTTTCCTGCTCAATCAGATCTCATTGCAGTATTGTTGCCCTCAATATTCTTACAGCGCCCTCTGAAAAGCCATCGTGAAGTTTCAAACTAATCTCGACCTGCATGACCTCCCTGCAACGATCTGTTGGATACGCCTAAGGTTGGGACTTCAACTGCCATCACCACTCCTGATCCTCTTCAATTCCAAATACCTCAATTTCGCCCCGCAGCAACAAGGCGCGCGACACCACATCATCAATTATCAATCTTAGAGGCCCAGATCAGCCGGCAGACAACTCCCGGTGCCAAATCCCTGGGTAAGTCATGCACAACATCCCCATATCATCCGCCCGAAAGAAGCAATCTCGCGTTGAGAGCGTCAATCTAGAACCACAATCAGCATCGCGAACCCGCTGGCAAGCAGAAGAAACATGGCTAATGAAGATCAACCAGACGGCGTGCTCGAATATTGTGATAGTACCACATCCTCTCCGAAGCTTTCCGCCATGTCGTCCGCATCCCCAGTCGATCAGTACGGGAACAAATCAGCTGGAGGGAGTGGCTACGGCAGCGGCCAGTCGGATAGTGGGAAGAGCCCGCTTTCAATGAGCTTGGGATTTTTGAAGAATCTGACGGAGAAGAAAAGTTCTGGAGGTCAGTGGAAGCCTCTACGCAAGTTTGGCACACAGACTGATTGTAGCACAGCGGATGGCCAGCCACCGAAAAGAAGAGGTCCGAAGCCAGATAGCAAGCCTGCATTAACACGCAGGCAGGAGCTGAACAGACAGGCGCAACGGTATGCAGCGATCTGCTACAATTGTTCACTCGGCTAACGATGCACAGAACTCACCGGGAACGCAAAGAGCTGTACATCAAAGCTCTTGAGCAAGAGGTCTTACGGCTAAAAGAGAATTTCAGTACTGTTTCACGCGACAAGGAGACGCTTGCTGAAGAGAACCGGCAACTTAAACAACTGCTTGCTCAGCACGGCATCCCTTGGCACGGGACTGGAGGTGTCGATGAGCTCGCAAGAAATGCCAGTGTTGGCTACACCTCTAGCGGAAGCATGTCAGGAAGCTATGCACCAGGCTCTCAATCTTACAGCCCACCACCACTAACGAATTCGAATTCGAATTCGAATTCCAACTACCAAAATGGATCACCTCCAATTCAAACGAAGGGACGGAGCGTGGCAAATCAACAAGTCCAGCGAGGTGTGGACTATGATCAAGCAGGCATTGACTTCGTGTTAACGTACGCTAATCCTTCGAAAGCGTACATGTCGCCTCCCCCACAATAGCTAACGACAAATTTCGGCGCACAGGCTCGAGAGACCGTGTATGGACCACATCCAGCTTCTCGTCCAACGGGCAAGCGATGAAGATGAACCTTGTGGTCACGCTATGATGGCTTCATGCCCCCCCGGACCACATCCAGAGAATTACCCCGAAATCCCATTCGGTCATGGTGCGACGCATCTCAATGGGAATGCCCAAAAGACTTGGGATATATCAAAGCCAGATCTAGCAAATTTACTCGACCTCAGCAAGCGACTCAATCTGGAGGGTGAAATCACGCCAGTGATGGCTTGGGGTATGGTGTTAGGCCACCCTAGGTTCTCTGAGTTCACAAATGAAGACTTTCAAATGATGTGCCTAGAACTTGGAGGGAAAGTTAGGTGCTATGGGTATGAGTACATACTTCTTTACATCAGATCCTTACTAACAGAACCAGGTTTGGGGCAGTCTTGGAAGAATTCGAGGTCCGCGATGCGCTGGAAAGCGTATTGTATACAAAGCCAGATATGAGCATGGTATTCTAGTTAAGTTTATTGGCGTTTCCTATTGTTCAGCGGGCGCATGGAATTGATTCTTGGGTGGCTGTTGGCTGTTCATGAAAAGGTGTTGGAATGATTATGAGTAATGTGTGAAATTGAATGAACGGCTGTATATCAAAAGCGTAGAATATAATACCTCGATCCTCTTCAACCACTGAGTCTCGAACTAGCTGGCCCAGACCTATTCCGGGCCTCCAATCCAAAACATACCTACCTACCTAAAGAAAT
Source organism: Ploettnerulaceae sp. D365 (assembly GCA_003988805.1). NCBI lineage: Eukaryota > Fungi > Ascomycota > Leotiomycetes > Helotiales > Ploettnerulaceae > Ploettnerulaceae sp. D365. Next base: position 209,049 of record QYAL01000021.1, on the reverse strand, counting down.
GAGGACAGTCACGTGATTATCAATATAGCCGACAGGGGTCTAGAAGCCCCACTAAGTCGGTGATTCCACACAGCGAAATATTTACAAAGTTGACGACGACGACCCCACGCTACGTATTTCACCACCAGAACAAGTAGCAATCATGGCGCCAATATCACTCACAGATATCATTGCCTCCCTCCCATCAGAGGATTCCTGGGGACCACCGACCTCCACGGAGACCACACTAAATGGCGTTCCTTACGCTCCCTACTCGAAAGGCGACAAATTGGGTCGGATGGCAGACTGGACAACTGAGGGCAAGGACGGACGTGATGGTAGAGGTGGACGGCAACAGTACAACAGAAATTACAGAGGTTTGATCTATTGCCTCAATATATTCACCATATATCTACAATCTATAAATATAGATAGAATATGCGGGGAAAGGCATCTGCTAATTTTTTAAAATAGATCAACAAGTGTACGGTGCCGGCACATCCTCCTTATTCGCCGTTCAGCTCGCCGAGGATGAATCTTCTTTCTCCGTTGTAAGCAATACCCGCGACTCGACGAAGACCAGATTTGGGCGTGGGGGAACTTTCGCGAGAGGGCGGGGTCAACGTGGTGGACGTGGCGATACCAGAGGCGGACGAGGACAGTTCCAAAGAGTCGGAGGACGAGGTGGTCAACAAGGCTACAACAACTACGATCAGCGAGGAGGTCGTGGAGGTGCTCGTGGTGGACGGAGGTTTGGCTGGAAGGACTATGACAAGCCGCAGCGCAACCGTGATGCATCTGTTAACATCAAGCCGGATTGGAAAATGCTGGAGGAGATTGATTTCAACCGCCTGGCTAAGTTGAATCTGGATACTGATGATGGAGAGGATATGGAGAGTTACGGCTTCGTTTACTACTACGATCGCTCGTTCGATAAGCAGCCTGTCAAGTCTGCGGAGCGCAAGTTGAACGTTGTTGATCGTGCCGCTTATAATGTCACCACTTCCTCGGATCCAGTCATCCAAGAACTTGCAGAGAAGGACGAGGCTACTATCTTTGCGACAGACAGCATTCTCTCCATGCTTATGTGCTCTCCACGATCAGTCTACCCTTGGGACATTGTCATCGTTCGACAAGGCAACAAGGTCTTCCTCGACAAGAGAGACAACGCTACTCTGGATATGGTTACAGTGAATGAGAACGCTGCTGATGCGCCATTGGATGCATCAGAGGGGAGCAAGGATGCTATCAACCAACCGAGTGCTTTGGCCGAGGAAGCTACCTACATAAACCACAACTTTGCCAACCAAGTTATGCTTGAGAACGAGAACCAAAAGGTGGAGATGCCCAACGAAAATCCCTTCTACAACCCAGCCGAGGAGACCGAACCAGCTGCCAGCAAAGCATACAAGTACCGAAGATTTGATCTGTCGCTTAACGATGAGGATCCAGTGCACTTGATTGTCCGAACAGAAATCGACGCTGTCCAGAAGAATGCCATCAGCGGAGAGGACCAATTCCTCACTGTCAAGGCTCTGAATGAATTCGATCACAAGGCACAAGGAAGTGGAGGAGCTCTGGACTGGAGAACAAAGTTGGCGGGTCAACGTGGTGCAGTTGTGGCTACAGAAATGAAGAACAACAGCTGCAAGCTTGCTCGATGGACCGTCCAAAGTATCATGGCCCGTGCGGATGTCATGAAACTCGGGTAAGCCCCTTTTCACACCAATAATTAGAATAATTATGCTAACTTCATGTCAGATTCGTTTCTCGTGCCAACCCCAAGACAAACGACAAGCACGTCATCCTCGGCGTTGTAGGCTGGAAGCCTCGCGACTTCGCGCAACAGATGAACTTGAGTCTTTCAAATGGATGGGGAATCGTCCGTACGATCGCCGATATGTGCCTGAAGCGTGAAGAGGGCAAGTACGTCCTAGTCAAGGACCCCAACAAGCAGATTTTGCGTCTGTATGAAGTCCCTGCTGGAAGCTTCGAGGATGACGGCGAGGAAGAGATTATCGAGGAGGTTGAGGAGAATGAGGAGTAGATTTGTATTTGTTTTGATGATGAATGGAAAAAAAGCAATTCTTCCTAGGACTTACTTACCTACCAATCTCTGGGGATCCTGGGTAATGGAGTTGTGATGATGCATACCTTAAGCTTGAAGATCTTAGATGATAATCAAAGTAACTCTTTCTCTTTTTTTCTATCTTTTTCCCCCCTTGCACTCACTCGTCGCCCGGAAATATTAATAACCATACTTATTGCTTACAGCTCCACAAGGTAATGTACTGTACTTAGACAATACTCTTTCTCTAAGTGCGATTTCATTCATAATTGGGGGTATAGGGTATTTCCAATCAGGCCTCAGACCCAGAATCAAAACCAAGAAACAAACAAACCACACTGCGTTTTTCGGAGTTTCGAAGTCTCTCTGTATATTCATTGCTGGCATTGGATTGGGTCTTATCGTCTTGGCGGCAGCCATGCACACACACAAGCGATGGGAGTTACTGTATCTGCCTGGCTGTCTGCAGGATGCCGCGCAAGCTTACAGTAACACCATCCCACCTAGAATCTCGCACCTCAAGGCTACAGTTTTCTGGAAAGGAAAAATTCACTGTTCGATTCTATCTCTTGTGCCTTGATCCAGTGAAAAGAGAGAGAGAGAGATATATATAGATTATCTTTCTTTCTGATTCTTTGCTTCATTACAAGGTGTGTGTGGACAGACCTGAAGCTCTATTTGAGCTCACTCTCACCAAAGATAAGATGCCGGGCCATTATATCCAAATCAAGATCTCACAGGATGACTCTCCTCCGGCCTACTCTCCCTCTTCCTCTCCATCTATTTATCCAAATACTCACCCTCCATCATCATCATCATCTCACACACAACACAATCCCCAACCCGACGAACGACGTCCTCTCCTTCTTCTTCCTCTTCTTCCGCGATACGAACACGCACAGCTACCACATCCAGAAGCAAGGACCTGGTGGGCTCGTAACTGGCGTCCCGTTCGTTCTCTCTTTGTGGTGGGGTTAATCTTTTGGGTGGTGTTTCCGTGGGTTAGCGGGGTTGTGCCGGGGTGGTTGCCGGGGTTTGGATATGGACATGCTCCTACTGGGGAGAGGGCTGTGAGGAAGGTGGGGATTATTGGTAGGTTTTCTTTTTTCTTTCCTTCTTCTTTTCTTCTTCTTTCTTTCTTTGCTTTGTTGAGATTGTGATGAATGAGAGTGCGGGGATTATGGATATTTTGATTTAGTGTTGGAAGGAAGAATAAAGTTGGAGGATCTTGATTTATCTTTCGGAAGAGAATGAGGAGCTAGCTCGGGGGCAGCACAGAGATCTAGATAGATGCTGATATATACCCCTTTTTTGAAATAGGAGCCGGTCCAGCTGGTATCTCAGCAGCATATACCCTCTCCCAACAAAATGGTCTCCACAGACATGAAAAACTCGATATCACCATCTTCGAACGAAAATCCGTCATTGGTGGACGCATGGCAATCGATCTCAAGGGACCTAGTTCTCCTTTTCCTCCCATGCACAGCATCGCGATCGAGGACGTGGCCAGCTCGGAACTCTTCCCTGAAAACTCCCTGATATTGGGAAGAAAGGCGTGGGATAAAAAATTCCAGCATCTTATTACATCAGGCCGAGATAGAGGTGGAGGAGCGGTGGTAGATGTCGGGTTTTGGGATGGGAGGGAGGTATATTCTATCGAGAAGCGACCGCTAGGTAGTATGGGGTGGGGAGAATGGATGGGTATGGTGCTGCGGTATGGAGCTAGTGTCTGGCGAGCGAGGAAATTGCCGGAGGGGACTATGAAGTCCTTTGAGGAGATTTTGAAGGCTGAATCCTTGACGCATAGGGATTCCGGGCATGGAGGGCGTGGAGGAGGGAGAAATCTGACGATGAAAGATATCATCTCTTCTGCAGCTGGATTGTCTTCTGCTCTTTCGACCAATGCCCAGGACCGTCTGAGCAAGAATGGTATCAGCGGTACATACACGGAGGAAATCATTGCTCCGCAGCTACGACATCAGCTGGGGCAGGATGTTGATGAGATTAGTGATCTGGCGCTGAGCCTTGCTTTGCAGAGAGAGTATCGGGGACCCGCTTCTACGGCTGCAGGGTGTGGATTATTTACTAGTGTCATGGAGAAGTATCTTGAAGAGAGTAAGGCGAAGCTTGAGTTGAACACTGAAGTTATTGGTTTGAGGAAGGATGCTAGCGGTATGATCATGAACGGACGGGGCAAGTGGGAGCTTGAAGTCCACCGCAGCGGAGGAGACCAGTCCAGCCTTGAGTTCTTCGACCAAGTCATCGTTGCAGCACCATGGAGCCAGAGCCAGAGCCAAAGCCAGATGCCTGACTCCCAGACCAATAGCAGTGTTAACAACGAAGCATTCGGGTTCGGAGAAGTCTACTATCGCTCGGTGCACCTCACTCTAATCCTCAGCACAAGCATGCTCGATACAAAGTATTTCGGAAACATCGAGTACCTCCCCACCCAGCTCCTATTCGCGAAGAAGTGGAACGGTAAAGATAAACAGAAAGAAGAGGAGCTGAAGACTCTCCGCGAGATATCCCACGTGAGACGAATCTACGGCGCGGATCTCTTATCGTATGCTCCTCATGGAGGATTTGAGACCGAGGCTGTTCATCATCTCTATCGTATTCTCTCTGATACAGTGATTGAAGAGGATATCATCAAGAAATTGTTTGGGAGGGAGAATGTTGTTGATATCACGCGCTCTGTGATTCCGGAGGCGTATCCGCTGCTTTGGCCTAGGAGTGAGGACGAGTTGTTGGGCGGTGGTGGAGGGGGTGGGTTCAGGGCTGGAGAGGAGGAAGGGCTTTGGGGAGTGGGTGTCGGGGAGATGGTTGGGACGGGTGTGGATTTGGCTTGGAGATTGGGGGAGATTGTTGGTGGGTTGGTTGCAGGTGAGGTGTTTGGTGATGTGTAAGAGGGGAGATGATGGGGCCGAGATATATATATGATAAGCCTTAAGCTCAGAGTGAGGATGCGGATGCGGATGCGAAGATGTTGAGAGCTCGAGGTAAATGAGGTTGAAAAGCAGAGGAAATGGATTGAAAGCGTGGACTTATTGGAGTTGGCAATGATATATGAAGGCTGAATGAAAGATCCATATGCTATTGAACTATCAAGCAGAGAATCAACTATCTTGTTATACTTATACTAAAGCCAAAATTCTACCTTCAATCAAGTCCCAATTCCCACTTCTGATCCTAATCAAATCACTCTCAGTAAATCTTTCATACCGTCGCTACCAATACATATATACATCTATCTATCCATCTTCCTAAATCAACACGATATCCAAGAAACCATGGACTTTAAAAGTCCTTACCTTCTCATAAAACAGTTTGAAAGGAAGTAAGGCAGGAGAGTATATCATATCCCAACAGGAGGAGGTTTAACTCACAAGAACCTCTTTCTCCTCTTCGGAGAAAAAATCTCTCGCTTATTCCCCCCCCCCCTCCCTTTGCTTGCTATTGAGGCAAGTTTGTCAATTCCGGGTTGATTAGTGGCAAGTTGTATATTTGTGGTATTGATTGCTTTGTATATGCGGATGTATGAGGGAAACATAGGAATCACGTCATGAGGGGAGAGTGAGGGGTACTGCTGTATCTGTGTGATGTGTTGAGAGTGGTTTGTATAGACACTTGATGGCTTCATATGTAGCGGTTGATTGATGAAAGCTTTAGCCTACTTCTGTGATTGCAAAGTAGTGTATTTCGTAGCATATATATTCAAGAACTAGTGCCGACAACAGTGAGAGGAATTCGTGTTAGAACTAAGCAGAAAAGGGCACTGGGAGATAGCTCTCTATTGTACTTCGAGCAATGCACAAATCTTCTAATTATCACGGTTCTTAATAGCATCGTTCTCACTGCAGAAAAATGTTTCTTATTGGCCTAAGTACGGTACTATGTTTCTTGCTAATTCGTTACTTCGTTACTTCGTCTTGAGTCCAAGCTTCATACTCATCGATCATCACTTTCCTCCTCTTCCAATAGCCGAGCAGCAACGCTTAATTCGCCAGCTCCAACAACCTCATCATCAGAAACTTCATCAGAAGACCGTCGTTGCGTAGTCGTTGTACTCAATTCCTCCGGCTGAGCAGCATCTGTCAACCGACTCACCCACTCCTCCTCATACGGAATCAGCACTTTCCACTCCTCTTGCGTCAACTCATCGAATTTCGTCGTCCTCGGCTGTGTCCCCATCGGCACGCCCGGGAAGAAAACGGCTGGTTTACTTTTCTTCCACGGGCTGCTCAGGAAGCCATTTGCAAAGGGTGTATCAACAGTGACTTCCACACTTGCGACGAAAGGTCCTGATGCCTCAACTAACACTGCGACGTTCAACCTGTCGGTGATACCGCCCTTGGTGCGCCTATTCTCGCGCATGTCCCAGTAGACGATATCCCAATCAGTTCCCATCTTACTGCTCCAGAAATTACCGATTGTGGAGAAGCGATACACTTTCTCAAAGTCTCTTTCGCGCTCCCCTTTGAGCGTAGGGCCAAGAGTTACTGGACCGGCAGGAATCTGTAGAGTTAATTCACCGCCGATAGTGTTCTTCCTGCCTTCCATTGTTGGTAGACCAAAGATCTTTCTCGGCGCGAACTTGACGACAGATGGACTTGCATCTGATGATGCTGCTGAAGAGTGTTTTGAGAACTTGATCGTCACATTGGCAGCCTTGAAGCGAAATATGTGTTGGCCACTTCGTAGTGCTAATGAGAAGACGACGAGAGAGGCCGGCTGGGAATTAAAGGTGCCATGGGAAACGTTCGTCACCATTCCGATCACTCCGGCGCTCGATAGAAAGGGAATGACTTTTGATGACCAGACTTTGAGCATGCGAGTTGTCGGCTTGACGGAGAGGAAAGAAGTACGTGCGGACTTGTACTTCTCGGTCGGGTCTTCCTTATCGTCGGGCCCAAGGCTATCAGGGAGCTCGAAGCGCGCTTCACTTGGTTGGTAGGATGCGAGAATGGCATCGATATCTGGGATTGTTGCTTCCATCTCGGACGTGTGAGGAATTTCTCTGTTTGAACTTCGGGGGATATTCCGAGAGTTTAAAAAATGGTGTCTAAGGACGAGGCTTCATGGATCAAGACCAAGAGCGAGGTTGAGTGCCAGTAGGCTCTGTTTTGTATTGTACTGCAAGGTAGATCATCTGATCATGGCACAGAAAGGCAACAAGGCCGAGCCAACCTCCCGCAACAAGGAATATTCGGTGTCTCGATTGGACAATCGGATGTAGCCAAGTAAGCTTGCGAGGCTGGGGCAGCGAGGCTTTTTGCTGCAAGGCGGGAAAATGCGCGGGTAAAAAGTCCTCGTTATATTTTCGAAGTTTTTGTACACAGAAAGAAAAAAGAGAAAGGAAGACAAAAACTCTAGAGGGACCAGAGACTTGGTACCCAATAGAAAATAACCGGGCACAACCGATTTTTTAAAGTAGCCATAGACGGGATTTTACCCTACGCATTCCCACCTAACTTACGTCTCAGAATGGTGCATTGCTGTACGGCCGTCAGGCCATACGAGCTCGTCGAATTGTGGGAGGACAATCCTTATTCCGCTTTATACAGTAGAAGTGTGCAACAAGCGAGTCAAGCGACCTGAGAGGGCCAACTTGAACCACTCCAATCCTTGAGGTTGGCGATTTAAAAATAGCCAGACCAGACTGTAAACTTGTGTAAAGTCTGCCTACTAAGGTGTCACAACAGAACTTAGTTACACAGTACAGTAAACAGAGCAGGCCGTTCCTTACACGAGAGTCGACAACAACACTCTAGAGTTCGGCATGCCACAAATGTAATATTATATATGCAGATTAGCAGATATCTTCAAATTGAAAGAACAGCCGAGAATGGATCTATAGTGTTAATTTATCAGGTCTTTCCACTCCGGCAATGAACCTCGATGACTGGTGCTACCAACATCGATGCGTCTCATACAAGAACCAGTACTGGGTGGGGTGTGTGATAAGTTCTTTCATGAAGCGCTTCGAAAAGGCGCAGCAATAATTTAGTGTTATTCTTCTTGGACTTTTACGAAGTCAGCCTGGTAGATGACGGAAAGATCAGACCTCATGAGAACTTCAGGGTGTGTCTACCCCAGAAATTCAGTCACCGATCCAGGATATAAATGCCGTCGTCACCCAAAGCTCCCACACAGAGTCAAAGACTGTATATAATCTGGGAGGATGATAGGAGTCGACCTTTATGAATGCCACTCCACGCGTCCAGCGGACCCACTGGATCGACTCCTCGAACTAAGTCGTACCCTCGCGAGATAAACGGAGACACAACTCCAAGCAACTCTTTTCTTCTGCGTTAGCAGCATCAGGCTAGGACGACGGCTTCAGACTTCATCCCAAAAGCTAAAAATTTGGAAGCAATCTGAAATTGTAGCTCGCAATACACGTATCGAAGCATGGGAGAAGACCTTGTCTATCGCGAAAGAGCAAGTCATCCGGCTTGACCAGTGCGCAAAAGAAGTTAAGCTCAAGAGTGCCCACTATCTAGAAAAGCTGATGGCGGAAGAGCACAAGTTCATGGGGAAAATGAAGACGCCATGTCTATGGTCAAGAAGTTGGAGGAGCTTCAGAAGAATATGAAGAGCCAGAATTGGTACAATCTCTATCAACTGAAGCTTGTGGAAGCAAAAGGAGCCTACGCAGACTACAAGGTGTTGATTCGGCAGACCATGAATACTCTGAAAGAAGCAATGCAAGTGAAGAGATTGAAAGGATCGAGAAAGAAGCAATTGATCGCAACGCTCGCTATGCTTTGGAGTTGTTCAACACAAGGATTTGTCAATTCCGAGAATAACGATGACATTGAGCAAAGCTACGCGGAATAGAGTCCACTGTCAAAAATTGGGGTTGTTCAATACCCAACCTTCATCATTCAACGAGACACAATCCATGCGTCCACAACTTCATGGAGCTATCAAGTTATGGTTTCGAACAAGAGGTCAGAAGCTGAGTGTGACTGCAGAATATCTTTATATCTTTGGAGCCTTTCACCTCTTGCATGTGCAGACTGCGACGCTGTCATCTGTGGATTGTGTGTTAGAAAAAAACTCGGCGGCTTCAACGATACCACCACTGGCTGCAGGACACTAAATCTGGCTATTTGTATGGACTTTATGCTATGATCATTAATTATCACTTTAATGTCGTTAATAATTGATAGCAACTTTCTTTCTTAGAGATAATATAAAGCCTTCAAAGTTGCCGTCTTGCGTCGTCATATGAACTGGCGGCAGTATCATACGGCACTAGACTTATCTAGGACTAGCGTCGTCGCGTCATCCGTATATTCAATTCAACCGTGAGGGGCATGTCTGATTCATGCCTTGATTCTCTGCAACATCAAAACCGACAATACTAAGACGTATGCTTAACCTTGCTTATTGCTCTATACATCTATAACATAATGAACACGAGCTTCTATCACAATCATGGCAGGAATCGCCCAAAGGAACGTCGAGATCCTGGTGCACACCACTGCTCCCAGCCGGGGACAGGATGATGCGCGATATCGAGCGGTGGCACAAGCATACCTGGACTTCAAGCCATCCGAGCGGACAAGATTGGAGGAAAAGCCAGATAATATCCCGACCAAGGAGTCGGACAGAGAGGCGGGCAGCCAGCTTCCAAATGAGCTGCGAGAATCAACTCAGGAAGAACGACACTCACAGGCATCATTTTGCCTTGATGATGATGATGGAGATGACAGTGTAGGACAGGAAGCAGATTCTTACGAAACCGACGACCGATTGGATCTTCCCCACCCTCTACATTCTCCCAGTCTTTCCTTCGACGGTGCAGCTGACAATTTGGACTCACCGGCTTTTCGAGCTCGAAGAAACCATCACGAAGATGATCTAGAAATACAGCACAGTCAAGGACATAAACCCAGCGTGTGGATAGCCCCACCAAGTGTCATAGCTGACTCTCAACCTGAGAGGAACAATGCTATGACCGTGTTTTTTTCTGCCACTAGGATCCTGGAGCTGTATTTACAAGGCCAGGAAAGTCAAGGAACAATATCTTCAATAGATATTAGTAGCCCAGAACAGCGGAACAAGTCAAATAGCCACGAGATTTTGCCTGGTGCTAGAGGAGAACTATCTTTATGTCTAGAAAACAACGGAAATCAATCAAGTAGTTATGAATTATCGATCAATTCACGAGGAGGACCTCATTCATCGCAAGAAAATATCCTTATTCAATCCTCACCTTCACCTGTGAAAGTTTCTGGGCGACATCTGGGTTGCATTATAGAAGATCAGTCTGTCAACCGACCTTCTATGTCAAACTCTCAGCTTGCCTCAAAGAGAAAATTGCTCAGTTCAAGTTCCGAAGATTCTCGGTCTTCGTCTGCTCCCCCGAACTCTACAGCTTCCTTGGCTTCTTCGGCTCAAAATCTCATATCAATACAGTCGCTACAAACGAGACCTGAAAAACGGCCTCGCATTGCTTCGAAAACCTCGAGCGGTCAACAGAATCTTGCCTCGAGCGATCCTACTAATAGTTTCCCAGCAACTAGTATCACTGCCTCGTCTACTCGCATCTGGGCGAACAAGCTCGAGATCCGTCCACAGTTACCGGATACGTCAACATTGGAGCTGACAGCTGAAATGCTTGTCACACCCCACCTCCAATCCTTCGCCAAAAGAATACCAGTGAAACTCCACCCTCGTCCGGCCTTTCAAAAGCGCCCAGTTCGGGATATGGAGCGTGGGTACTGGCTAGTTGACTGCCAGGATTGGAGTGAAGAACTACGGTACAATTGCTGGGAGGAGCTTGGAAACTTTATTGGAAACGATCATGCTGGATGGGGAGTTTGGTGTATTCGGAACGATGATTTTAATAGTTTCAGGATCTACTGCTGGGGTATCGTAGCCGGCGAGGTATTTCTACTTTTGTATATGGCAAGTGGACGTAAGGTAGGAAAGGCTGGGCTCCGTTGGATAGGCGGAGATGGGGAGACTATTTTACAAATGGCATCATAACTAAACCCAATATCAAGCCCCCTCGACTCTTGTGGCTCATGCTTGCGGAAAGTTTCCATAACCATCTCACGACTAGTAAGTATACGGTGTGTTCAGGACCAAGGTGTCACAAGACCACGCAACCTCTTCAAATGTCATGGATATCGACAATCTAATCATAGTATCTCTCTAAGCAATGTGTACATGAAAGTTCTCTCTCTAATTACGTTGGGATAATCAGATTCTTCTCACTCCCCGCCTCAGTTTTCACCTCCACATCCTGCGTCATACTAGTCGTAACAAAGATCCCCTGTCCACTTTCATCCGTCACCTGCCCGCTCCCCACATCCCTCTCCATCCTCCCCTCGTTCCCAATCTCAACCCTAGTCATCGTCCGATTTTCCAGATCCACGTCAGTAAGCCGTATAGATGTGCGAGCATATGTGGAACGGAAGCTGCGTGAAGGCTCCTGAGATGGCATTGTCATTTCACGACTGTGGTTGTGGGATAGGAGGCGGGGAAAGAGGCAGGCAATGGGTTTCATGGTGGGCATCGACGCGCATATTATGCCGGTCGTGACTTCAATGATGGACCAAATCGCGGCGCGGCTGTTGTCCCCTGTATATGTATGTTAGTCAAATAGCCCATCACCAGTATGGTGGTAAAGATAAGGACCTACATGTTATGTCGTGTGATATGGATACGATATACAGGCTATGCAATCTCAATACACTGATCAGACATACACTACGCAAATTAGCACACACTACCTCCTCAAATCTGCTGAGCTCGGAGATATAACTCACAAGCCGCCAAGCGCAAAAACAAACATTAGCCCAATCTTTTGCCTTAAAGGCAATCTCAGATGGGACAAGACGGGCATCGGAAGGGCCAAGATGATCAAATCGGTAAAGATGTTAAAGGAGGCATTGAAGAACCAGCTGAACTTCCTATTGATACAGTGACCATCTGCTTCTCCAGTCCAGAAGGTGCTGACGGGGGTGCAGGCAAGGATTGTGGTAAGGATCGTTTGCGAACCGTATAAGGTGATCATAATCAAAGTTGCCCAGCACGCGAGTCTGATTTTCCTACCGATGAAAACGCGGAGGTATTGTAGGATGATGGATATTTTGATGAATGTTAGGCCGAAGTTGTAAAAGAGGATTGAGATCCAGAGACACTGAGGATTTACTATTCGTTAGTCCTTTAACTCTTTTTATGGTTTGCCTTTTACAGGTGAAATCAAATCCTGGAGAAACCTACTTTCATCAGTTCCGAGAAATCGTGAGAGTCTACTTCGGCGTAGTGTTTTCCCAATCCATATTTGACTTCTATTTAGGGTCAGTACTTGAATTTCGAAGTACGGCTTAGGATAGCAAGGGGAAGAGTGGTAGAGAAAGGAAACTTACGATAACATGTTGACACCACAAGGGCGATACAAGCAAACTTAGAGACGTTAGATCTTTCTTACTTGCGGTGCGCCAAACACTGTAGACAAGACTTACCAAAGCAACTACAATTGCAATCTCATCGCTCCCACCATTCTTCAGAAATCCATACCGAGCTATAAGTCGAAGGATAACAGAGATGGCAGCAAGCACCAGAAACACAATACTCGTAATCAGCACCTCAGTGCCCCTCGAAGTCATCGTTCAGTCGAACAGATTGATTTTGCACCATCATCTGATGAATAACCGGCGTTTCATGTGTTTTCGATTCAGAAGTGTCGAAGTCCTTCCAGAAGATAAAAATAACGTCAGGAACAAACAATCGTATTGTTTTCAACCCTCGGTACTCTCCCCTCGCTATCCTATTTGCGGCTGATAGCCTCTTCTTATTCAAGATCGGCATTCCACACCCCACTTGGCAGCTCAGGTCGAATCGAGCTGCAAGAACAAAATACAGTAGTGAGCATCTACTAACCGAGGCGATCTCTTTTTTCCTCCCCAACCGGCATCGAGAACCAAAACGACTCCAACTACAGTAGTTTAAGAGAAAATTTCCACTGCAGATCCACTTTCTCCGCGAAGACAATAGACGGCGCGTGAAGCTATCGAGACTTACCTGGTAGAACGCAGCAGCCGCGCATCCACCATGCAGAATGCAGTTTAGAGGCAGGACAATTTATGTTTTTTGGGGGTAGAGGGACCTTGCTAGAGATAGACTAAATAGTTAGGCTATTTATGCAACTACTTGAAGCTGGACCGACTGAGTTTTGTGTGGCGTTGGCTAAAAGTTTAAATGTTCCATAGTCCGGAGTTGAGTGATATATATCCCCAATCAGCAGAGAGTATTGAGCTTAAGCGAGGGGGGTGGAGAGGGGTACAGTAAATCCGGGGTTTATTTAGTTTAGGGCGAACCGAGCCCCTTCTCTATCCTCTACCCGTAGACCAAGGTCCCATCTCCCCATCTCGAATTCTCAACACGGAATCGTGTACCTAGCTGAATATATGACGAATGAGGACACAATGAATAATTGATCTAGTCCGCATCATCCAGGAACATAACCACGCTTGGGGCTTGAGTTGGACGGAAAATTTCCATCTAATGTTTGGTGCTTAGGAGTGGATCGGACGTGGGCGATACTAACTGCCTTGTATATGGTGCGACATTTATACATTACCTCGAGACTTCTGCAAAGGGGGAATAAGGATCTGCACACAAAGCGCGGGGAAGCTATCAGGTACGAAGTACATGTCTGGTGCGTGCGTCTCCTTGGAATGTGGAAGCATGGGTGTCTCAGTCTCCCGGAAATCCTCCTATCTTGCCGTGCTTGCCCTGACTATGACTTCCATCCGTCCCCCTGGCCTTAGATTTCGGAATCGTAAGTAGACACATGAGTAAACGGATAAGCTGGAGGAGATAAACAGGGCTTTCGGATGTCCGATATCTATATACGTCGAATTGATGACGTATTGTCAGTAGTATTTCTAGCTAGAACAAACAATTTGAATGGAAGACTTGCTTGCGGTACGTGAGAAGCAAGATCAAAGTATAACGTAGCCATTACTTGTCACACTCTCGAGAGTTTCAAGGCGCCGCGGAAAAGTTGGGGCAGGATAAAAACGCAGGGTGTGCATTTGTCTATCGACGGCGCAGGCAATCCGGTAGGGGGAGAAATTTTGTTAGCAAACAATTTTTTAATTTGATGCTAAACTAGTGCGACCTTCCAAAGAGGTAACGACAGGAGGAACTGACTGAGGCAGTGATAAAGACACAAAAAGAAAAATCATGTAAGCAAACAACCAAACAAGAAACCCAGCAAAGCTATCAAAACTTAACCAAACCATTTTCCCACCCACGCTATGACTGACCAGCACCCACCAACAAAAGAAAAGGCCAAGAAAATGATACCAAGACAAAACAAACAAATCGTGATCCAGGCAAGTACAATGCTAGAATAAGAGTATCAAACTAATGATTCCTATTCGTGCTTGGTACGAATCGGCATGGAAGCTTAGACGGCACATCCAACATCATAGACTGCAATGCTCTGCCCATTGGTAGGAGCCGGAATAGCTGACGCCGCGACGGAGAAAAGACGGCACTCTTGAGCTCCGCCTGAAGAGAAAGAGCCGAACTCGAAGGACTTGCACGAAGCATCGGCTTGGCACGCGGCATGGCAAGAGGCAGCACTATTGATGTTGGCTGGGGTCGATATAGGGTTGGCGTTTCCGGATTGAGCAGATGGAGTAGCGCCACACGTGTCACGTTTTTGAGGGCTTTGACCTCCAGTAGTGGCGGTATTCGAGCCGGTGTTGGAGCCGGTATTGGAGCTAGTAGAGCCGGTCGTTGAGCCAGACGAAGAGCTGGTAGTGGAGGCTCCTGTCGGGTTTGAGGACGTGGGTACAACAGCTGGGACGGATGAGCAACTCTTATCATAAGCGACAAGATTGCTGCTAGATTGAGTAGGCACTGACGATGCTGCTACGGAGTATAGGATACATTTGACGGCGTTGTCGACCATACCGAAGACGAAGGACTTGCACTGGGTGTTCGCATCACATTGAGCCTGGCATGCTAAAGCAGTAGTAGCGGTCGGGCTCGATAGAGGTGCTTGGCTACCAGTTCCGGTCGGAGCAGACCCACAGGTATCTCTGACGGCGAGCTTGTGGTTCTGTTGGCCTTGGTTCGATGAAGAGTCGGATGAAGAAGATGAAGAGTCGGATGAAGAAGAGCTAGTGCCGGATCCTGTTGGGTTTTGGGCTGTCGCTACAGCAGTTGGGACAGAAGTGCAGGCTTTGTCATAGGCGACAAGGTTGGTGCTGGATTGTGTGGGAACTGAAGCTGCGGCAACGGAGTAAAGCATGCATTCAATAGTACTGTCAACCATGCCGAAGACAAATGACTACAATCAAATTAGCATGTAATCCATAGTAAATAGTTACGAGCTTCAGGGAAATTGAAGGCCCTGGCGCTCAGCTAACTATGTATTCTAGCATTTCTTAGCTTAGAGAAGCTCACCTGGCAAGAAGTATTGGCATCACACTGAGCTTGGCATGCCGCTGCCGTAGTGATACCGGCAGGAGTAGAAATAGGGGTTTGGCTTCCACTTGCGCTTGGCTTGCTACCACATGTGTTGCGAGCCTTGAGTGGGGAACCGAGAACAGAGGAGATCAAGGCCGATGCAGCGAGAATGGTGGTGAAGGTCTGCATGATTCTGGAGGATTGGAAATTTTTGGTTTGGAAGGAGATGATGCTGAGCTGAAGGAAACTGAAAGTTGAAAGAGAATATATATGAGATAAGGAAAACGAGGAATGAAAAGCTGACTTGGAAAGAGATGAAAATGAGGATGAGGATGAGGGTGAGGAAAGAATACTTTGCGAGGAATCTGTCTCTGCTTTATAGAGAATATCCTTCAGTTGATTTGGTAACTTCTTTCCATTAATGCAGACGCAAAACCTGTTGGAGCTTTAGAATAGCCACACCGAGGCTGTTCCGATGAAGAACCGCCAGCATTGACGTCCGAAGGGAGACTGGAAACGCGTCTCCATAGACGATGCGAATGCTCAGCCCAACAAATACTCAACTTTGAGTTTTTAGAAATATCCCCGAAGTCTATGTGGAGAAAGGGCTCGGGACTTTCAATTGGGTCAGACATAGGGGTAGTTGTGGTTGATGTGTAGAAAGCCAGGATCCGATACATGTACCTTGAGGCGATCATACAGCAATCCACGCAGTTCAGGCAAGTAAAAATAGCCAGCCCTATGCGTGGCCCATATTAGGCCTGAATAAACTTTCTCATATTCCACAAAAGAACACAAAGCCACTGAGCTTAATCGAAAAAGAAATGCTTGACAAATGGGGCCGGTATCACGTGAACAGGAACAGGACATGAATCAATCTGCCTCGCTGAGATGTTTTGTTTCTAACGCATTTGCATGATTGAACAAGACTTGAGCATGAGAATGACGAATTGATGCGAACGCAATCGTTGTCTACGTCTCTTGCACTAGCGAGAGACGCAATGGCTGAGTTTCAGCATGAAGTCCTCTCAGCTACGACTAAAGAAACGTAACTCGGAATTCTAGAAGCTTTTCCTACTTCTGAATGATATCTACGGGATGAAAGTGAATCAGGCCGTATTCCGTGAGCAGCAAGACTTATTGCAGGGCCCAGAAACCTCCTCAAACGTTTCCGTCAACGTCCGCTTTTAATGGATGTATGATGTCCCCAGGCTGTATGGGGCCCGCACAACTCAATCACTGGAAAGCCGAGGTATGAAATTCTGCAAATAAGACATGGCGATGAAGGACTTCAAAGTTAGAGAACAGCCAAACGACATCTAGTAAAGCGGAATTTAAAAAATTGAAATGATGGTGCTCATTAACGAGAACGTCGGTCAAAGGTGTCAAGAGATGAAGTTGACATTGGCAGCTGGCAGGGGTTAAGGGTTATGCCGCTACTGTAGCGAAAACCCCAGATTTGATACTGTACTCCTAATAACCAGGGCATCAATCAACCTCACTGCTCACTCGCAACTCAGCTCACCTCTTTCCACCTACCATCAACCCTCACAATGGCGCCAATTCCCACTCCCCAAAAGAAATCTCTTGGCAATGTCCTCGTCATCGGCGGCTGCGGCTTTCTCGGCCACCACATCGTCAACCTCCTCCTCACCTCCTACACTTCTAAAGTCTCCGTTCTCGACCTCCACACCACACGCAACCGCCGGCCCGATTCAGACGGAGTCTCATATTACGACGGCGACATCACTTCCTTGTCCTCTTTAATCCCCATCTTCGAAAAGATAAAACCTGATGTGGTTATCCACACTGCGTCGCCGACCCTGATGGGTGCGAGCAATGACCTATATTACAAAGTGAATGTAGAAGGGACGAAAAGCGTGATTGAAGCATGTCAAAAGACGGGAGTTAAGGCGCTAGTGTATACGAGTTCTGCGAGTGTGATTTCGGATACAGTCAATGACTTGATTAATGCGGATGAGAGGTGGCCGGTTATCCCAGCTAAAGCACAGGCGGAGTATTACTCTACGACGAAGGTACAATTATCTATTCTCCTCTCCTATATTTGATAATTCTTAGTTATATATGGTCACTTTACAATTCTACCAACCCATTGAACGCAGCTAACGATCAAAAACAGGCCCAAGCCGAAGCTCTAGTCCTCGCCGCAAACCGCTCTCCTGCATACCCCAAATTCTTGACCTGCTCCCTACGTCCAGCCGGCATCTTCGGCGAAGGCGATGTGCAAGTTCTGCCTCCCATAATCAATGTATACCACACTCAAAAGACCGGGTTCCAACTCGGCTCGAACGAGAATCTCTTTGACTTCACCTACGTTCTAAATGTAGCCCACGCTCATCTCCTCGCCTCCTTCGCGCTTTTCCAAACTTCGAAACTGTCTACTCCACCATTGGACCATGAAAAGGTCGACGGCGAGGCATTCTTCATTACCAATGATGAACCTGTTTATTTCTGGGACTTTGCTAGGGCGGTCTGGAAAGCAGCTGGGAGCGATAAAGGCACCGAGCACGTGTGGACAATCAGTAAGGACGCAGGCATGTTTATTGGTGGTGTACTGGAGTGGGGGATGTGGCTTGTAGGGAGGACGCCGAAGTTGACGAGGAGGCAGGTGAGGTATAGTTGTATGACAAGGTACTATGATTGTGGGAAGGCAAAGCAGAGATTGGGGTATAAGCCTTTGGTCGGGCTGCAAGATGGGATCACGAGGTCAGTGGCCAGTTTTGCGGAGCAGAAAATCCGGGAGGGAGAGAAGAAAGGGCAGTGAGGATGGCGAGAAGGTCCGCGGATATTCTTGAAGCCGGAAAATGAAATAATGTGACAGACAAGGATCGTACATACTTGTAGTTTCAACTGTAATTCTAGTACATTTGCTGCAGAAAATGGGCAATACATTTTCGATTTCGGATTCCATCTCTAGCTCCCTATTTTTACGATTCTTCACTTAAGTTGTTTGCAACAAACAGCCAGGACTTAGAACAATAATTGAATTGATTGCAGTACATAATGCCTAGCTAAGTGATCGCCTTGTCACTGCATCGCTAAACGCCGCCATCCCATTCCCGTTCCCATTCCATCCGTCCATCCCGTTTACAATCCTAGAACTCCATGTCGCCCTGCATCAATAAAAGCGATGAATGAAGGAAAATAAACACTATCTACCCCGCTTTTCTGCGAAACCGAATGCACAGTTGATAAGTGAGGAAAAAGGAAAGAAATTGCCAAAGAAACATTGGAAATTTGCGGGCGTGAAATTCGTTTTCGTGGTCTCGTATAGGGGTGTCTGCTCATTCCCTGAAATTCTGTTAGAGACATCTACAAAGGAAGGCGATGTGACATATTCTTACTCCATGCTTCTTTGGACGGCTCTGCGTAGCTTTCTGTTGTACATTTTTTTATCATCTTCTGTCCCCCAATACAACTTGGCAGCTTCGGGATTGACCAATGTTCTCGGATCGTAGGGCGGTGATTCCTCCTCCAAAGCAACAATAATAGCTTCAATGTGTGACTTGATGTCTTCTGCTCGTCTTGGTGTGTAACAGGGGGTACCATCAGAAGCAATACGGTGATGGAAGAGTTTGGTCTCGAATCTTGCTCTCGGGTGCTCTTCAGGAAACCGTGGACTTAAGACCAATTTGATTCTGAAAAGGCCACCATCCAAGTTGGTCATTGGACGACCGAAATAAGTAATGGACCAGACAAAAGGATTCTTATCAACGAGCTCGATGTCGAGTGTAACGTTCTTGTTCCGCTTGTATGATTCGACTACTTGCTCATACTGTCGTTGAAGGTTCGAGGCAACTCCACTGTCGTTCTTCTTCGACACTAATCCCTCCTCTGCCCATCTGTCGGTCTCGGCATCCAAGATCTTGCGGATTAGTCTCAGGCGTCTTTCAAGTTCTGTATAGTTGAACTTGCCCTCCATACCATTTCCCGTGCATTCAAAGGGCATCCGCACGAACTGTTGCTCATCAGAGACCTCTGCTTTTGCTTTGCTGATAGCCAACAGATATGAATCGTAGTACCAGAGGAATCGACGTTTGCAAAGATCCTTGAACGGGTCAAAGTTTACAGATAGCTCATCAGCGTCCCGGTCAATATCATTCTCTTCTGAATCGCTATCCTCTCCACCCACAGCGGGAGGTTCTTGTACAGTTCCAGACGGAGAAATTCCTAGGTACTCCTCGAGTCGTTGAATTACCGAGATTCGAAGTGACTCGTGACGGATCTGATCTGATGTTAGTACCTGCGTATTCTCCACCGACAACCTCACCCACCTTCGCTACATAATCCTTCTGATTCTTCTTATCCCCCGCATCATTGGCTGTCTCGAAGCCAGGTTCGTTCTCGTATGGATTCGACGACATGAGGCTCTGTATCGAGATGAGAATCGACTCCAGACCTTGTGCTGACGACCATTCCTCTCCACGTTCGCCCCGCCATGTACTATTAGGAGTATCAGCAACCAGATTTCTTTTTGATATAAGCATGCCTACCCTAAGATCGACCTGTACATCAACGTCAGCCATGGTCTCCGCAAGCATACGTCAAGATACTCACAAGCACACCTTCCCTCCTGCATATATGTTTGGGTTGAATCGACATCTACCTCCGTTCGTGGTCGTTGCAATGACTGAAGGCGCCTTTCCTGGGTAATCTAGTGTTGTTTCAGCATCTTTGTCCTAAATTCTCTGCCAGTAACCCTACCTCGACTAAACTTTACTGCAAACTGAGAGTAAATTAGAAGCTATTCATCATCTTGCACAGAGTCTGACATACCTCGAAGAACCCGAATTCGTAGGGCGTTTCGGGAGGACCGATAATGATGGCCTTGACATTGCGAACATCTACGTCTCGGCATGCGACCGCAAGGGCTAAATGCAAAAGAAATCAGTCTTGTTTCCATTTAAAAATAGAACAAAAAATAACCAGGAGGCCTTACATAGGTCGGAAGACTTCTGAAGATCTGATAATTCCTGGACACTGTTGTCAGCCTTGCGACCCCACTATGGGTCTAACATGAGATACAAACCCTGGTGATACGAATTATCGAATGGTTCGACATAGTTGACGATCAAAGATTCGTCGGATTATCGGGGTACCTTCTTTTCTTATGCAAGTTCATAAGGTGAAGGGATAGTGCAGTAGGGTGGTAGGTGGAGGTGATTTTATGTCGGGGAGTTTATATAGGTAGGTAGGAAAGATGGGGACTGTTTGTTGTCGGAGGAGAAATCCAAGGGCAGGTGGCACTCGCTTGGCGCACCATACAGTAATTAGGTAGCAAGGCTGAAACCTTATCCCAAGATCAACAATTACAAGACCGAACTCCAAATTTTGATGCAGGATTATAACTACAAAGCAATAAAAAAACTAGATATCCTAAATTAGCCCCTTATTACTGAGCAACTCGACTCCTTGCGGTGACTTGATCAAATCAAAGCAGATTTGTCTCTAGCGAGAAGAAAGAGGGAAATTCCTCCTCCTCAACCATCCTATGATCCTATATTTCTTGTATTAGCGTCTCATTAATTTCATCTGGCCCGTTATTTTTATTAATTCTTTGTACGTGAAATAAACGTATGAGCTGACACCCAGCCCTTTATTATTTATTTACGTAGCAACAGGTACTTTATTGTTTCATTCTGTTGTTGCCTGAGGTGTAGCACTAGGCTACGGTAAGGTTTCCAGGCCAGGCTTGGTAGGTCACCCAATCCCAATACCCATGAGCCGAATGGAACTTGGTCCTCATCGGGATGGCTCTGAGCGAGTACCACTGGGTTCAATACCAACCTCAAATTAAGAACATCTCCATTTCCATCTCCATCTCCAACTCCAACCTCTTGCACCTGGTCGCTGGCGCGTCTCCCTTTCAATCCTGATCCTGCTCTTCCAACACCCGCCGCTCATTACACGTCTTTTCGCAGGGGGATTCAGGCTTAGCGGGCGCAATCAATCAATCAATCCCCTCACAGACTCGAACTCCTACTTCCACACACCGACACTACGCGACTGAGTCGCAGCACATTACACTCCAACACGCTGACACACGAATTCTATTATCCTATATCTAGTAGACATTCTCATACTGATGTAATAGGAGGAGTCAGAGTAAGTATTGAGAATCGTATGCTCCTGGCATAGATTTGATGTTTCAGGTGCTGCGGGCAGGACATTTGGGACGCCAGCTCACAGTCGCATATGCGGAGGGCGATTAATTATATCCTTGCGACTCGACAACCTCGATTCTTCAAGACAAAGAGGTCACAATTAACACTGCCGTTCTCACCTCTCGCTCTGAGGACCCTCATCCTGGCAACTATATTTCGAAACCATCAGAATCCAAATTTCGTACGATTCAAAAGACACACAGAGTGAAAGCAGAATAATTTACAGGAGCATTAGGGGAAACAGAATTCGAAACTGGCATGATGAGTCCTCAATCTGAGGGAGGTCCATCTGGAAATGGTCATCTTCATGGTGGCCAGTATACCGCATATGACCCAGATCGAGACAGCATTCCTGCAGACTATGGCCGATCACCACGTCCAGAAGATAAGGGTCGATACCAATCAGACAGAGAACTACAAGAAGGGCCTTCACCTAGACCAATTGGAGGGTTTCCATCAGATAACAGATTAATTGTATCGCCATCTGGAAGTACAAGCGGCCGAGAGAGGGAACGGGAGGGAGGACTGCCAAAAACAAGTGGGGAGCGCAATCGGTCACGAACAAGAAATGGCAGGACTGTCTCTGGACAGCTGAGAGTTTGTAAGAAATGTAGCGAGCCTTTGACAGGCCAGTTTGTTCGAGCGCTAGGAGGAACATTCCACCTAGACTGCTTCAGATGCCGGGTAGGTACCTTTTCCAAGTATTTTTGTTCTTTACTAACTCTATATCTTGACAGGATTGTGGAGAGATAGTTGCTTCAAAGTTCTTCCCTGTCGACGAGGAGAATGGTGATGGCCAGTATCCTCTCTGTGAAACTGACTACTTTCGGCGACTGGATTTAATATGCTTTAAGTGTAATGGCGCTCTCCGAGGATCCTACATTACAGCTCTTGACCGGAAGTATCACATTGACCACTTTACATGCTCAGTCTGTCCTACAGTCTTTGGGGCGCAAGACAGTTATTATGAGCATGATGGTCAAGTTTATTGCCACTACCACTACTCAACGCAGTTCGCTCAAAGGTGCAATGGTTGCCAAACAGCCATCCTTAAGCAGTTTGTTGAAATCTTCCGAAATGGCCAGAATCAACATTGGCATCCTGAGTGCTATATGATTCATAAATTCTGGAATGTCCGACTTGCATCGTCCCAGGAGAAGACAGATCAACAGGAGACCAAACCTCAAGTCGAAGACACCACAGATGAGGAAGGCCGAAATGCTGTTCGCGACCAGGAGGAGCAAATGGAAGAGAAGGTCTACAGGATCTGGAGCGTCCTTTCAACCTTTGAAGAATCTTCGGCAGCTTGCATCTCAGATATGTTGTTGCATGTAAGCAATGGCGCTTATGTGGACGGAGTTCTGGTTGCCAAGAAGTTCATCTGGCATGTGGATATTCTGTTTCGTTCTGCCGACAAGCTTGATGCTACCATGACACAACTTGGGCCTAAAGGTATGTTCGCCTAGTTATACATGCGGCAGCACAAATACTGACCATAATGACAGGACTTTCTTACTCCAGAGAAGCTAAATTGCTTTGCAAAAAGATCGTGGCTTTCTTCTCCCTTCTCTCCAAGAGCCAAGAGGGTGGTGTAAGAAAACTTGGTGTCACCCAAGAACTTCTGGCTTTGGTTACTGGTCTCGCGCATTATCTGAAGCTCTTAATCAGGATCTGTCTCCAGGGAGCTCTCAAGGTTGAACGAGAGCATCGGAATTCAGATTGTTTGCAAGGGTTCTTAGATGGCCTGGGTGACATGGAAGCCGTCAAGAATGATGATTCGCTCGAGGCTACCACAGGTACATCAAAACTTGGAAGTTCGAATCCAGATCAATGTGTCAACTGCCGGAGAACTATTGAGGATGAATGCGCCCGTCTGGGAGAGCGAAGATGGCACTTGGCTTGCCTTCAGTGCGCCAACTGTGCTCGAGAGCTTGGCCAAAACCTCGAGGACGTGAGATGGAGTGACCAAGACCAACGAGTATTCTGCAACAACTGTGAAAGTCGGACCCAAGGAGCAATTAACGGATTTGAGCGCGTGACACGACTACAGGAATACGTATTCCTGCTGCGTGTGTCACTTGCTAGACTCCTAGAGATGCTGCGAAGTAGCGGTACACTACCTCACACCTCTGACGACCCAAATTTAAACGGCTACGATTCTTCAGAGGGTCACAGACTACCTGCGCAAAATGATGCACCTCTCTTGAGATCAGATACACGTTCAAAATCATATGGCGACTCCGATGAGAAGCGTATATCCTCTTCTTATGAGAATACTCTTAATGACGTGCGCCGACTACGAAGCACACGTATGGACAAGCATCTCTCTTCGACCATTAAGAAGGCACGAACCTCGCGTATACTAGAAGGCCCAGATGGCAGGACCGTAAGACCAGGATCAGCTGGAGCCGATGGATCCGATAAAAGAGACCCAGGATTCAAAATAGTGGAGGAGCGTGACGGCACTAGCGAGTCTCGGACGGAGCTCATGTTCAGTGGCAGTAATGGGATTACGCTCGATGATATTCCCAGAATTGTTGCGGCAGAGCAGGCCAAAGAGCAACGTCCAAATGCGTATAAGCATGCTCGTCACGAGCTGTTCCGGACGTCCATCACGGAGCCCAAACTTCTCAATGGCCACCAGCGCAACATGTCGAGTGGCAATCCTCTTGATCAGCCTGCTGTAGAAGAACCGTCTCCGCAAAGACGAGAGGGCAAGCGATACTTCTCCGAGCTTTCTGCGTTGGAATACTTCATTGTACGTCATGTAGCAGTAATTGCAATGCAACCTATGCTCGAAGGTCACTTCACAATGGAAGAGCTCCTCAACCTGATCGAGACCCGCAAGCCAACGTTCTGGACAAAAGTGGGCAAGGCTCTTAAGACTGATGGTAAGAAGGGTGGGAAGAAGAAGGGAGTCTTTGGTGTGCCTCTTGATATTATCATCGACAGAGACGGAGCAGACTCAACAGAAGGTATTGGCCCAGGTGCGCTGCGAATCCCTGCAATAGTCGACGATGCGGTAACAACCATGCGAAAGATGGACCTGTCGGTGGAAGGTGTATTCCGCAAGAATGGCAACATTAAGAGATTGAATGAGACCATGGCAACAATTGATAAGGACGGATGCGAAGCCATCGACTTCTCAAAAGAAAACGTTGTACAAGTCGCAGCCTTGCTCAAGAAGTACCTTCGAGAGCTTCCAGATCCACTTTTGACTTTCAAGCTTCACCGACTCTTCATTGCGTCCCAGAAGATCAAGGACGAAGACAAGCAACGTCGTATCCTCCACCTAACATGCTGCTTACTTCCAAAAGCTCATCGAGATTGTCTCGAAGTACTTTGTGCCTTCTTTAATTTTGTCGCTTCATTCCACCAAGTTGACGAAGAATCGGGTTCAAAGATGGACACTCACAACTTAGCTACTGTTATTGCTCCCAATATTCTCTTCACCAATGCCAAGACCCCCGTTGACGACAATTTCCTGGCAATCGAGGTCGTACACACGCTCATCGAATGCAATGAGCAAATGTGTGAAGTAAGCACAACGTTCATTATTTCCCTAGCTTGTCAACTAATATCTTATCAGGTTCCAGAAGATCTGCAGTCAATCTTGAGTGACCAAACGCTATTCAACAATCCGAGCGACATCACTACGAAGGAGATTCTCAAACGCTATGGGGATCTTGGCGCAAGTGGTGGTCCACGACGCACTGTTGAGACCGAGTCGTCGCCCTTAGGTAAATCCAAAGAAGGACGACCCCTCGCCCCAGTAGTTACCCGAGTCGACACCGACCCTTCCCAAGCTTTTGCTTGGCAGAAAGAGAGCAGCGTTCGGCACGTTCAGGACCCTTCTGCACCGTATGCTGGCAATTCTAATCAGAATACGCCACCCCAGCAACAGTGGCAAGGGCAGGAGCAGGAGCAGTCTTCACCGTACTCCCACCGCAACGGTACCCCCGATAGTCAACATGGTCAGCGACGTGAATATCGGAATTCAGGGTGGGGCCGACCAAATGGCTCTGTCGGTGTCACTGGAGCCGGTTGATATTGAGACCAATAACGCATAACGTCCATTTCATTCTACGTAGCACGGGGCGCCACTACTAATGGCTATATTGACACGCATTGGAATTCAACTCTGAATTCATCACGACCAGTTTCGATTCCTCCTACCCGATTTTCTTTCGACGTTTTTCTTGTTCTGAGACCCTTTTCGAAGCATTGAACCACGGCGTTAATTTTTCTATTCCACCAGCAGGCATCTGCGCGTTTAGGCAGCTGTGCTGATTAGTTGTTATATGTCTACTTGATATTGAAAGCTTACCTCCGAGGGGGAGCTTGGTTGTTTGGAGTACATGGTCTGGGCATCTTGGGAGATTCTTCAAAGCTCTCTAAAAGAAAGCGGCTTTAGCGAATGACGCAAAAATATGTTGTGATTCACTCACAAATTTCTTAATATTCGTTTCTGGCCTAAACATTTGACGGCTGGGAGTTGAGGATGGTCACACAGAGCGAGTCAATTGATCAATGGAGGGACGAGCATTCCAAGATGAATGAATTGATAATTGTCCAACATTCGTCCCTCTCTTCATATTTGTGTAATATCCATCGATTGGTCCCTTGTCCATGTTAATGCTTGGTAGGTCACATAACGATAATCATTTGACTTCCTCTACTAGTAATCCTCTTTGCCAAGCTTCTGACAAGCTTCGGCAATGCACTGCACATTGACCCTACAATGAGGTGCAGGCGAGGTCTTGTGCAAGAGAGCGGCTGTGACTGTCTATCCGGTGAATGCTATACTCGACCCGCGTCTATGTCTATGATATTCTCCGAGAGCAGGAACAAGAAATTTGAGGCCTGCTATTACAACAACCCTCTCATGATGTGACAGCTAGGATGATTTACGATCATGACATTTTCATTGTCTTCCGAATGCCGTATTATTGATTTCAAAGCAATGATGACATTCTTCATTCTTATCGCCGACCCCACATGACCCTAAATCTGCCTCTCATTCACGAAGCATCACCTCCTTAAGATTGTGCGTTGCTCCTCCATGAGTTACTATGCGCTATCATTCCAATCTATTCCAATTTACAACTCTTCAAGTCACATCACATTATATAATCCATGGCACCTATCCGTGTCGGTTTCCTTGGCCTGTCATCCAAAGGATGGGCTCCTGGTGCTCATTTACCGTATCTGAAAAGTAGTGACAACTACCAGATAGTAGCTATTTGTAATAGCTCTGTTGAGAGCGCGACGGCAGCTATTGCGAAATATGGATTATCTCAAGCTACAAAAGCATATGGCAATCCAGAGGGTACTGAGATTTCCCATTTCTTCCTCAATATCAACAACAGCCCATAACTCAAAGACAACACAAAAGCTACTGACCATATGATAGATCTCGCACATGACAAGGATATTGATCTTGTCGTCTGCAGCGTACGAGTTGATCGGCATGTCAATACTATCTCTCCCAGCCTCAGAGCCGGAAAGGACGTCTACGTAGGTTTATGATCAGAACTGAAATATATATATATATATATCAATTCTTCTACTTTTAATTTCCCGAGAACGGTCCTGCCTTCTATTCATCGAAACTCCCTTCTGGGATCTACTCCCAATACTTCCAAGAATCAGCGTTGCTGACACCCCAACCTTATAGGTTGAATGGCCTCTCGGCAAGAATCTTACCGAAGCGAGGGAACTCCTGAGATTGAAGAATGAGGGTGGAGTGAAGAGAGCTGTCGTTGGGTTACAAGCTAGACAGGCTCCGCTTATAAAGCAAATCAAAAAATTGGTAGACAGCGACAGGGTCGGCAAGGTTCTCAGCAGCACCTGGACTGGTCAGGGCAATAATCTAGGACCGACTGTCACCGAGGGCTATGAGTATGTCGTTTTTGGCCTACGTTTTCTTCCATCAAATCATTCTCCAAACGAAATATCTAATGCTTTCATCAGGTATCTAAGCCAAAGAGAAGTAGGCGGAAACATGATGACAATTCATTTCGGGCATGCCATTGACTATATTCAAGCTGGTAAGTCATCCCATCCTACACCTTTGAATCTTACCTATGCATAAAATATCATATTGACTCACTCCACCTATACAGTCCTAGGGTATGGTTTTGTATCTGAGCCTAAAACCCTTCTTGCAAGCCGTCGCGACGACCAGAAACTCCTCGATGCAGAGGGTAAAATCATCAACGACAAATACCCTGTCACATCTGATGATACCATCTTTCTGAATGGTACACTCTCTTCAGGCATCCCCATCTCCTATTCTTTACGTGGCAGCAAGCCTTTCAAAGGCACCCCCGGCCTTGAATGGCGTATCTACGGCGCGAAGGGCGAGATTCGAATCACCACCCCAGGCCCATTTCTTAATATCGGATATGAGGAGACGAGAATCGAGGTCTTTGATTTTGAGAACGATAGTATCGAGGTGGTAGAGGTGGAGAAGGATGAGTTTGATTTGCCGGATCGCGAAGACGGTAAGATGTGGGGGTTGCCGAGCAGGAACGTGGCAAGGCTTTATGAGGACTTTGCGGCGGGGAACAATAATTGTACGTTTGAAGATGCTGTGGAGAGACATGCGTTGATCGAGGGGATGTATAAGGAGAATGGAATCGATGTTTGAGGTGCGAATTACAGAGCTTGGTGTGCTGCAGTTTGAGGTTTGGGAAGTCCCTGATGAGGCTGGATTTATCTCATCTCCTTATGTATCTTACGGTTCTTATCTTAAGTTCTTACAGCTCCCTTTCCTCTTTAGATACACCAAAACAAACTCGCCCCTTTCACCCAGGCTTGGCTCTACCTATGAAATTCTATTCAGGTTGCGAGTGTAAGCCCATAGAGCTAGAAGTATACCTTCAGAATTTAATTATCTCTGCCTTGAAGCACCTAGAACCGTGTAATTGATAAGGGTTGCCGAAAAATCTTGGCTTCAAGTGTTATCTCCTCATTCCTCAACCACCGCAAGATTCCCCTCACACCCCCTCATTCTCATAATTCGAGACCCAATGATCTCTTTTTGCAATAAGAATGCGTTTCATTCTATTAGAATCCATCCCCTTAAGCCCTGGATCTCTTGCGTATAATATTGTGGAGGAAGAAGTGCGTTTTATGCACCACACTGCAGCCAGGCTTCTGGCTCGCTCGCTTAAAATTGGAGAAAAAGGGGCAAACTTTACTACAGCAATCACATCCTTCAAAGCAGAGTATGAACAAGTTCTTCCGAGGAGGTTCTAGAGAAATAATAATACTTTATCTTCCCGACTGTCAGATTTCTGAGCCATATTTTCGCTCCACCATGGTGAGTTCACTCCGCATAATGTCCGTGCCAACACACTCAACCCTCCTCTCGACGGGCTTGACGGCCGAACATGTGAAGCTGGGTTATTACTTCAATCACTCTTATGATTTCTATGACTGCTGACTAGATCCTAGGATGTCTAAATATAGACTAAAACACGAAGTAGTAAGTGCCGTACAATCCTTTTGTTCGACGGCATGAAGAAATTCTTAGTTGTACGTGTAGTGTAAACAACAAGAATGAGGGCTTACTAGTAAACCGCGAGATCAATGCTTACCTGAAGAACAACCAGAAATTAACGGAAATGATGAGTGTCTTGATTAGCAAGTGCATTCGACATGCTCTATAAAAATTCTCACAGGCTGTACAGGGGGACCCGACATGACAAACACTAAGCACAGCACCAAAAAAGCTCCCACAAAGCCACCAGCAAAATCCAATGCTAGAGCTCCCACACAAAATCAATTATCGCAGCCTCTCACATCATTTGCAGCCCCAATCAACGTTTCAGCCACCTTCTCGGGGATAGACAACATCGGAACATGGCCTGACTGGGTCATAATAACCTTCACATCAACACCCTCTCCTTCCGCGTACTCAATCATCTTCTTCTGCGATTCCAGCGGGATAATCCTATCGTTTTCCGTGACGAGATACGTGGTCGGAATGAACTTGTACCCCGGATGAGTCAACGCTCCGGAGAAGCTGATGGTCGAGTGGTTTGGCATTTGGTTCATGAAATGCTGAGCTTCTGCCTCAGGAAGATCGCTGAAGATGTTCTTCCAGTCTTCTTCATAGTTCATCTTCATGTACTCGCCCTGAAAATAGCTAGCTCAGTCTTGACTGCATTTGATGTCCTCGGAGGTGAGGAGAAGAGGGAAGGAGAGAGAGAGAGAAAGGGAACTTACAGCCTTCTTGATCGAATCGGGCAGATTGTCACCCATAGAAGACTTCAGACTTACCCCCACTGGCGGAATGAAGCTCGCAAGATACACCAGTCCCGTAAGACCACCTTCCTTACCCTCCTTCTGCCGCTCATTCTTACTCAAACCTTTGGAAGCCTCAGTACCAGGAAATCCACCATAGGAATTCATCCCCAAAACGACATCCTTGCCCTGATCAGCGAGCTTCAAAATTGCAGCATGGATGAAATCAGCATCCTGTTGAAAAGTGGCGGGTCCTTCATCTCGCTCGCCAGCTGAGAGAAGAGGGGTTGGATATGCCTCGTATCCTTGCTTCTGGAGAAGAGGAATGACCCTATCGTAGAATGTGTTGGGGGAGAACGAGCCTGGGACGAGTACGAAGGCGGTGTTCCTGGGAGCTGTGGACATTCTGAGGATCTCGAGCAAGACAGAGGTGATTCTAAGAGATTTTCGAGTTGATGATAAGCAGAGTTTATTATAAAATTGTGAAGTGTAATGAAATTGCGAGCTCGAGGTAGGACGACCATAAATAAACTGCACCTTTAAAAGACGACGAACCTAACTTTATATGCCTCCCATTCTCCCCGCTCAAATACTAAGAGTAGGTCTAATCTACTAGACATCTAGCAATATTCTTACCCTTACCAATCAACAAGCAAGTAGAGAGGGGGAGGCTTGAGAACGAACGGGAGCTAAGTTCTGACCTCGGCTAGCGATTGAATTGTTGACTCGTCTAGTTTCTGACGTCTCGTAGCCAATCAAACCCAAGTCATCCGCGCTAGACTGAAATCCACCCAGCTTATTTCTAGATGTGTAGTTCATATGTGCCGCAATGCTGAATAATGTGTGTGATATTTTGAACTTGAACACGGCCGCGCTACATCCTCGGATGATTAATTCATGTCGGTCATATCGGCCGCTTCGCGAGAGGTGTAAGGAGAGGGGAAAAAGTGGATGAGAGAGATGAGAGAGAGTAGTATACGTCAGACCGCTGGATTGAATTGAATTGAATGAATTCATCTTCATCACAAAAGAATACGTGTAGATGACATTATTATCCTTCCTTAAATACCTCCAGCAAGTTTCAAAAGTCGCTGAAATCTACGCACTTTATAACAAGTGATTTATTTATATTCCTTGCACGCCATACACATCATCATCCACCCATCCTTTTTTGACAATTGTCGCTTGATAGAGAGGATGCTGACATATCAAACCTACTGACGCCCAAATACATTGAAAAGAGCACAGATACATATATCGGTAATCCCCTACCCTTATGTACCTCGGAAAATAAGCAAGACACCTCCACTTGACATTCGTGACAGTTTTTTCCCGGGTGCCATGCCACTGTATAGACATCGAGTTCCTCTCATGGCCTAAAGATGTGTTGTGGCTAGGCCTTTGGTGGATCCCAAGTAATAGGACAGGGTGTATATACACTTTGCTCTATTATAGATTTTGGCGGAGGGAGATGTGATTTGTAGATTTCGCTTCAATGGTCGGCATGATTATATATCTCGCTGCATGCTTTGTCGAACGTACCTCTACTGTTTGGACTGCCTAGTTTAGGATGATACTTGTTACTAATCAAGATGGTAGTTTGTTCGGTCGCACAGTTGATAGGCTGTTAAGTAGAGTTCGGAGGATGCGAAATGACGATTAGGGGCTCTTCGCTTGATATCTGACGGGGAAGGGGTCCTACATGAGGTCGACGTGACATGGTAGAAGGATAGAGGAGGCTCGTGATATATTTCAATTATTGTTTATTATGTGTATGTATGCCAGAAAATCTCCGGGGCAGATGTTGCCTCCCTACATGTACTGTACGTATATCTTGTCTCGTGCGTAAACAACCACCGACTCCAAACTCGCTATAACAAAACAAGCACGATAACATCGCAAAGTCTACTCACTTGAGGCACTTTCACTACCACTCTGCTCATCGTCTTCCTCTTCCGTCTCATCATCCACACCATCAGTTCCCATATATCCTGGCTTTTCTTTGTCGAGCTTTGGATCCCTCCACGCCTCAACATTCTCGCACCCTTTTGGACACCTCACCCTCTCCCTGACATTACAAGTCTTCCATAATACTTCCTTCAGGTCTTTTCCGACCTTTTCTATGCAATCCATTGCCCAGATAACATCAAGATGCTCATATTCGTCAATAACGGTACTATGCACGACCCTAACATGCGGCTCTCTCCCCCTCTCAAATCTCTTAAGCAACTTTCTCCCATCTACCAGATCATCTGACCCGGTAACCCACAGCGCAAAAGGAGGAACTTGTTCGTTATACCAAGCGGTAGAGCCTTTCGGTTTGCGATCATGCTTTTTGCGGACTTCGCTGCGGTGGTGGAATTGTGAAGGGCGATCGAGGGGGACTAGAGGGTAACTTTGCTCTTCGGAGCGATTGTAGTAGTCTTCCATCTCATCTTCTGCGTCTTCGGCGTGCCCTTCCTCTCGCGTGGCGAGGATACATTTTTGTGTTGCAAAACATTCGCGGCCTAGCCACCACCGCATACTCTCCGCGCTCACATACACAGGCGCAAACTGGAAACAGCGATCCCGAAGCCCTCTATCCCAACGATCATCGCTCCAATTAAATAGAAAATGGAAGACAACGTAGCCCATGGCACCGAAGAGCTTACCGGGAATAAGCGAGTGCATTTTCATCATGAGAGGGATGAAAGCGTGGATGCCAAAAACAATGCGGAAGAATGCTGGAGAAATCATGCGCATGAATTTGAAGTAGGCTTTCCCTATCAACGGACCAGCATATGCTGCCGGTGCGAGGGCGCAGAAGACAGTGAGTTTTTCACCAAGGTCTGGGCGTTGCTCTTTGGCTAGAGCGACGAGAGTTTGAGTCGTGCCTTGAGAATGGGCTATCAGCCCAAGTTTGGAGAAACCAGTTTCTGATAGAACTCGAGATGTGAGAGCTGGAAGATCCATTACGCCCATTTGACGTATATTCCAAGCCCACATCCGTGGATCAGAGTAAGAAAGAAGTGTATGCTCTGGTTTGAAACCGCAACGGTTGTTGCCAAGCCACACATCGTACCCTGATTTACACAGATAGAAAGCCAGGGACCTATCGTCATTGGTGCAGTATGCTCCAGATGACTGCAGAAGTCCGTGAATCATAAGGACAGGGAATTTTGGCTTTTCGTCACCCACTGAGCGAGAGGGTCCCGCGCCAGTGAATATATCGGGCCCTCGAGCAGCACGTGCTGCATCCGACATTGGTGTGTACTCTGATGGATTGTATATGTGCCAGAGATCGATGATGAAGCCGTCCTCAGTTTGGACTTTGAACACCTCCATGTCAAGCCCAACTCTCCTAGCATAATATGCCACATCACAAACCAGGGGATCTGGGCCTCCTTCCGTCGGTATGAACTCTCCATGCCCTGCTTCGTCTTCGTTGTCTCCAGCCATATTCGTCGCCGAACTCCTCCTCGATCGTTGCTTCTTCCATGCTTTCTCCTCTGCTTTCCTTGACTTTGCTAACTTCTCCTCCTCTTCGTAAAACGGACGTCTAGCATTTGGGTTTCGCAGAGTAAGCCGGCAGCAAATGTGACTGAGCATTGGTTTAAGACTGGTAATTCCAGCTCCAAAGACAACGAATCCAAGGAAACAACCCGAAAGAAAGAACGACGACACTCTAAACATTAGGCACTGCAGGTCTCGCGTTATAGAGGAAGGGCCATAGAGGGGTAGAGGTGGGAAGAGAGGGTTCGTTCGTGAGGGTGGCATCGCCTTTCGCAGGGTCCCTTCGCCGGTCTTTTGTATTCCTCCATGCTCAGAATCCTGTCGCCCATTGTCTGACTCTGGCTCCTCAAAAAACACTCCTGTTTGGCTCGCTGGTATGGAGTCCCTTTCGACTATAGCTTTCAATCGATTGAGCTTCTCTGCTTCTGCGAGGGGAACTCCGGGTAGTCGCCCACCATCTCCTGTGATGATAATTGTGTCTTGCGGTGTTATGTAACGGGCCTCAACGGCCCTTCCCGACCCATCACTATCCTCTCCCGGCGGCGTGAGGGATAATTTCTCGGCTTGACGTGCATAATCAATGGCAATGGTTGGTAACACTGCAGGATTGGTTTTAGGAGAAGTTGTAGCACTGCCTGCCAAGGTGGACATTTCGTCCCGAGTCGTGAACCTTGTAGTTGGGGTACAGAAGTGGTGAAAATAACATGACAGGAGACTCAATTGAGATGGAAATGGCTTGTATACACTGAATAAGTAAGTTGGCAGAATGTTGTTGTACAAGAAAGAGAATATGGGCGACAAAGAGACAACAGAGACATTGTCAAGTAGATCAACCCAGCCCTCACTGTAGATTCGCGTTGCATGAAAAGGGTGAACTGTAATTGTTTAGATTGGCTCGATTGGATAAGCCTTTTCCGCCCTGGGGTCCTTAGTGGCGCAAACTAGGTTCGCATAGCCACTTTTGACTGGTTCTGGGGAATTCCTCGACCTCCCAAGCCTTGAAGGGCTTACCGTCATAATTGGTACGAAGTACAGTACATGGTATTTTGGTTGACATGTGAAGATCGTAAACATGTCTTTATTGTACAGTACAGTACTCGTAGGAATTGAAGAAGATCAATTCGCCATTGACGTCGAGATCAACTCGAGTTTGATCTTGAGTGACTTTCACTGACCCTGTTCGGGTGTGAATATTATGATGTAAGGCATCGTTGAAATAAACAAAGCATAAATGGGATTACTTTTACCCGAAAACGGCTTAACTTCTAAAGTATCAGTCCTGTACTTCGTACTCAAGTACGTACACCCCCCTAACAACAATCTGACAGCGGGTTCCATGGGAGAAGAAGACCAACCATGGATGACGTCATATTTGAAACAAGGCTGATAAACAGCCTCTTCGATTTCTGCCTCTTACTGGTCTCTCTCGTACTTCGTACTCTGAAAATAAGGGGCTTAGATGAGGGCATCGATAATTCTGAGGAATACCTACATAGAGGACTTTCTTTCATTTCTCTGGCTATGATGAGAAATGAATAATTGTTGTTATCATAGGAGGGAGTCTAATAATGTCTCATTAACTGCCGGGTCCGCTTTATCGCTTGACAATAGGACTCAATTTCCTTCCCAATAGTCCGCTGATAGACGTATACAACGATGTCTCATCTCTACAGGACCCAAGCCCTATTGTATTTTGTCCTTCCTATTTACCATCCAGGAGATCGGATACCTCCCACCCATGTCTCATTAGCTATTCTATTTGATCACATGACTTTAGCTGCTATGCTGTTTGGGTTCTAGCGCTTAATTTCATAGCCTCGGCCGATGATCGTGGGTGCTGCCGAAGCGTCGTTTTCATCTAGAAGGGAACAATATTTGGGCCGAGTTTGAACTTGTGTCCCAATGCCATTTGATCGTCTGGTTCTTCAAGCAGAACACTTGCCATTTGCATTCTTATATTTATAAGTAACTTCTTCCCATATACTCCCACCTTTCTGAGGGGCATGAACCGGTAGCTACAGCTTCCCGGACGCGTTCAGCGTAGATCAACACGACAACTACTTGCGAAGTCCGGGATATTTGGCCATGGCAGAACAGATGTCATTACTGCAGAGCCGAAAACGAAAAAGGAGGCGGCAGGATAAATCCGCGATATCTGCCAGACTGGTGTTGGATGACCATGTGAAAGGGGACGTGGGAATACTTTCAGAGGATCTCTTTGCAGACTTATTTTCTGCCACAGCTCATGGTTAGATGGTAGCCTCCCTTCGTATTTTTCACTAAACTAATAAAAATTTCTATGAAGTTCTGGAAAATGGCAACAGTGCCTCCAATATTCCTGAGTTCCATCATGTCGCAATAGCCCCGTGGGGGCCTTCAAAATATGTCGAAGACTCCACTTGGACAGTGGTTCCAATTAGACCTTCTAGTGCCCTTGCACATTCGACTGTGCAGTTTTCACCTGCGTCCCTCGCCCTTCAAAGCTTCGCAGAGGCCCTCCAAAAAGTTGCGCCTTCGAAGATATCGAGTCATAGCCGGAGTGGGATCGAGATTAGAATCCTAGACGTCGTACCACTTCCCCTGGACACTGTCTTTGTCACGATAGAAGGAGAATTGGCCAGACGATTGGAGAATGGCGAAGGAACATTTCATGGAGACCATGTGCGGATGAACGGGTTACCAAATGGCAAAGCAATGGCCAAAACATCCGAAGACCGATTAACCGCGGCAGTCCGGGAGTCATTAGGTGCTTTGAAGGTAGTTCATACTGGCGATTTCTTCTCTCTACCTCTACCGCCGCATCCTATAACCCATATTGCACCCCCACCTGCCAAAGTGACTCTCTCCGAGCCCGTAGGCCAGGGTACTTTATCCGATCAAACCAGGATCATCATTACGCAGACGGGACATCATGCAAAGAATATTAGAAGTTCGCAGTCACTACCCGTCAATCGTCCATTGAATGGGTTGACAGAGGATGACGAAGACACCTCAAATGATCAGTTCTACTCCGCAGCCGAGGACAGATACAAAACCGATGCCGCTATTGAAGATGAGGAGACTGGGACGGAAACGGAGACAGACTTGTCGGAAGCTGACAACGATGATCTCTCGGATGATTCCATGGACGACTTAATCTCTTTGCAAGCGCCATCACTTCCAGCTCATAACGCAAGTGGGATATCGACCATGCAGGCTGGTACCCCCATGACCATTGGTCGTGGGCGAAAAATGGATGGGATCAGTACACCTGGCTCTGTATTCTCTACATTCACTGCGACCACGGCTCGGGCCGGTGGGCAACGAGGTCGTTTATTTAAGGCGCAAGGGCTGGTGAAGCCTCTTGCAGAAGAAACGCTGCATCCAAAACCAAACGCCGATGATGATGAAGAAGCTAGGATTTACGTTGACATCAATTCTCTCACCAAGATTGGTTGCTTCTCGGGAGACTGGGTACGAATGGAAGCTGCGCCTGAGCCTCCACCGCAAGGCACTGGGCTGTGGGGGCTAGGTAGCTTTGGGGCACCTGAGCAAGAAGACCCCATATGGCGGCCAGTCAAGGTCTTTGGTCTACCTGAGAGTTACTCTCATCGTCCAGTGACAAAAATACCCACCAGTAAACAAGAAGGCAGGCGCATGTCATTCTTCGAATCCCAAGTCCAAAAACCATCTAACCCCCTTGTTTATCTTTCTCCGATCTTACTGGCTAATATGGACAACACTCCATATTGTAGACTTTCTCCTCTGAAACGAACTGTTGCACCCATGAGAGCCCCACTCCCAAAGATTACCGGATCATCTCGCCCTCCATTTGCTCGCGAACTTACGCTTTTGAAGATATCAACACCTTTTTCAACGGAACGTACTTTGCAGAATGCTTTGTTTTCGGGACTGAAACGTCATTTTTCAAGTCGCACCCGAATTGTTCAGAAAGGCGATTTGTTGGCTATTCCAATTGACGAGGACCTTGGGCGTATATTATACCAACCGGTAGTAAGTGATGATATAGAGGTCGATGATCTTTTATCAAATGCTGTCCTCGAGGATCAATCGCCTTCAAGACCAGCCAAAGCTACGGGGGTTGCATGGTTTAGAATTGGCTACATTGGTGCGTCCAAAGAGAATGCGGAGGCAACCGAGGACGATGATATCTGGAGTGGAGTTGCATCCATAGATGTATCTTCCACTCATATGATGCAATCGGGGAGCGAAAACAGCCCGCTCCCAGCCACAATGGAAAACTCTTGGGAGTACTACCTTGGATTGAAGTCAATATCCAAATCAGAAACAGATATGACATTGATACCAGAGCCAAGAAAGCACCATGTATCGGCACTTCAACGGCGGTTGAGGGAGTTGATCGCCGCTGCGACGAGTCCTAGGGCCATCCACCTCAAATTACAGCCTCTTGCAATACTATTGGTTTCATCACAACGAAACATTGGCAAAGCAACAATATCCAAGCGTGCTTGCTCTGACATTGGCCTACATACGTTCACGATCGATGCCTATGATATTACGAGCGAAGGGAGTGCCGGCAGTGATGTGAAGTCCGCCGGACTTCTAGAAGCTCGTGCAGAGCGCGCGATGACATGCGGTCCAGAGTTCTGTGCACTCTTGATTCGCCATATCGAGGCACTTACAGCGGATAGAATGATCACTGCTCTCAAAGAGATATTGGCTGGTGCAAGAGTCTTGATAGCCACGACGACTGAGATAGATAGGATTCCAGATGGCGTTCGAGGGTTGTTTACTCATGAGCTAGAGATGAATGCTCCCGACGAATGGGAGCGAGAAGGGATCCTTCGAAGTATCATTGATGACCAGCCTATCGCGATTGCTCCTGATGTAGACCTCAGCGGCGTAGCTGTCAAAACGGCTGCACTGGTAGCTGGTGATCTTGTCGATGTCGTCGACCGAGCTCTTGTAGCGCGGAACTCTAGGATGGAGACCCTAGCCTCTGTTTCTTCTAACGTAGAGACCTCTGTTTCAGTTCGGGACGTCTTAGTTGCTGGCGGTCCTGCTGGAAGATATCTCACTAAAGCAGATTTCGACCTCGCCGTCGAAGCTGCCCGTAAAAACTTCGCTGATGCCATTGGCGCACCTAAGATCCCAAATGTCAGCTGGGATGATGTTGGAGGTCTGACAAATGTCAAGGATGCTGTCATGGAGACTATCCAACTACCACTCGAGCGCCCTGAGCTTTTTGCAAAAGGAATGAAGAAACGATCCGGCATCTTGTTTTATGGCCCACCAGGTACTGGAAAGACTCTGCTTGCCAAGGCTATTGCGACGGAGTTTAGCCTCAATTTCTTCAGTGTGAAAGGACCCGAGTTACTAAATATGTACATTGGTGAGTCAGAAGCCAACGTACGTCGTGTCTTCCAGAGGGCAAGAGATGCACGTCCCTGTGTTGTCTTCTTCGATGAATTGGATTCTGTGGCGCCAAAGAGAGGAAACCAAGGCGACAGCGGCGGAGTCATGGATAGAATTGTCTCCCAGTTATTAGCAGAATTGGATGGTATGTCAGATGGTGAAGATGGTGGTGGAGGTGTGTTTGTCATCGGTGCTACAAATCGGCCTGATCTGCTTGATGCTGCCTTGTTGCGTCCTGGTCGCTTTGACAAAATGCTTTACCTGGGAGTCAGTGATACCCATGAAAAGCAGTTAACCATCATGGAAGCACTGACGAGAAAGTATGTCGTATCTTCTACCCAACATTGTGCAATCACTAAGTCTCTGCAGGTTCACACTCCATCCCACACTATCCTTGTCCCGTGTCGCCTCTCTACTCCCATTCACCTACACGGGAGCTGATTTCTACGCTCTCTGCTCCGACGCCATGCTCAAAGCTGTCACCCGCCAAGCCTCTCTCGTCGACTCCAAAATTTCCCAAATGAATTCCTCCAACACTTCCTCTGGTAGATCTCAAATCTCAACCGCATATTTCTTCGACCACTACGCAAGCAAGGAAGATGTGGCCGTTATGGTCACAGAAGAGGATTTTATCAATGCTGAGAAAGAGCTTGTTCCCAGTGTTAGCGCCAAAGAACTGGAACACTACGGTTTGGTGCGAGCACAATTCGAGAAAGTCGAAGATAAAGCAGCGCCACAGAGTGATCCCAAAGGTAAAGTCAAAGTTGTCGATGGGATCCCAGAGTGGCAGAGAAGGAACGGAGAGGAGCAACCGACTAGTAATGGGAAAGGCAAAGGAAAAGAAAGAGTTATCGATAGAAAAGGAAAGGGCAAGGAAAGAGCCGTGGGAAGCTGGGATGGGAGTGAGGGAGACGAGGATCAGGATTTCTATGATGATAAGGTCAATGGCTATAGTGGGAGGGGGAAAGGGAAAGGGAAGGCGGTTGATATGGGATTTGAGCAGGGAAAAGAGGAGGATGACGATGGCCTGTATTGATTTGGGGGAAGAAGCATAAATGGCTTTTATTGATGGTGAGGGGATACTCGAAAAGTGTGTGTTATATATAGATTGATCCTCTCCATTCGGTCTCGCCTCTCGAGGCTCCTCGTCTCAGTCACGGGAATTCTGTGATGAAGATCGCCGAGTCCTTGCAACTAAACAGCGGTAATGAGAAGCAGAAATGAGCATCTTCAATACCAGCTCACCAGGTATTACAAGATAGGTACGCATGATAGAAATAAGATGCGATCATGTGACTTTGTATGACTGTGAAAAGATCGTGAGAACTTCACAGTAGAGTGAATCTTACGAGGACTAGAGTCTTTTCTCACAGTGCTAAATAATAATAGTCAGTCTTTGAGAATAGGCATTCTTGACATCTCGTCAGATCTTCTTTTCGTTTACACTAAAAAGGGGCTAGGCGACTACAGTATCTATACTATACTAGTGTTATCAAAGGGGGAAACAAGTTTTGAGCCGCGGCATGGATGGTATCAGGAAACGACCAGTCAACCCGCGTTAGAGTCAGGACGATCTATTCCATCATACGGCTTTTGAATATTTGACATTAATCCGTATATATAAGTATATGTATCAAGTTTCTATAGATAACTGTCTGTTGAGTATACTGTATCTCACTAGCACTTGTAGTCTTGTAAACACAACACCGAAACAAGCTCAAACAAGCAATGAATGGCAATTGCTTCCTCTTCTTGGAAAGATGAGAAACAGGTCTGAATTATGCAAATTCTGCCAATCACAGGTGCACATACCAAGCCAAGTCTCGATGGTGGAGCGCCAAGAGAAGCTGAGTGACGTGGAGCGTCTTGGTATCATCTCTTCCAAGGGAGCAATTCAGTAGTTTCAAAGCCAATTCTTGTTGTGAATCGAGGAGTGACGGACTTCACCCACTTTACTCTCCATACTTCTCACTCACAAATCCCATCTACTAAAAAGATGGCATTCTGACCGAGCTCTCGCCCGTTTATTCTCCAAATCTGTACATCTGTTCTCCCAACCACTTGACCTCACACTAAGAACAAGGCATTCATCTGAACCTCAATTATCATTAGAGAGCGCGACGGGACGATCCGAACAACAAATTACATTACGGCCAGACGCGATCATGCCCAGCATCTTCCATCGCGGACCCAAAGCTGGGGGGGCCACAGCAAGAAGGACGTCAGAACAGAGCCCCCCTTGGGATTACCCCACGGTTACCAACAACTCTGCCACCCCAGAGAAGAAATCCGTCCTTCCAACCCACCAAGTCAACCACAATGGCCATAAAATAACAAAGGGCATCCAGCCCGAAGGTGAGAGCGGCCGTCGTGGAATCCACCCTTTACAATTCCTCAAGATCTGCTGGTCCTCAACGAGTTACGCCTCGCGACTGGTCAACATCCTCTGGCCGGTCGTGCCCGCGGCAATAGCTGTGCGATACGCACGGGAAGATTTGCACCTGATCATATTCATTCTCAATTACATTGCGATGGTTCCCTGCGCGAATCTGATTGGGTTCGCGGGTCAGGAACTAGCCCGGAAGCTGCCCAAGGTTTTCGGAGTCTTGTTGGAGACTACGCTTGGCTCGGTCGTGGAAATCGTGCTCTTTATGGTTCTCCTGAAGACAAATCAATACCGAGTCATTCGAGCGGCAATCTTGGGTTCAATTCTGGCAACACTGCTGCTCTGTTTGGGAATGTGCTTTTTCATTGGTGGTATGAAGAGGGAAGAGCAGAAGTTCCATGAAGCTGTTAGCGAGGTTGGTAGCGGGTTGCTTTTAACTGCGTAAGTGGCGGGCGGCTATTTCACACTTCCAAGCTTCGATTCACAGCTTCTCCCATATTCAAAAGACTAATATATATGTTTCTATTCAGTGGCCTAGGTCTCAGTGTACCGGTTGCATTCAGTACAGCCCTTCAAAACACCGAACTCGTGACCAGCACCGAGCTCGATCACAAAGTCGTCATGATCTCCCGCATTGCATCTATTCTCCTGATCGTTGCCTACGCCATCTTCGTCTGGTTCCAGATGCACACTCACCACGGTCTCTACGACGACCTCTTCGAGGTCGACGAGCGAAACGATGCCGACCGCCGCAAGGATCTGCGCAAAGCCAAGCTCACATTCACCGAGTGCGTGCTCGCCCTCACCATCTCCATTGCTCTCGTGACCATCATCGCCATCGGTCTCGTCGAGCAGATCGAGCCCGTGGTCGAAGGCTACGGCGTCTCGGATGCCTTCATGGGCTTGATTCTCGTGCCTATCGTCGAGAAAGCTGCTGAGCATCTCACGGCCATGGACGAGGCTTGGGATAATCAGATGAACTTCGCCCTCTCCCACGTCCTTGGAGCTACGATCCAGACGGCACTTTTCAATGCACCCTTAGTGGTGATTGTAAGTTGGGGTCTGAGCAAGCCAATGGATTTGAACTTT
The DNA here is from genome assembly GCA_003988805.1 of Ploettnerulaceae sp. D365. NCBI lineage: Eukaryota > Fungi > Ascomycota > Leotiomycetes > Helotiales > Ploettnerulaceae > Ploettnerulaceae sp. D365. Next base: position 166,775 of record QYAL01000021.1, on the reverse strand, counting down.
GAGTTATTCGATATGGTAATGTTGATCCTCGCTATTCTAGTCGTTGGCAACTTTCTCCGTGATCAAAAGTCGAATTACCTGGAGGGTGCGCTTTGCGTTATTGTCTACGCTATCATTGCTGTTGCGGCTTTCTACTATCCGAATCCGCTGGCTACGGAAGAGTCGAGTGCAGCTGTGGAAAAGAGGCAATTTCATTCTGGGCTGTTGTAATGAGGGCTTGATTCTTCTAGTTTGATAGTAAATGTAAATTTGAAGATAATTTCATGATGTATTATAAAGAATACTGTATTAAAAAATTGAAACACTTGAATATATCACTCTCTCCTCAAATCTCAACATGAGAACCATACGACACACACACACATACCCAAAAGAAACCTTCCACTTTCGCAGCGAGGACCCGCCTCTTCAAAAAGCCCAATACAGTACAGTACCCCTCACTTTCACCCCCCTATCCCCAACACACCACAACTCCAACACTCCCCACCACATATAGATACATAAACATACACAATCAAAACACCACGCTCCACGCTCCCCCTTTAACAAATTCCTTCCCCCTCATCCAATCCCCATCCCAGAGAATCACATGAATAAAGGCTACATACATACATACATACATACATGCATACATACATACCCATCCCTACCTACCTTCCCTATCAAGACAATAAAATCGCTTGCAGCCATTACTCTAATTCTTACTCTTTCTTAAGCAGACTTCCCCCTCCCTTTTCCCCAATTCCCAATCCCCAATCCACAATCCCCAATAAAGTAAAGTAAGTAATTTACCACTACGTAACTACTCCTCATACAATATCTTCTTCTTGCATCCTAAGACCCCCCTCGTTTTTTTACTTATTATATATATATACGCAGAAGGAAAATAGGTTAACGTTCTAGGATATATCCGAAAAAGAAAATAAGAAAAATTTTTAGGGTGCTAGTAGAGTGATATGCTATAGATCTACTCTCGCTCTATCCAGACCTTGTAAATCTTCCCCCCCTTTTTTCCTAAAAGAAGAAGAAGAAGAAGAAGAAGAAGGAAGTCACATCTATCATCTATGCTAATACGTACTGTAATGATGATGGTGCCGCCTAGCCTAGCGTAGCTTATTTCATTTCCAGAATTAGACGGATACATACCATACAATGTACGCTCATGCGGGCACATCTACTGCATTTCTCACCCCTTCTCTTAATGACACTGAAGTTTTTGTTCGAGGGAAGGGAATTGGAATGTCATGCCGTACTGTAGTTCTCACGTACAGGTTAAGTGTTGTACTTTTAGTACTTGCCAACTTCCTCGGAAGCTAAGGTGAGCAGTTGAGAAAATGTTTCAATTCAACATGTACGATAGAGGGAGCCAGTCTAGAGAAAATTTCGAATTAAACAATACATCATACTGTTCAGGACGCTAGACGAATTTGTAAATGCAACCCCCGCGCCTATGTCCTACTCGAAGAATTCCCCCATCCTGTTGAACCATCTCCAACACCTGTGTAGGGATTTAAAAACTCCGATTTGTTGAACGCGCCTTGGATTAGCTTTTCTAAGGCAAATCTCTTTCTCTCCCTTCTCCAAACAGATATCCTGCCTCCAGACAATATGCTCCACCTCCAGCCATGCCTCTTTCGCTTCCCCAACAGACCACGCTTGCGTCTACAATGCCACTCAGCACGCCTTCCATTGCTCCGAGAACACCCCATCCGATGAAACCTGCTACTAAGCCGACAACGTAGGCGTATGCACTTCCTCGAACTCCGGCGCCCCCTGGCACGGAGATCTGAAGTTGGCGAGCAGTTGCTACCCAACCACCGAAACCGAGGGCCATTGCCATGATGAAGCGAGTGGCGTGGAGAAGCAGCTTTGCTAGTCGGTAAGGCAGGAGAGGAGTCGTTTGGTGATTTCGGGCATTAAAAGAGCGAGGCGTAAGACTTGTGGTCGGGGCTTGCGGGCTGAGGAAGGTCATTTGACTTAGGCCGCGAGCTGAAGGATGAAGCGCTTGGGAATGAATCGCAGCATAGGTGAGCGTCAAGGGGTTTGTGAGTGCAACAATTGGCGTGGGAATCAAAGAGTAAGCGAAGATTGTGACAACGCTCATGAGACGGCGAGGAAGTAACAGGAGAGGAAGACGGATCAGGAGTGCGATTAAAGTTGATAAGCAGATGGTTCCAAAGATCGTAGTCGTTGCATGACTGAGTGCTGCAACAACCACTTCTCTGGATGCAGGAGCTGGGATGGCATTCCGGTGGAAATACCATTGGGATACAGTTGCTCCTGTTGTAGATCTCTGAACGCCGCTGATTACCGAAAGTGTCCAGATGTACATGAGTACAAAATACACAGCTAACCACCAGCTTGTTGCATCGATGATAAATCTGGTCACGGAAGTCGATAGTTCACCACCGAGGAACACTCTCGTAAACATCCCAAGCCACATCCAGGTCCATACCACTACGGCTCCCAAAGTTGCAAATCCCATTCCTAAAAGGGCAGGATTGGCTGCCAAAATTCTAGAGGCGAATTCCAGAATGCCAATCGCCTTGTTCAGAGAATGGCGGCCTTTGTAAATCGTATACAGCCATACCAGAGCCAAGACCCCGGGTATGAAAGATAACCACCTCATTGCCTTATCTTGGAGACTGCTTCCGTGGCTAGAGCCTTTGTAGCTAGACACAAAAGGATAGAGCGAGAACGAGAACAAGATAACCGGTACAGCCAGTAGGATTAAATGTACCAATGATCTCACGAATGACCGCAGTAGTGCAAGCCAAACAAGTGACACGACAATTGATACCACGGTATCAACGGCGAACAGATGGAAGGAGGCATGTAGAGTGGTATATATCGTATCACCAATGTTTTTATCAGGTGTTTCCGTATGGAGAAACACGAGGAAGAAAGTTGCAAACAGTGCCCCGAGGCATATCAGGTAGAGTGATTCCCAGAAGACATCATGATTCGGCGCTTCTGCTAGTGTTGTCGTAAGGGTAGCTGGAACCGTTTCCACTGAACTCGGGGGCCGCGGTATTCCAGCTCCAGCAATACCTCGAGCTTCCGCCTCCCTAGCTTGTCTGCTCGATTTATGATCCGTAGGTAATCTGATCGGTTCAGACTTGGGCGGCGATCGAAAATTCTGGAACGCAGGAGGGTCGTCGTCCCCTTCCATTTCCACAGCCAGATCGTAAGGAGGGTCATCGTCTTCTATCGTCGATTCGAGCCCAACATCTTCCATCCTTTCTCTTCCTCTGCTGCTTGTCTCACTACTTCGCCGTAAGCTTTCGCCATCTTTGTCGCTGTTTTCTTCCCCAATCGTCCCAGGCATTCGCCCCCTTTCCCTTTGACTTCTACCACCTCCATTCCAGCTACTCTTTATACCACGGCCCCTTCCCCGATCCTCAGTTGCTCTTCCGTCCTCATCTCTGGCGGTCTCCACGGACTCATGGCTCGCCTCGGGATCCGTTTCGCGGCTTTCGTCCAAACGTGCTATAGGAGCAAAAGTCCTTCGTGACTTCTGTAGAGCAAAGAAATCTGCAGTTTCTCTATCCCGCTCCTCCTCGTCATCCTCTTCCCGGAACTCATCTAAAGCACTGTGAAATAGAGGCGCATCTGGAGGGGCAGTAGAGTAGCGGTTAAAGTTGAAGTTAGACGTTGACTGATATGGGTTTCCCAGTCGTGAGGAGTATCCACGAGAGTGGTTTCGTAAAGGTTGGTTTCCTCGTCGGTATCGATCATTCGGGTTTCTGGGTGGAGCGTCGGCGTTGTCAGGTTGAACGAAGTTCGAGAATCGCGATTGCGACTGCGCTAGAAACCGCGAAGCATCTGTAGACTAGAGTTAGAAAGGAAGATCGTGAAGAGCAGCTACTCTGTGGAGTCGACGTACATTCTGAGAACATCTTAGACCCGCATCCGGTGTTGTAGAGGAGGCAGAAGCTCGAGACGTATGAGGCGGACTGATAAGGCCGTCACCGCCTAGAGCGGAGAAGTTATGACCGAGTTCTTTATCGAAACACTAATCGTGTAGCCAGTAGTAATTAACGTCCAGAGATGTATAGGATAGTCGTGGTCGTGTGTGAGTTAAAGGTGAGATCTGAGGTCAAAGAGCAGTTGTTAAGGTGACAGTCAGTCACACTTGAGTTAGAGAAGTGACTGATGATCCAGGCGGAGGCTGTTGTTCTGTAAACGATCGGAGGCAGAATCACAGGACAGGATCCCTGCTAACAAAGCCACCGAATGCTCACCACGGCTTACTCAACAAGTACAAGTACATGCACCTATGTCCTACCACTGGTTGACAACAGAACAAAACGAGGATATAACTCTGTGGTTTGAACTTGACGTTGACTAATGGTCTTGAGTTTTCGGCAGCTCATTGATTGCCTCATCCGATGGACTCAAGTACAACAGTAACAGCTAGCAACTCCAACAACAGCTCATGCAGAAAAGGCGCCAACCCGGCAATCAGCCATAAGACGCTAAGATTAGCTTCCAACGAATCAGGGGATATGAAGCTCTCATTGAACAGCTCTACGAGAATGAAGTGACGTTAAACCTGATAAGTTGTACATAGCATCTCTCGAATCTGAGATCAACAAGCAATTGTTTGGAAAGTCTTTACAGATCTTCTTGGAGAATCTCTTATCGAAGGCGTATGCGCAAAGCATCACATCAACCCCACATCTCAATCTCTGGCACGGTCACGGTCACCATCCATCGTTCTTGATCGCGTGCCAAAAAAAGAGACAGTTCTTGCACCTTCTGCCTAGAGCACATATTGAATATCTGGTCGCGCTCCAACCTGCAGCCTCTTTATACCCGCCTAATGTCGTCTCCATCATATGACTACATCGCAAAGATTGTCTGCATAGGCGATAGCGGAACTGGCAAATCTTCTCTCACCATTCGCCTTTGCGAAGGACGTTTTACCCAGCAACATGATGTGACGATAGGGGTGGAATTTGGTATGTGTACTATAGTTGCTATTCATTTGGGATTAGAAGCTAATGCGACATTCAAAGGTTCTCGAATAGTGCCAGTTGGACCACCCAACACTCCCATTCCTACATCCAAGTCAATTACCGTCCGCGATCCCTCCTTACCCGAAATATCAGAAGGGCTTCCTCAGCCACGCCGCGCAGAGCCCAAAATTGAGCAAAAGCATATGAAGTTGAGTTTATGGGACACGGCCGGGCAGGAAACTTATAAGAGTGTGACAAGGAGCTATTTTCGCGGAGCTTCAGGAGCACTATTGGTCTTTGATATCTCCAGGAGGCCGACATTTATTCATGTTACAGATTGGCTGAATGATTTACGGCAGATTGCAGAGCCGGACATCGTGGTTGTCTTGGTGGGGAATAAGAGCGATTTGGCTCTAGGTGATGAGAATAAACGGGAGGTGACCAAAGAAGAAGCAGAGGAGTGGGCGAAGAGAAACGGTGTGTTGGAATATGTTGAGACCAGTGCAAAGAGTGGAGAGGGAGTGGAGTTGGCTTTTGGGAGGGTGGCGGAGAGAATTTATATGAATGTCGAGGCGGGTAAATACGATCTTAATGACAGGAGAAGTGGTGTGAAGGGACCACCGGCTGGAGGGAATAGGGGCGGTGTCAAGCTGAGCACTCCAGCGAAGGCTGCTGGGTACGGCTGTTGTTAATATGAAGGGCAGATTGTATATATTGCACTGATGGCGTTGGGGGCATATCAGATACTCCAAGCGTTTGGCTTGGGTTTGTAGTAATATGATGAGTCTTTGAAGGCTTGCCTTTTGAAGACACAATTATGGCATAACAATGGTCTCAAGTAGGATTGAAATTCACAGCCTGAAGTTTTCACCCGTGTCAGTTACTGATTATCTATCAGAGTTTCCAGGTCGTTCCATACTTGATAGTATATCTGCCACTTAATACGATTATGATTATTTTGAGCTGACTGCACCCTCTAGCTAGTTTACTCGTTAATAGCACTGCATATGCTGTTTTAAGCCTAACAATTTTCACCTGCAATCTTTCCATAGTAGCTTTCTCACAACATGTAGAGAGATAGCTTGCTTGCTAGCGAATCGCTCCTTCTTTTCTTCCCCATTGCTGTCATTTTTGTAGTTCTCTGATTTTCCATATTCAACTCAGAGAGTCAGAGTTGGATCAGTGCCTGGCTGAAGTCCCGTACTCCACTTCTTGCAACGATTGAGCATTTCACTTACACACACTACCTACTCGATACATTTATGAACTGCAGTCTCTCCGTACCCAGCTCCTCGAGGCACCTACCTATCTACGTACCTACCTACGTAGCTAGATATCAAAGGTTGGAAGTATGTCACATCACGTGATATTGAATACATGATGTCACTCCGGCCAATTTACCTTTCATACAGTACTGTACTCGACCATGACGAATCTCAGGCAACATTATTCGCAGCCCCCAAACCTTGGCTGTATCGAGCACTCGGAGATCATTCCAGAAGGTAGTTTGGCGGTGATACTTTTCGAATCTCAGGTCTGTTACCGTGGCTGAGATCAACAGGGGTCATTGGGGCTGAGCACAGCATGTGCAGATGAGGGGCAATTCCATTCATCAAGACCACATCCACGGAAGCACTTCAACCCATCAACATCTGCTTACTCCCCGACCTACATAAAAACCTCAACTGAACCTCAAGCAAGACAACAACAAGCTCTTTCTGTTTGGGCATCAACAGTGACGCTCGAATATGAACGATTTTATTCCGCCAAGCGGACCCCCACCTCCCAAGGTCCCGGCAGGATGGAAAGCTCAGTGGAACGATCAGTACAGCGAATGGTAAAGCCCCATCTTGTAATCCCATCTTCGATAAAAATAACTAACAAAAGTCAGGTTCTATGTTAATATCTACACGAAGAAATCACAATGGGACAAGCCAACAGAACCAGTCTATCCTCCTCCCGATGGCGCACCTGCTGGACCTCCTCCCGGATATGGGGGCCGCGGGAGTCCTGAGCCTACAGATGCGAAGCACAATCCCTACGAATCCAGTATGAACCCCAACACGGAATCCGACGCTGCACTCGCTGCTCGTCTGCAAGCTGAAGAGGACCAACGCGCACGGAGTGCCGCGGGAAGCCGTGGTGCCCAGCAAGACTATCAAAACACACCTCTAAGCTATGGCCAGCAACCGCAATACTCCCAAGAAATGCCTGCTAGAGACCAAAAGAAAAGCGGTGGTTTCCTGGGCAAGCTCCTGGGCAAAGCGAGTGGAAGTTCTAGCAGTGGAGGCGGGCTCGGTAGACCCCCTCAGCAGCAGCAGTACGGGGGTTATCAACAACAAAACTATGGACAACAGGGCTATCCTCAGCAAGGCTATGGACAACAGCCCATGTATGGACAGCAGCCCGTTTATGGGCAACAGCCTGGGTATGGCCAACAACCAGGCTACGGCGGATATGGTGGGGGAGGGTATGGCGGGGGTGGATATGGCCAACAAGCTCCCAAGAAGAGCAGCGGACTAGGAGTAGGAGGTGCCGCAGCATTAGGTGTTGGAGGTGGTTTGATCGGAGGAATGTTGCTCGCGGACGCAATCGACGACCATCAGGATGAGGCCTACCAGCAGGGTTATAACGACGGAAATGATGGGGGAGATTACGGCGGCGGTGATGATGGCGGCGGAGACTTCTAAGTAAATATTGATTGAACGCACCAGCTCTAATCTGGGCTTATAATTGTGGTACGAGCCATTGGAGGGGCTCTCAGGGGTCAAGTTGTTGACGACCGAGACGATTTTCGTTTACATTTTCCTAGCGCTCTGATGATCATGGGAAGGATATTTGCTTTTCGCGTACACTTTATTTACAGACTTTTCCCACGTGGTTGAGAGATGGCTTTTCCAAGTTCGAACTTATTATTCACAGGGCTCCTCTGCATACAGTACAGTACAATAACTCTACACATAAATCAATCCAAATCCGCACATAGAAATCACATTCAGTAATTAAAACATCAAGCGCATTCCCAACCTTACTAGTCTATCTTTTTCTTCACCAATTAATAGTTCCATTCCATTCCAACTCCCCTATCCATCTACAGTTAGGATATACTGTAACACATACATATAATCATACAGTACCAAGCTTTTTCCCATCTTCACGCCAAGGGCCAAGACAGAACGGATCCCCTTTCCCCTCCCCTCTAATCCAAGTGCAGCCCCCAAAACAAACACAACGCTACTCACTACTACATATCTGTCTACTCACCGCACCATATCCTCTACTAGATCTAAAACTAGATCTAGAGTTAAAGCAAAAGCTACTTTGATTATCGAAACACTAATCACTAAAACACCAACCGACGTCCCTACAAGGCGAGAATCCCTGTGATGTTTGATATTTACAACAAAACCACAAATATATATCTCACTAAAATAACACCACTCTATTAATAAAGATAAAGTACTACTGTACCAGCCACAGCTAATCTGACTCCTTGCGCTTGATGCCGCATTAGAAAACGGTGAAAATAGCCGAGAGAGATATTTCGTGGGTATAGACCACGATTTTTTTGGCCACCAGTTCCCATCTTAAAAAGGTAGCGGTAAATCAAATTGATTGATATACAATAGGGCAGCAAAATTCCCTTATTTCAAAGTTTTAAACTGTGAGGATATCATCACTAGAGAGAAAACCAAGTCGTGAAGAAAGCAGGTCAAAGGTTTGATTATAATTAGGGTGCAATAAGTGAAGCTTTATTATCCTGTGGTTTAATTAGTTCGCCGTTATCAAATAAAACATGACAAGGGAATTTCGGCTCGCAGGGATGTCACTACTGTACAGTAATACAGTACACTAAATCACTAAAAGACTAAAACACAAACTAATAACTAACTACTAAGGTGGTACAACCGTAATGCCTGTGGACTCCCTTTTTTTTGTTGCATATCGTGTTTTTTAGTCTTGTTAAGCTAGCTGGGGGGAAAGAAAAGAGTTTGTGTTTTTTTCTGTTTTCGTCTTAAGTAAAGAGAGATGGTTTTGGGGGAGAGGCCGGGGGGAGGTGGTTTGTCAGCTGGGTGATTTGAGAGGGGGGGGTTAGTGTTGTGGTGTGTGGTGTGTGGTGTAGTGGGTTGGAAATTTAACAAAAAGAAGGAAGGGAAAGGATGAGAGATGTTCAAGTTTGTATACTATGTTATATAATGTAATGTAGTAAGGAAGAGATTGATTAGAAGGTGGGAAAAAGTTCATGGTTGGAGCGAGAGATGCTGGTAGGAGATTTTGAGAGATGTATTTTTGGTATTTATTAGTCGGTTAACCACTATTAGGTGCAGAAGTCATCTCGTGAGAGAAGCACAAGCTGCTGCTGAGGAAGTTTTGTGAAATAAATGAGGAAAGCTGTTAAAGCTGATTAAGGTAGTACCGTAGAGCTTAACGGGGAGGGAATTGTGAGAGACAAACAGTGCCTGGAAAAATTGGACGTTCTTGCATATGCTTTCATGATGTGCTATCCTTTGTTTAGAGGCGGCGTTCGTTTGAACAAGATTGTAATCCTTCCGCGATACATCCTCGACCACGATCGTCGGCTTTCTAGCTAGGAGTAACTCCTCTTGACCAATTCTTCCACGCTGAGACTAATCCTCCCAGAGAGAGGAAATAGCCTCTTTCCTCACATATCAACAACTTGCATGACTAGTTGGGGCCATCATCTCGTAACGCCCTTCTCAACAGGTGTCTCACTCCGCTTCGGCGTACTAGAACCCGCCAACCAAGCCGCTGCATCGAAATTCTGTAATGGATTAGCGGCTGCTGAGCCTGTAGCAGCAGACGGCTTCTGTCGCGCTTGGAACTCGGCTTTCATTTCATCGTCCACTAGAGAGAAGAAGTTGATTAGTACATGCCAGCCAGGTGAGCACAAGGATAGGGAAGACTATACTGTTATCCATGAGATATGGCATTCCAAACACCAGGATCATGCTCAGTCCCGCAATGAGAATCATGGGGTTCTTCAGGATGGACATGGGAGAGACTAATTTTACGTTGGTGTTAGCAATTAATTTCCAGATCCAAAAAAAAATTCTGTTCTTGCTGCGCTTCATTCGAGAAAGATATGCGACAATACTCACAGCCAACCCGTTCAACGAAATACTCCTTTGCCCCCAACGCCTTGACCTCAAAGCCCCAGATTCCAACTCTATCCTCAACCTCCTTAGCATCAACCTTCTCTCCCTTATTACTCCACTCATGCCCTCTAAATGTGCCCCAAGCCTGTACCTCAGCACCATCCTCCTTCGTATCTCCGATCTTCCCAGCGCTCTCCGCCACATCTACCCGCAACGGCGCAAAGGCATGAGTATGGCAATGGACATCGAGAAGATAGCTGCCTGATGTGACGTTGCGGAAATCGAACGAGTTGGTTGTTGTTAGGGGCGCGGAGTAGGAGCGGGAGAGGGTGGTGAGCGTTGCGTGTGTTGATGGGGGGAGGGTTGATGGGTGTTGAAGGGCTGGAGTAGAGAGGATCGAGATCCGGAGATGGGTGGAGAGGGCGAGAGGGAGGGCGAGGAGCGCGGTGAGGAGGGAGGTGCGCATTGTGATGTTGTGTGGGTGGCAGAAGTGGTGATGGATTTGATAGCCTTGAGATGACGTTTGAACTGCACTGTACTGTACTGTATTGCTGTACGTACAGGTTTAGGCGAGCTTGAGCCGCAGATTCTCAACCTCAATCCTCCAACCTTCTTTCCACGTCAGATTCATAGGCAAATCCTCGGAGAATTGATCAATCAAGTTATTAAGCAATGCTTGACTATCACAAAGGAAGCACCGATTTTCCATTCTGGCGCGGAAATCAGAGGTACTATAGTACAGCAGCTGTACCTTAGGTTGGTAGCTTCGCCTACAGCCACTCAACGACTCCTCAGCCATAAGAACTCGATCCGTTGAAGAGCAAAACAGCTCCAGGAGCTCGCGAGCTCGAATCATGTGATCGAAAAAACGCCCTGTATTCCTACTACCCGTCAATCTTTCTAACCACCCTAGCCTTCTTCCATGATTTTTCTCTTACAGTACAACCTCTTTCCAGTCCAAATATTCAAACCATTCCAATCCTTCTAACTCCAAAAAAATAGCTCACGTACGTAAAACCACAGCAAGGAGCTGTCTGTTACTATTACAGTAGTAGTATCAAAATCAGCCAACGACTTCAAGAGAAAGGTAGGAAATTATTTTGTATATCTACTCTGTGCATGTGTAGCAAGTTGCACGGTGTATCTATTTGTACATATTATATCACTGCTGAGGAAAAAGTATCTCTCAAGCATAATTAGACAACGAGGGATTTATTTTCTTCGTACATGTACATGTACAAGGGTATGGCTGGGCTGGGCTAGAGTAGGGAAGTATGGATGATATATGAAACGAGATGAGACGATGGGCGTGTTATTCAAAGTCAAACTAGTCGGCCTCGCATATAGTTTTCGGGTATTGTAAGATAAAAGCGCGGGTACAAGTAATTATACTTCCAGGTGTGATTTGGGGCGAGGGAACATTGTTTTTGAAAGTTGGGAGGAGTCAGGTACTCGCTGCAGTTACTGATGATTGTGTGGTGCAGTGTGTTTTACATGAAGATTTCTTCGGGGGGTGGTTTAATAGGTTGCGCATAATCAGTGTACAGGAAACAAACGTGAAGAAAGATATCATGAATTTTTTCTCATCGCATTTCAATGTCATTATTCTGAGCTTACCATCGCATCACATCGCATCATCGTACGGACATGGGATCGGGACCGGACCAGCCACTCCGAAAGCTGCTCTTCTCCCCCTAGCCTCCTCCTCTGTTTCCTGTACGTCCGGAACACCCAAGCAAGAACATGCACGCATGTATGCAATTTTGTGAGAACTCCCCCATCACCAATCCACCTGTTTTCCCAAATAAAAAATGCAATTTAATCCAATCCAAATACCCCAAGCTGTCTAGCTAATGAAAGCTAGATAGCGAAATGAAGTAAGTCATCAAGACCTCCCTCTCATCGAACCACACACTGTGAAGATCGATCGTCAAACAAATTCTTCGTACTCCTCGTCAACCCCATCTCTTTTGCCAGGCCAGACACGAATCCCTCTCCCCTTCTCCCCACCCCGTCCTTCCTCCCGCCCCTGGTTCTCCAGTGGATGATTTCACGCGCCCAAGCCTTGTGGCGCTTCCTTCATTGGGCTGTTGGACTGTTTGTCGGCCTTCAATTCCGAGAAGCCACCCCTGAGTACCTGCAATGCGATCAGAGCCGATGAGGCGGTCCACAGCAACCAGCTGAAAGCTGCGAAGACGGCATCGGCGCGGGCAGCGGCGCAGACGGAGCCGCGACAGAAGAGCAGTTTACCGAGGAAGGTGGCAAGCGCGACGAAGCCGGCAAAGTAGAAGAGCATGGATAGGAGGGAGACGCCAAGATGGATGTAAGGTGTTGAAACTAGAGTTTTTTCTCAGAGTTAGCGAAAGGCAGCATTTATTAAGAGACGGGAGGGGAAACGGTACCTTTGGGCATAAAGCGAGGTGCGAGTTCCAGGTAGGCGATTGAGATGAAAGACCATAGAGGGACAAAGACCAGGAAGTTTATTTGCGAGGGAGAGGCGGTCAAGGTATCAGTATTGTACCAGTGTGCGACTATTTTTCCTGTCAGAACTTTCATAGCATCTTTCAGGAGCAATTCCGATGTTTGACGTACCGTATGCCGAAAGTCCCATAACTACTAGGGAGAAAACTCCCTGGGCAACTCGAAGAGGAAGCTGGAAATTGATAGGCATTTTGGTGGATTGTATATATGGCTTTCTGTATTGCAAGGAGTGCTGGTGACGAGATACTAGCTAGCTAGTCGACGACGATTTGCAAAAGTTGAAGCAGCTGCAACTTGTGCGCGCGTAAAGGAGTGTATGAATATACGGAATGGAAGAATAGAGGCGAGTAAGTAGGACGGGGGAGAAGGAGTAGATAGACGTGGTAATAAGAAGTAGGGAGAATATAAAGTACGTGGGGATCGCAGACCACCCACTAATGATTAAGAGTAAAGTGAAGAGGATTGAAAGAGCAATTACGGAAGTACTGTAAAGAAAAAAAGGACAGGGCGGGAGATTTGATTTGAAGGTTAGTATGCATAATCTGGGGACACTGGTCTTGACCTCTTCTGTATCATTTTGAAACGGAGCAGGTCAGGGCAAGGGAGGCGCCTACCAGGCTGTATCGCCAATGAGAGAGCACGAATCAGAAGGGGCCGGGGCACCACGAATGTCGACATGGAGGTTCGGACGTGTCCTGGTCGCGATGGTCGATATTTTCCGGCCATATGGACTGTGCTGGACTGAGAAACACATGGGTTTATACCCGTTGGACTGTAAACTTGACGCTGAGGATGTGGGCAATGATTGATGTTTCTACTGTTCCGCCAACTTTGTGCGTGGCAATCTCGTCTGTATGCACTGTAACCACCCTAACGAAATTGATCGGTAAACAAGAAAAATACATGAGAGGAGTTTGCTTACCCAGACTTACACAGGCTAGGCCCTGCTGTCCTATCTTCACGGGGTAAAAGAGAAGAAAAGAAGAGAAAAGTGAAAACATCAAATATGCTTATCGTAGAGTTTCGACACAAACGTCGCATTATCATCCAAGACTTCCCAAGGCCAATTACCTGGTCTCCAAGGCCTCTGATCCCACCACTCGGCAGTGAAACAAACAATAAGCATGTCGCGCAAGGCCCCCGCCGTCTCTGACTTCCCATGTCAAGTTTGAAGCCTCTCCCTTGGACGTGCAGAAGCTCTTGGTAGTCTTGGTACTGTATCCGACAGTGGATGATCGTCATCCCTCAGAGGCGCCAAGAGTACTACCCAGATTCAAGGCGACGGGATGTGTGTTTCTGAGGTTCCTCCTTGGCCTGGGAGGAGGTCGCGTCGAGTTGGGGGAAATGATATGGTGGCGATGGGGTGAGAGGAAGGGGATGGGGATGGTGGAGTGTCAATGCGAAGCGCTGTACTACTGTGTCAGCTATTTCAAGTCCGATAGAAACTGGAGACAGCGTGTGGTCGAGTGAAGGCGATTAGAATGGGGGCATATGAGAAGAGGTTATTACTGTAGGACCTACTAAACCAAGAGGTACAGTAATTTGAATTCCTCGTAATGTTTGAACTGAAGAGCTGCCTTCGACTGCTCTACATGTACTTTAAGGCGACCTCGGTTAACTTGTATAGTACGAAGTACGGTAAGGTAATATGAAGGGATAAGGACCCTCAATACATAACGGACTCAACACTTACCGCATGGGTCTTAATTAAGGTACTGTACTCGCTCATGTCTTCTTGATCGTATGGTTTATGTTAACTTAAATAAGTTTTCGAAGTACAGTACATATTATATTGTATTCAGCTCTATCTACAAAACGTCGCTGTAGAGATGAACCAATCACAAGTGCTTACTCATCCCTTCCGGACAAACCCCCTCTCCCCATAATCATCCCGCTACGTCGGGTCATGCAACCTGCACCTATTCTCTCTATTCTCCTATTGGAGAGACATAGAGAGTCTCGATTCTGAGTCTGATCTTTCCTGCCGAGCTCGATGGTCTCGATGGCGTGCTCGATGGCTCCATTTACCCCACAACAACCTACGCCCACCTCGAAAGATCATAGGTAGGTGAGGTAGGTGAGTCCGGGAAGGGCAAATACAATCAGGTCAGGAGCGAGTAGAATTTCTTTTTTAGAAAAGACCTCCTCCTACCACTCTCCCTTCTACTTGTCCATCTCCAGTTCCCTTCATTCAATCCCTATCCAGACAACACAACACAGCACAGCACAGCACAGCACAGCACAGATCAGATCAGATCAGATCAGATACTCGCTCAAATCTATCATAATGGCTCCTCCATCCACCAATTTCGAGACCCTGCAATTGCATGCTGGTATGCCATTACCCCACTACCATCTGCTAGAGGAAAGAGGAAAGACAAGACGAGGCAGGGCAAGGCTGACAGGCAATGCATGGGGAAAAAGGTCAAGAACCAGATACAGCAACCAATGCACGCGCTGTTCCCATCTATGCAACCACTGTATGTGCAGATTCTGGCCAACTTTCCCCGCTGCGATCTAGAAACTGATTGATACCCACAGAGCTTCACATTCAACGACTCCGCACATGGCGCGAGGCTGTTCAGTTTGAAAGAGTTTGGTAACACCTATAGTCGGATTATGAATGTAGGCCACATCGCTTACCCCTCAATCCACATATACAAAGGAAGAGCTTCTTAGCTCCCCGGGCAATGGATGCTATCAATGTCAGCCATTGGACTTCATTTCCTTTGCATGCTGCTGACAGAACCCTCTCTTTTTCCTCGTAACATTCGAAGCACACCTAACTTAATCCTTCTCTAGCCTACTGTCGATGTCTTCGAAAAGCGAATCGCAGCTCTGGAGGGTGGTGTGGCAGCCGTGGCAGCTTCGTCGGGACAAGCAGCCCAATTCATGGCCATTGCAGCTCTCGCACACGCCGGTGACAACATTGTGTCGACTACCAACTTGTACGGAGGCACATACAACCAATTGAAGGTCTTCCTTCCAAGACTGGGCATCCATACCAAATTCATAAACGGGGACAAGCCGGAGGACTTTGCTGCAGCAATCGATGAGAATACCAAAGCGATTTACATTGAGAGCATTGGAAACCCAAAGTACAACATCCCAGACTTCGAGGCCATCGCCAAGGTTGCTCATGAGCATGGTGTTCCCCTCGTTGTTGACAACACATTTGGAGCTGGAGGTTACTTTGTCCAACCCATCAAGCACGGAGCAGATATCGTTGTTCACTCGGCCACAAAGTGGATTGGGGGTCATGGAACAACTATTGCAGGTGTTGTCATTGATTCTGGCAAGTTCGACTGGGGCAAGAATGCCAAGCGATTCCCTGAGATGGTTGAGCCATCTCCGGGTTATCACGGCCTGAAATTCTGGGAAACTTTCGGACCAATTACCTTTGCTATTCGTGTTCGTGTTGAGATTCTTCGTGATTTGGGGACCAGTCTCAACCCCTTCGGCGCCTTCCAACTCATCCAAGGTCTGGAAACTTTGAGCTTGCGAGCTGAGCGTCATGGTCAGAACGCTCTGGCGCTGGCTAACTGGTTGGAGGCGAGCCCACACGTGTCCTGGGTCTCATACCCGGGACTTGAGAGCCATCCTTATCACGAAGCCGCTAAAAAATACCTTCCTAGAGGATTTGGTGGTGTTTTGAGCTTCGGTGTTAAGGGAGGCGGTGCTGCTGGCAGTCAAGTAGTTGATGGCTTCAAGCTGATTTCTAACCTGGCCAATGTGGGAGATTCCAAGACCTTGGCTATTCACCCGTGGTCCACTACGCACGAGCAGCTCTCGGAAGAGGAGAAACTTGCGTCTGGTGTTACTGAGGTGAGCTTCCTCAAAGCCCACCAGAATGACCAATGCTAACAACAGCTAGGATCTTATTCGTATCTCTGTCGGCACAGAGCACATCGACGACATCATCGGTGACTTCCAACAATCCTTCGAAGCATCTGCCCGCAGCTAAGACCAGCGGAGGTGCTGATAATGCTACATTGACCGGCAACGCTTGAGGTGATGCCAAGTTGGTTGCCTAAAAGTACCATGCCTATTCTCTTTGATGTCAAGCCTTCATATACCTTTGCAGTGACCCATTTTGCCGACTGGAACGGATATAATCCAAAATTTGACGTTACAGGAGTTCTTGTAGCGGGTGGGAGAGGAATAAGTGAGGTCTAGTCTAATTGAAATGACCCTGAATGAATGAACTATTGATGCTGGAAGAGTGAATTTTCAATTCTTCAAGGCTGAGAATAGGGGCTGATTAGACGAGTACAAAAAGTACGCACATGCGGGCCTGTCTCATCCTTTCCTCACCAGGAATCTCGACCTAAGCCAAACCACAACACAAGAGTCGAGCGTGCGGTGCGCCGTTGCAGTTCTCCCGTATTCCAATTCTACTTTTCCTTCTATACTTCCCACCGATACACTTTCGATCAATGAACTTCCCACTCATCATTGCAATTATCTTCGCACCGGCCTGTATGATAACTATCATTATCAATCTCTACATCATTGCCGATATCGTTATTGTTGTCGTTACCCTTCTACCTTCCTCTCTTTCCTCCTTCCCCATACAAACCCTCTTTCTTTCTCTCTTTCATCCTCTCTCCCCGCCGATCATACATTCATACATTCCAAACCTCCAACTATCACCCTACGAATACTATAGCCCACGCACACTTCTGCAAGGAGTCCAATATTGTGAGACTATGTATATACAGTACCTCACCAGGCGTCCCGAGAAAGAGTCTGGTTGAAGATTATGTGGAAATTTATTATATGGTACGTCTGATTCTAGGAAGTAGGATAGAAGCTATCATAGAGGTGGGGAAGCTGCCGTATATACAGGTAAAGACACTAGCGCGCGTAGGAGGTCATATGATCCTCCCTTCCTCCTCCCTTCAGAATACGTCTGCGCAGCTTGATAATTGAAGTTCTGTTAACATTCCCTACTCGATGAGCTACAACCTTACATTACCTGACTTAGCAAGTGAAGTCGAGCGTGAGAGATCCTGCAGTATATTGTATTGTATCTAACTGTACTGTATGGAATGAGAAAGGTGGGTATGCGGAACGCACCGCTGGCTCTATATGCGCAGAGGTACAATCGTACGATATAGTGTAGTATAGCACATTATCAAATTCGTGGAACGTCTAAATGAAGTCTGGTTACAACCGAGTTGCCGGTAATTGAACATGCCGGCGATCAAGACTTCTGCTTTCCAGCGATGTCCGCCAACGGTCGCGAAATGAGAGCGGAGCGCATTGTTAAAGATCGTTCTGTGGGGTTTTTTTTTCTGGATGCAATGATGTACTACTATTATGCAGAGGGAGGCGGATACTGTTTAGCTGATGTGCTGGGCGAGTATGGTGAAGACCTTAGACTGATGAGCGGTACCTTTGGAAAGAATGAGCCAACCGTCCTGCCTATTGTCCCTCCGCTTTCGCCATTTCTAATAAGGGTGAGGTTGCACAGAAGAGCAAAAGATTCCTCTTTTTGATGATTTATTAATTGACTAGGTATTGGTTTGTATTCCTTACTGTAAAAATAAGCAGCGAACTAAGAACTTGGAAATGGTTTGCATGATTCGATTTATGCTACATAATTTTTGGTTGTGCTCTGGTCTTTGATTCTTTCTGCAGTAGTACCTAGGGACCTTCTTGAAAGTATACTAGCTTCAAGTGGCTGTTTGCATGGCTGTGTCCAGATCGTCGGATACAGTAAGGACTTGGCTTGTGGTACAGCAGCAGGCAATTTAAGCGAGTCGTACATGTTTTCATTTGACGACGGCGAGATTTAGCCCCTTTTCCCCCAGCCATCTCGCTTACACATGGGTGGGGTGAGGTGGTAACACTCACGACCGCGATCAGTTGTGAATCCCCAATGTGAATCCCCGGAGAGATTGAGTGTAGTAGCATTAATGCAACACGAATTTCATGTCGTATCCTCACTCATTAAAACTGTGCTGCCATACCTTAGTTTGAGGGTTTGACTTGCATATGACGTCATGTGCAGCATGTACTTCGTACTGCCCAAATGCCAATGTCCACTAGACACGGGAAGTTTCAGGCCTTGCCGCTGCCAACAATCATCCCACCTCATCCTTCAAGTCTTAATTTCCATCATCCATTATTCATGCTCGACATCAATCATCCACAATTAATTTCTTGATCAAACCAATTGAGCAACTATGGGAGGCGGCCCCAATATCCCGTCCCACAAGGGACATCATGATGAGATTGAGCTGAAGAGCAAGGGAGACAAGTATTTGCGGGGCATTGTTGACATGGGCAGGTTAGCATGTATCCTTTCAGCATCATATACTCAATCCTGACCATTTTTCATAGCAATGGCATCCGCTTCTCGGTGTCTAATCTAGCGCCTCCCACTTCCCGCATCTTACCCACTCTTGTCTCCTATCGTCTAGATATCAGCCTCTACTCGGCTCAGTATGACGACGAGACAGGCGAACGCATTCCAATCCCGGACGACATCATTGAATCGATCATTGCAGCTTTGATGCGCTTCAAGGTCATTTGTAAAGATCTCAATGTGCTAGACAAGTATGTCAGGATCATCGCCACAGAAGCGACCAGGACGGCAGTCAACTCGGTCGAGTATCGCAAAGCAATCAAGAAAGCAACCGGTCTAGAAGTCAAGATGCTAGGCAAAGAAGAGGAAGGGTATGTTGGTGCATTGGGAGTTGCAAGCGGATTCTCAACGGTTAGTGGCATCGTGATGGACTTGGGAGGAGGAAGCACGCAGATCACGTGGATGAAATCGATCGATGGCAAGGTCCAGGTCAGCCCGAAAGGTTCCGTCAGTTTTCCATACGGAGCGGCTGCTTTGACTAGGAAGCTGGAAGATTTGAGAAAGGGGAAGAGTGACGAAGATGGTGATGCCGCCGTGGCCGAACTACGAGAGGAAATGGAGGAAAACTTCCGCAAAGCTTATGATGCGCTGGAGATTCCGGAAGACATGGTCGAGCAGGCTAAGTCCGAAGGTGGCTTCCCCCTATATCTCTCTGGAGGAGGTTTCAGAGGTTGGGGTTACCTTCTTCTCTACATGGGTCAGGTCCATGGCCGCCACTACCCGATCTCGATCATCAACGGCTATAAAGCAAGCAAGGAAAAGTTCCAAGATGTCGAAACGCTGAAGAAGGTCGCGCGCGAGGCAGAGAAGATCTTCCGAGTTTCTGATAGGCGCCGTGCTCAGGTGCCAGCCGTTGCATTCCTGGTGAACGTCCTCACAGAAGCTTTGCCGCATGGGATCAAGGAGGCACACTTCTGCCAAGGTGGTGTGCGAGAAGGCGTGCTATTCAGAGAGCTTCCCCAAAACATTCGAGACGATGACCCTCTCGAGGTTGCAACTGAAAATTCTGGCCGCAAGTCTGCAGATGCCCTCAGCAATCTTCTCTTGAGCTCCATCCCAGAAGATTCAAAGGAAGAAGGCGGACGAGCCTTTCCAGAATCCATCAGCAAGCATGTTGTTCATGCTTTTGCCAATGTACTCTACGTACACTCTCATATGTCAAAGGAGATCGCATCCACAGCTGCCTTGTACTGTACTAGTTCTGGATTCATGGCATCCACACACGGGGTCTCGCATTCGGATCGTGCCCTTCTCGGTCTCATTCTAGAAGAGAGTTATGAGGGGGAGCTACCACCACGTGAATCCGACTTCAAACTCAGTCTTCAAACGATCCTGACGCCGGAGGAGATCTGGTGGACGAGATATCTCGGAGCTGTAGGGCTGCTGATTCGCAAGATCTACCCCGGTGGCAACTTCGACGAGGACGAGCCTCGCATCAACATCGAGTCCAAGTGGGCCAGCGGCTTCGGTAAGCATGATGATAAAGAGGGACTTCGATTGAAACTGTCGATCAAGAAGGTCAAGAATGATCCGCTGATGCTGAGAGAGGCATTGGATAATCACGTTTCGGATATCGACAAGGTCGGAAAACGTAAGAACTGGATCGGTGGTCGGGATGGGTGGGGTATGGCAGTTGATATCAATATCAAGGAAGTCGCGAAGCTGGATTAAATCCATTGGGAAAAGCAAAAAAAACCAAAGTTCGGCTGGGACATGGTTACTGTAGGTCGTTCATGTGGCGTTCGGAAAAGTCCTTTTGTTTGTCACGCAATTGCAACTCTTCTTTTCTGCTGGGATCCTGAAAATCGGTTGGTCAATGTAAGGCAATAAATAATATTACGTTTCTTGAACCAGCCCAGAAATATAATTAAGTGTTGCTAGAATTTGACTCAAACGCACTCTCTGACTGATAATGCTCTCTGCAAAAGTCCAGAGGCTAGAGTCATGGTACTCTGTACTGTAGTATTCCTTATTCAACTTATTCAAGTGACACAAATTACAGGAATCAAGCTTTCATTTAGTCGGACGTCTATCGCTAAATCCCAAATTGATATATACCTTTAATTTTACTTAATGCAGCAGCTTCACTTCAACATATCTGCAAGGAGTCTATGCGACTAAGCGGAATTCGTTTTTTTGTTATGTATTTGTTTTCACAAGCCTGCTAAGTAGTAACTATACTTCTGAAGCATTGAATGCTTTCGGCGAAGGTGTACATACTTCCAAGGGCGGAAGCGCGTGGGTATATAACATTAGGATATGCGGAACGCGCATATACACTCACCACCTGAGCTTGTACACCAGCGAGGGGGGAGAAAGGAAACACCTTTATGGAATAAGAAGTTGACGGGGGAAGCCCTTGAAGGGATATGATATCATGAAATTTTCAAATCGAGACAGAGTTCTACCTCCACAATTCATCAACTAAGAGCGAAGAATCTAGAAGAAACGAGCCCAGAGCTATTTCATAAAAGCCGAAACCATTAAATATGGTGGCCAAACAATAGACTCATCTAAGGTATTAATGTAATAGGCGTTACACCGTACCATATTAATAATTCTAACAGACTTGTCCATTAATTTCAATTCCCATCGAAAATACATAGGCGCAATACATATAATCGACGCGGAAAGATGCTCAGACTATATCCTTTGCAATGCTGAGTAATCCCCACCACATCGATCACACCTATATAAATCCAAATACACCGTTTACCTCCCATCGAGGGGCGGACCGACTTGGTAGGCAAGTTGGTCTCAGGGCAAACTCAACTGAGATAGAAATTAGGGGTAACGACAACACAACGACAACACGAAAAACGGGTTAAATCACGTTTGTATTCTAGAACCTCATGTTTATGGGCTTCTAGTTGAGTTTTGGATTTTTTTTTCTCGCGCTCTTTTAAAAGATGGAAGATTTTTTTTGTTTTTGTTTTTGTTTTTTTGGAGAATGGGAGATAAGCGAGGGCCCCGATCTTTACCCGCCTCCAAGTTCCAACCCTTCCCTTCCACTATCTTCCCTAACTGGAATCTCAGCGGTTCAGGCTCCTGAATCATCTAGCCATGCCACAGTTTTAGAGGTCCAAACTTCGGAGACCATCTATCATGGACCGCAAATCAATCTTCTTCGAGAACCCTCCCTCCAACCTCTCACTACTCCATTAATCGTACTCTCCAGTCTCATTGAGCCGGGACATGAAGGACCTCACCAATGCGTTTATTGAAAGTTCACCTTCAGACTCCGGTGAGTCCGAACTCTCGTTTGAAGGACATCTGCAACAAGTTGCGCGAACCTTGATCTCAGCACAGCTAACAAAATAGTTTTGTGCCCAGCCACGTCCACTCCTATCAACACAAGCTTTCGAAGCCTGCCAGCTAAATTTCTCAGTCAAATCTATGTACATAAACATATCCAGATTTCAATCTTGAGGCTATTGAGCAAGTTTCACGATTCGAACAGAATGCCCAGAGCTAGGGGTGGGAGCTCGGGTGAAAGCGCTTGATCCGGGTCATTGGTTAGGATGTGTCAAGGTCAGAACGAGCATAGAGAAGTCTTACCTCGTCAAAAACCATGTACCAGATGTCCGTTGGTAGAATTGAGCCCCGGGTCTGATCAGCCATGTTGCTGATGGTAAAAAGGCCTCGTGTTGTGTTGCGTTGTGTCGACAAATCGTCGGAATAAACGATGCAGAGGGAGAGTAAAAGTTGATTAGGAATACAACTTTGTTGGCAGAGGACATCGACCCAAGTCCTCTGTTCGATAGTTTTAGAGTAATGAGACTACCAAATTACTGCGTGAGGTGAGTACTTCCCAAACACAAACACAAATGGCAGGGGTCGCCATATTACTTACCTCCAAGAGGCCGCAAAACAAAACCCATTTGAAAAAATTTCGCAGTACCGCTCATGTTCAAAAACTTCAAAGTAGAAAGGACACGAAAGAAAATAACCTCTAAACCAACATCAGGAATTCGAGCGACATCTGCGTCATCATCCTAATTCTAGTTTCTGGGTTCGTCGTTGTCAGAGCCCAGAGCGGATCGATAAAGACATCAATATGGGTTCTTCTGATGCTCGCACTGGCTCCATTCTCCAAATGAGATTCATCAAGCACATTGATGCGGAAACTTACCCTACCCCTGGAAGCAACAGTGCATAAGAGGTGAGGTGTAGGTCCGGCAGCTCCTCGAGCTCTTAATCTTCACTCGGGAGACACAGAGCTCTTCAAACCGTGGCCATACCCACATGGGTTTTAGTATGAAATATAGAATGCCTGCTCCATAATTATTCTCTGAGCGGTATAGGAAACACTTACGACATTTTATAAATATTTATAATTCTTTAACAAGGAAGGAGTACAAAAGATGTAGAGTCTAGCAGAAAATTACTGTAATTCATGAGAACTCGTTACCTACACTGACTACATACACATCCCTCAGGCATATCCGTGAGCCTTCAACCACTCCAATATAACGTTTGCATCTCTCTCCTTGTACGTCGCCCGACCCAAGATTGTATCACTAACCACTCCAAGTGTCCGATCATAACCACGATTATCTCTACCCTCAAAGAACCTCGCAATCTCTTCCGCTGCTTCTCTAGTATTGAATTGATTCAAGCTCAATCTGAGAAACCGGTCTAGAACGACCATATTCTTTCCCAGCTTATCTTTGATTGGCTCAAAGTTCTCCTGGATGTACTTCCAGAAACTAGTTCTAGTGTGTGTATTGACAGCAAGGGCTACGGCGCCAGTATGCATGTCTTGTGTTGCGACGTCGTTGAAGAGAAGTGCTAAATATTCTGGTAATAGTGTAGTATCCTGGATACGACCTAATGCGCGCAGGGTGAGTTCACGGCCATCGACTGAGGTGGTAGAATGCCATTCGCTTTTGAGAGATTCGAACTCGGCTTTACCACCATGGCAGATTGCTAGTCCAAACACTGCGGCACGAAGATTGGGGTGGATAGCTGATTTGTCGTTACCAGATACATAGGAGTCAAATTTCTTTTTGGCCTCAGCAATTACCCTACGAGATGTTAGTTGCTTGTCTAGATCATGATGTTGAGATATGAAGCGCCTGACTTTTCATGACCATTTAAGCCAGCAGAAAGGACCAACAAAGCTCGAAGCTGACCGGTGAGAAGGTCTTCGGTAGGTGACGCTTCCCAGCCAATGTTTTCAACAGCCGGTGAAATCAACTTGAGTATGAACTTCTTTATTCCCTCTGAGATCGCCTCATCGTCTGCAAAGACAGACTTCACAGTGGAAAGTGAGCCTAAAATCTGAGACCAGACGAGGTAATTCGTCTCAGCTTGGAACCCCTCAACAAAAGCCAACAAACCCGAGGTAGTTCCCTCGCCGGAATATGCTAAGGCTCCAGCATCTCCAACCAAGCCTGAAAGATGTTAGCCACTGGCTTCACGAGAACCACTGGAAGAACTTACCAATCTTGTCAGAAAGACTTAGGTGCTCAATTTGGGTTCCAAGTTTAGCTAATCGACTTGGGGGATAATTTGTACGATAAAAGCCCGTAGTATCCTTGTTGAGCTTGTAGAATGACTCGTCGACATCTCGAATGATATCTGCCTTTTGAGTGAATCCAATGGGTTGGACCTCCTTGCTACCAACCTTCCCTTCTAGCCCTAGAGGAACCCACCAAGTGGTAGTATCATCCTCTGTCTTCACATCGCCGGTTGATAGATAGCGAGTTTGCTTAATGTCAATCTGTCCTGGCTCCTCTTCGATGGTAAGAACCGGAAACCCAATCTTCCGAATCCAAGGGTCAATCAAGCCAGGCACGTCTTGACCAGAGGCATTACTAAGAGCGGACCAAAGGTCATTCGTCTTTGCATTTCCGTAGGCGTGAGCTTTCAGGTAATCGCCGACACCCCTAAGAAAGACATCCTGTCCAAGATGAGCCGCCAACATGCGAATAACTGAGCTGCCTTTGAGGTAGCTAATTGCGTCGAATATTTGATCCACATCTAAAGCATCCTTCACAGGAACTTCAATAGCATGAGAGCTTCGTAGCGAGTCCAAAGTGAAGGCAGTTTGCATACCCTCTGAGACGAATTGAGGCCAGACATGCCAGTCCGGGTGGATATGATCTGTGGCGAGCCAACCAACCCACGTAGCAAACCCTTCGTTAAGCCACAGTTCGTTCCACCAATCCATTGTGACGAGGTTTCCAAACCACTGGTGAGCTAGTTCATGCGCTACAACGTATGCAATTCTGTTCCTGTATTTCTCGTCTGAAGACTTCTCGTCGAACAGAACAGCTGTGGTCCGGTAAGTGATCAATCCCCAGTTCTCCATCCTAATCGCTGTTAGCGTCTGCGTCACATATGATCAAGCAGCTGATATTAGCTAGCTATACTTACGCTCCGTGAGACTAAGAGAAACATTGGTCAGCAAATGTGTTATGGCAGGGGTTAAACAAGACTTATTATAGCCTGGCTAGTTAGTGAGTGAGAGAGAAGGCAATGAACCGAGGTGCTTACAAATTCATGAACGGCAAGTAAATCGCACTTGGGAAGAGGATACTCGATCCCAAAGATATCAGAGTAGTAGTCAATGATCTGAGGAGTGTGGTCCAAAGCATATTGAGCCTGACTTTTCAGACCTCTGGTGGTGTAGACACGAACGGGAAGATTTTTGCCATTATACTTGCGTTTCGTAAAGCCCTCGATGTACTCGAAATCTCCTACTGCCCATGCCAACAGGTAGGTGCTCATGATAGGGGTTGTCTCGAACGAAACAACCTTGAAGCCGTCCTTGGATTTCTTGACTCCCTTCTCCGGCATGTTCGAGAGTGCAACTTGGTCCTCGGGTAGCTCAATCTCAAAATCAAACGTGGCTTTCAGATTAGGTTCATCGAAACAAGGAAAGGCCCTGCGGGCGTCACAACTCTCAAACTGAGTTGAAAACATCACGTGGTTATCACCATCTCTGGGAACTGATGCCGCGGGAGTAACGGCGGGTTTATACTTGGATCGATAGAAACCAGCCATGTCGTTGTTAATAGTTCCCTCAAATTTAATGACAATCAGGGCCTCCTCAGATATCGGCAGTTCTTCTGCAAAGGAGATGGTAGCACGCTGTCTCGGAGCATCATATGAGATTCTTGTCGATTTGAATGTCTGCTGAGTCTTCGTATGCTCAATTGATACCTCGGTACTCATGAGCTTGAGCAAATGGGTATTCAGAACAATCTCTTTTGTGCTCTTGATCACCTTTGATGAGATGCTAACGGTGCCCTTGTAACTAAACGCACCACCAAGTTCAATATCGTACAGGGAGATATCATAATTGATAGGCTTGATGTTGTCTGGGAGAATATCCCGATCTGAGGCAACAGCTGGAGCCATTGTCATACAATATCGAGAAGACACGGATCTAGATTGAAGCTTGGATGTGGGGAAAATATTGGGCCGATGGCGAGATGAGACGATTGGTTCCACTGAGCGTTTGGTGTTGACAAGACGGAATTGGGGAGTGAAGAACTGAAGTCGAAGACTTTTCCGAGAAGTCAAGGGAGATGGATTCCTATATAACGAGACCAAGTGTGGTCTTCGAAACATGAGTGGAAAATCAACAAGGAAGGAGAATGCAGTCTGACCTTGAACTTGACCTGGGAAGTCAATGAGGGAGCCAGGGCGGGGTTCAGCCACATCTATGGTGCACATCTCATTGGTCGCCTTGCCGAATTCCGAAGTCACGCTTGGGACAACAAGAACAAGGCTGAACCCCGAGCACGAACAACAAAGTATACCCAGCACACTCCAGAGACTCTCAGGGCCAATATTGTACATCAATTCAGTCATCGGTCACGATGGCCGCCGGGCAGAAGCTGTATCCACGAGCGACAGTCAAGAAAATTGTTAAGGCTCACTCGAAATGCAATGTTAGCAAAAATGTAGATGTTCTGGTGAGGGTTTTCGGCGCGTCTCCCTACAAAACGTCACTAACAGCTTTTGTAGATTTTCCTTGATTATGCTCTCTTCCTACAGACGTACGCGATTCCATGTGACCGTATCCCATTTAGAGCAGCATCGAATAGTATTCTTTTGGTAACGCTACTGACATACTCCATAGCTTGATGAAGGAGGCTACAATCAACGCGAAGCAAGCGGGGGAACGTGGAATAAGCGCTAAGAGTGTGAATAAGATCACAGAGGTATGTGTGATAGCACCATTACCCCATCACTTCTACGACCTCTGCTTACTTGCTGTACCTTGCAGTTAACTTTGTCGAAATTCAAGGGATAAAGGATAAAGGATAAAGGCTGATGCCAATGGTAAAATACAGCCTCAGCGAATATGTGAGAAACAGTGCTCCAATGCAACTACACAACTGGTATACACTTCAGAGATTGATGGATGGTTCACCTCGGATGGAAATGTCGCTCAATGTATCCCCAAATTCTACAATAGAGGACTACAAGTGCAAGTGGTCAGGAGGGGAAGGGGTCTTTGTAAGGCTGCGAGGCTGTTGACTTTTTGAGACAGGGGCTGTACAATAGAGTGACACGCACCCAACCAAAGAAATAAGCTCTAGGACTGCTCTCACAACATAGAGGAATCTAGTTGCCAGTAAGAAAAAATCTGTATTTTAGAATGATCCACTGCAAAAACAACATTCATTGATTATACTAGTAATGCCTCAATCAATATGTGCGTGACCTTGTGGTGCACGTCCCGGGAAAACTTTGTTGCGAAGCTATCCGGTCACCTTGACCTTCTGGGAGGTTCTTGTTCCCAAAAACAATCACATTCCCTACACTTTCCTACAACCACCAAAACCTTTGATTCACGCTCTATTGACTTCCTGAGTATTCTACTACTCTTTACTTACGATCACACAAACAATCCCACGACAGCTCGAGTCAGAGCTTTGTATTCCCCACACAATCGCCTCCTGACTCTTCACCAAGTCAACTAGACCTTCACAATGGCTGCTGCCACGACCCAAAACCCCGCAGTCAAGACCGAGTCAAAGTCTGCGAAGAAGAAGAAGGCCGTCAAGGCTGCTTCCACTGAATCTGACGCTCCTGCTCCAGTCTCGGAGACTTCTCCTACGGATGGTGCGACTGAGAGTGCAAACGGCGATGGAGCCTACGAAAGCCCGTACATCAAGGAGCTTTACAAGTATGAAGAGCCAGATCTACCACTCTCCTGCAGTGTATAATAGTTTGTAGACAGCTTTGCTAACTATGGCGCAGGAGTATCCGCAATGTCAACAAGAAGATCGTGAGTCAAAATCCCAAGATACTTTAGTCACCTTTACCTAACCCCTCTTTGCAGACCAATGCCTCCAAAGTTGACAGTATCGTCGCCGAAAACCCAGAGAAGTCCCTTGACGACTTGGTTGCTTCCCGCAAGATCAATGCCGACCAAAAGGCCCAGCTCCTCAAGAAACCTGCCCTTCAAGCATCTCTCGCCCAACTAGAGGAACAAATCGCACAATACAAGAAGTTCGACCAAGAGTACAAGGCTAAATTACAAACCGAGAAGGCAGAATTGGAGAAGAACTACACTGAGCGCGCCAGCAAGGAATTGGAGGAGGCAGTTAGTTCTGCTAAGTCCGAGGCAGCTGCTTCTGCTGTGAAGGAGCAACAAGACAACCTTCTCCTCCTCTCGCAGTTCCTTAAGCTGGCTGCTATTCGGAGAGGTGAAGATGAGGCTGCGGAGAAGGAGGAGAGCAAGGCTTTGGAAGGTCTTCTAGCTCAAGTTTATGCAGGTGATGCCAGCGCTGTAGCTGCCATGCTCAGTCTCATCCAAGGATCTTCCGAGACCGTCTTGTCCGTTAGTGGCGAGACCCTTACCGTCACTTGTAAGATTTCTATCCCTCTCTCATATGATAGGTACTGACTTGAATAGATGCCGACCTCAAGGCTGCTTCTCTCGCACAGATCCCAACTGCATTTTCAGAGGCCGAGATTGATTCCGCAGTTGCAACTACCGAATATCCAGTACAAAGCGACCCAACCATTGCTAATGCTGGTCTCACCGAGCTCAATGACCCGGCGGCTACGGAAATGACAAATGGCCACGCAGAAGCCGCCTTTGACCATAGCATTCCTACAAACTCGGGTTTTGGTGATGGAGCTGCCAATGCTACGGCTGAGGCCAACTGGGACAACAGCAACGATCTGTCTACGTCTCAGGAGTGGGTTGAGATTCCTCGTGATGTAGCTGAGACCGATACTGGAGTTACCGCTACCCCTGCCGCACCCTCAAACATTCAATCTTGGGCTGATGAGGCTGCTGACACCCATGTTGAGGTCAGTCTTTCTCTTTAGCTTTCAAGTGGTCTTCTGCTAACTTCTCGTTCTAGCAAACTTCTACTCAACCTCCAAATGACGGATTTCAGGAGATCCAGCGCAACAGAGGTGGACGAGGCAACTTCCGAGGTGGACGTGGCGACGGATACCGAGGTAGAGGTCGTGGCTCATTCCGAGGCGATGGATACCGTGGACGCGGACGAGGTGGTGGAAACGGCGGTCCCCGTGGAGGTCGTCGCCCAGAAGAGTCGTAAACCCGGGTCCTGCAGACATGCCATGACGCGTTGATCCCAAGTCCACACGTGTAATTTCTTCTTTACTTGTTTTGCGGCATGGCATCTTCTTCTGGCGAACGGGCGATGGTTCTGGCATTGCGTCTCTTGTATTGTCTCATTCCGCCTCCTTTTCCTTTCTCTCTCGAATGTTATGGCTGGATAGCCGGTGCACTTCGGTTCTCTCATGCTAGGTAGCTGCTGCATAGTCTGGGAGCGTTTTGTTTGCATGGTACGGATGGTCAACAGGTCTGGTCATGAAAGGGAAAACTGGTCGACGAATGATACACAAGAGAAGCGAAAACAAAAGCTGCATTTGCATTTTTCGATCTCCTTGTTCGCGTTTAGCGGGTTGGTGCATAGGAAAAGTTAGGCTTGCATTGTAGCGGAGGAGAGTTGTCAGTGATGGTATCAGTGGCTTACTTGCTACACTAATGGCATGGCTGTACCTCTCTCTTATGAGTTTCCCATATTCTCGTGAAACTCTTGTGACAATTCTTGATCATCTTTCTTGCCAGCAGCATCTTATGACAATCTAACAACGCTCTACTTCGTACTCTTTCATTGGAAGTTTCCAAAGTACAATTTTCTCTATATGAAATATAAGATGCTATAATCATGATAGAATGCCTCAAAACACATCCTCATTTTATAAAAATATGGCGCGCTGTCTAATAAGCTATACATAGACTTCATACTTTCTGGGAACACCAAGGAAAGACCTTTATCAAAGTCTCACTGATGCAAAGTTAACCTTGTACACTTTCAAGAAAACCATTAAGTCATGTTCCAATTTTGAATTTCCCTTATAGGCTGGAATCTACTAAAACTGAAAGGATTAAAATCATTAAATATAGCAACACCTCGAACCTGTTTTCTTCCCAACTGGTAAATACAAACCCTGCACTGCTGTTTTAGGCTATTCAGCGTTTTCCTTGTTATGCAGTAGAAACTTACGATCTTCACATTCATTTAGCTTTCAACGCCAACTTACCAGATGTCGCTACAATTCTGCTGATTTACCAAAACTGCTTTGGATACGTACGCACTTCGTTTCTCTTTTTCTATGCATGCTGTGAAATGGCACTGAATCCAAGGGCTCTACACCGAAAAGATCGGAAACAGTTCGATTTCTTATTTTTAATGATAACTACTTTGGGATAGAATCGCCAGATCCATCTGGAGGTGAGATCTGAGATTCAGACCTTCCGGGAGGGAGGCCTTGCTTCGAAGTGATAATGGAACAACATGAAAAGAAAATATAATGTTCTTGTAATTTGAACTAAATTCTCAATAATAGAGAACATATACATGCCAGAGAAGAAAATTATCTCTTACAGTACCACCCTAATGTTAAATCTACAATATTTTGCATCTACCCATGAATCCCCAAGCAGTAGACGAATTCGAATTCACCCACCCCACTGCAGCTCGGGTAAACCCCAAAAAATTAAAACCCACCTACATACCTTCAAATAAACCTAACCCCTGCACAAACTCATGACCCGGTGGTGTGGTGGTTAGTCTTCCATCCATCCATCCCATCGAGAAAACCAAAACTAATAGACCCTGTTCTAGTAATGGTAGCACGTGACGTTGTGGTATTTCCTCTGGTCAGGGGAATTGCTATGCTGACCCGTTTCAATCTGGGTTCGATTCCCAGCACCGCCAAGATGAATGATGGGGAATTTCTTGGATTGAAGATATTAGATAGTTCGATTCTATCGTTGAGAGGGATATAATTTTTAATTTTTTTTTTGGAAAACGGTTTTGGTTTCTTTTCTCTTCAAGTTAGTGTGGAGACTCTGGAGGGAGGAGAGATGATTGGTGCATGGGGGGTTTTTTTTGGAGAGGAGAGGTAGTGGGGAGAAGAGGGTGGATATTTATATGTAGCCCTAACCTGCCCCTGCTTTCTGAGATGAGATGGTTTTTTTTTCGTTCTCTTGTTGACTAATTTTTGTCTCTGCGGCCAATTTTGTTACTGTAATTAGCTTTGAATTGAATGGTCCTAGAAGAGAAAGATTGTAATCAGGAAAACTGCATAGATGCCAGAAATCTCCAATCCAAATATGCATGACAACCATTCAAGCTCTGCTTTTCTGATGTATGACCCTTGCAATTGCAAGAACACATCTTGATGGAAATAAGATCAAAATAAGCCACATCATACAGAACTTTCCCATGATTTTCGGATTCTACGTCGATTAACTCTTAGCTTCGTCTTCTTATTTGTAGTTGAACTAAAATCTTTAAGTTTAAGTTATTATATGGCTTACTTTCAGCGACGTATCTTGAAAAATGACCGAGGAGAATAGCACATGACGCAACATTCATTTCTCGATTGTTGGACATGGGAAAGTCGAGATGTGTTAAGAGGGTAGAAGTATTTCTATTTGAGCTTCTATATGCATAAACTGTACCTAGGGGAGAGTATTCAAATCAATGCTCGACACCCGGTCAACTAGCCCGATGAAAGGAAAATGAACGATAATAGCTCCTTTCTCCCAATCACTGGTAATGTGGTGCTGGAGACCGTGCCTTGGGGACATTCAGTGGAGCCAATTGGTGGGAGTCTATCCGATATATAATCGGGAGCCGGATGGCCAGACCTGACAAATGAGCGTATATTTTGGCCGATGGAACGAATGGGATATTGTAGCAGCAATGGGACTGATTCTTATATGAGGTGATTTTAAGCTTGGATTGATATCGCTTGGGCTGGGTGAGTGATCCTTCAGTCAATATCAAAATCAGGGATATTATCACATGTGTTTATCTATCAACTAAGCCTGTATGAGAAAATAAAATAAAGATGAATCATTGGTAAGGAAGAACATCTCGGAAGCACCGAAAATATTTCTCTCTCCTGTCGGCTTTATTTTCGTGCAATCGTACAAAAGCTTGCCAAACCTCCCTCTACTCACTATCAAGCCGGTCACAGTCTAGCAGACCAAATCTGAATCGATGGAATGATCATGGAAAAAGCTGAGCTAATGACAAATTTTCTTGGCTATTGACCAGCAGTACATACTTGTTGCCTGATTTCGAGAACAAGTTCTGAGGTCCTGGCTCGTTAGTATGTGGAATTCTAATCATTGGCCTGATCTGGATATTATGTAATATCAGTCTCACTCCAAGTCAGGGGAAATCTGCCGTGCAGGACAGTGCTCTGAACAAGTGCTACTTCCTCTGTACACAAGAAATTAGGCGCACATTTACATAGGACATTTTTACATACATAATGCATAGGGTTTCGGAAGTAATTCAACAAAATGGGTGGCTGGAAATCGGATAGGATTGATATCTTGGCATCCTTATCGGTCCTTATCGTGTGAACGTAACGCAGGATCCCGTGAGAAACTGCCCCTTTTCCCTCCAGCTACGTAGAAATGCCCACTGGAGGATAACTTGCGGTAATGGTTGGCTTAAGGAACATGATGGAGCAGCTTAGCTCCGGCTTCTTGACATCATCGCGCCACAATTAAGGTGGCCACTATAGATATGGGAGGAACCTGACTCCTACATATCCTAAGATATAACATTCAAAGAACGACGGATGCAAGTCTAGGATGGGAATCTATCGATTTGTCCACGACAAGGCTGTAGTGTTCACGCCGAGACTAACATATCGCGTTGATTGCATGGCGGTGACCAACTGTGGTCAGTTGAGCTTGACTGAGAGAAAATTTCAAGTGCCAATTCATGAGATACCGTAAGAATGACTGACAAATGCCAGACTCTAGACTCGAAAAGCAACCCAGCTCACATGAGATGCGCGAAGAAGAGAAAACAAGGTAGCATGTTACCACTCATGAGACGTCTGCCCTTGAGGCGGCATTAGAGCCCTCTGAGGCCTTTTGGGATAAGCTGGTCAGAAACCAAGGACGCGAGAGTCCTTGGGGGCATCTGCAAGCAGACTGGCTGGCGCGGCATTGAGGTGTCACTCCTTGATCCATTTTACCCGCTCAGGGTGGGACGATGCGTCCCAGAAATGGGATCGCGGAAAACAGGGGGAAACGTGAAGAAGCTTAATTCGACGTAGGTACAGTAAGGCTTTGCTCGAGGCTAGACAAAGGACAGAGACTGGTCCTCTAGGATGCATTCCTTGTGTAGAAGCAACAGATAGGCGATGATTATCGGCGCATGTCCAAACGCGACAACTGCACCATCAACAACATCTTCGAGATTGTAAACAACGTCCCACAAACCCTTATCTTGGGCCACGACAACAGTAATGAGCAGCGGAGCACGCAAAACCTCCACTTGGGGGTCATCTTCCTTTGAGACTGCATGTGTAGCTCATGATAGTATAGATATCGAGGACAGATACATAGCAGCAGCGAGACGCAAATGGATGAGCAAGCAGCAAACGGTGAGAGTCTCAGGCTGTTGTTGATGAACCGGAGAGAAGATACGAGATCGGAGTGAGGTCTGGTTAGGAGGAAGCTTCGGGTGCAAGCCTCAACCTGCATGACACCACCACACCCGGCTCCCGGAGGAGGCTCTTGTGCCTGAAATAGCTCCACATGGCCCGAACACAATCTGATCTGATAAACAAAACAATCAACGGAGAAGATGCAGGTGAGATGATGCAGCATATAGCTACCTATCATAATAACGGGAAGCCGTGGAGGATTGAGTCGCGTCTCATTCCAAATGACTTCTGCACAATAGGATAATTAAGCTATCACCAATGATATCAGCGTGCTTGCATCCTGTATGTATATATTTATCATTTTTTGGAATCTTCGTTGCAGAACATTGAAGCATTTCGAATCCTGAGGAGCACGAGGCGGGGGGGAACATGGGTGGTGGAGATCTCGCCTCGGATCTGGATGTTCTAGTTCTATCTTGCATGGGCATGGATATTCGATGAAGAAGCCAGCCAGCTCCATTTTGCCACCATCAGCTGCGTGAATGTCAGGAAATACTATCACTAGGACCTACCTTGCGAATGTTTATCTCGAACGAAACGAAAGAAATATTGACAAAATCTATGTGGAGGCGAGGGATATTGATGTGTCGCCGCAGAACCAGAGTGTGCACTACTCCCGATAAACGCTAGCGTACCTCCGCTCCTCGCGAGCCCACCCACCTCCTCTAGTCGGACGATTTCTCCCCTAGAATCGCACCACAATCCAGTATTGACAACTTCTCAGCTCGCTGCAATCATTCTGATCGTGGCATAGAGTATACACTCGGTACGCTTGGTACATCTCAGAATTGGTGACAATTTAAGAGCTCTTGCGAGTGTGCTCTCGCGCGGAACGATACACGATACTTGCCTCCTTCGATAGCTACGTCAATTAATCGACCTTCACACAACAGTGGATCAGCCAACAACCACAACGCTAGGCCGAATCATATGAAGGACCTGGAATAATGTCAGTCGATGCGATGGCTGTTCCGGCTACTGAAGCTGCGCCGGTCGGCTTGCATTCTCCCCCCGACTCGAATTCGGCTCTCAAAGATGACGGCAGTGACTCTGAACTCTCTGATCTAGAACCGGACATCGATATGCCGGAGAAGCTTGAGGTGGAACCCGACCACATTTCGCCGGGAGGTGTCCCAGTCTTCAAACCAACAATGGAACAGTTCGCAGACTTCACCATCTATGTAAGCTAGTCTCTCATAATCCACCAAATTTCCTCACTGCCTCGCATGTCGTGCTCTCAGATAATGTGCTAATACCTCAAAAGATGAGTGCAGTCAACAAATGGGGTATGCGAAGTGGCATTGTCAAGGTCATACCTCCTCCTGAATGGGTGGCCGCACAACCTCAACTCGATGAGGCTATCAAGACGGTTAGGGTTAAGGAACCGATTAAACAGGATATCATGGGTACAAGTGGTACATATCGACAGGCAAATATTGTGCACCAGCGCTCCTA
Source organism: Ploettnerulaceae sp. D365 (assembly GCA_003988805.1). NCBI lineage: Eukaryota > Fungi > Ascomycota > Leotiomycetes > Helotiales > Ploettnerulaceae > Ploettnerulaceae sp. D365. The sequence continues at coordinate 131,397 of QYAL01000021.1, read as the reverse complement.
CAATCTACCTCAATGGCGCCAGCTGTGCGAGCAAAGCGAACATCAGCCTCCCGCGAAGAGAGGGGAAAGACGTGCGAACCAAGATAAGCCTACCAAACCGACTCCGAGACCTAAGACGTCTAGCACACCCTCCACAAGCGGGGCGAAGAAAAGGGGAGCTGGAAGACCTTTTAAGAATAAGTCTAGAGCTGGAACAGTCGAGCAAGATGGAACGAGCACTCCCGATCGTCTCCCAACCCCAGTCTCTCCTAGGGTGAAGGCGGAGGACGACAATGTATCAATCAAACTAGAGCAAGAAGATGGATCCGATACTCCAACGAAGCCTAAAGGTGGACGACAACCAAAGGCCATCTCAGTGTCCTCTCGACGCAAGAACAACAAACGAGAGACCGGCATCATTGACGAAGCTGCCTTCAAGGACTTTAAGTACGAGCTAGAAGGCGAGGACTTCAGCCAGGAACGCTGCGATGAACTTGAGAGGAATTATTGGAAGACTCTCACATACGCACCCCCACTTTACGGTGCAGACATGCCTGGCACACTTTTCGATGAGCGGACCACTACCTGGAACTTGGGCAAGTTGGACAATATCCTCGATGTTTTAGGGTCAAAGATCCCAGGTGTCAATACCGCATACTTATATCTAGGCATGTGGAAGGCTACATTTGCATGGCATCTCGAAGATGTCGACCTCTACAGTATCAATTACCTACATTTTGGCGCACCAAAACAATGGTACAGTATTTCTCAAGGAGATGCACGCCGATTTGAAGCTGCCATGAAAAGCATATGGCCTACCGATGCTAAGGCTTGTGATCAGTTCCTCCGACACAAGACCTTCTTGATCTCACCATCCCAGCTTTTGTCCAATTTCAACATCAAGGTCAACAAAATTGTTCACTACCCCGGGGAATTTGTTATAACATTCCCTTACGGCTATCACTCCGGTTATAATCTGGGGTACAACTGCGCCGAAGCTGTTAACTTCGGGCTGGAGTCTTGGCTCGAGTATGGTCGTCTGGCCAAAAAGTGCGAATGTAGTGAGGCTCAAGACAGTGTATGGATCGATGTCCACGAGATCGACCGTAAACTGAGAGGCGAAGAGACTGAATATGAGGAGACCGACGACGAAGAAGAGGACGAGGAAGACGAGGATCCCAACAACAGTGTTAATTTGCCCACCCCTCCTGAGAGCAGTGGCGACACCAAGTTGAAGATCCCCAAGAAGAAGCGGAAAAGACCCACAACCGACAAAGGTGACAAGTCAAATGTCAAGCGAATTCGTGTCCGTATCAAGGCACCGTCTAGAGAACCTTGCATACTTTGCCCTAACGATATTCCATCGGAGCCTCTCTTGTTCACTGAGGATGGGCAGAAAGCCCACCGGATGTGTGCTCTCTATATCCCCGAGACATCAATCGAGTCCGGATTGAAAGAGACTATTATTGATGTCAAGTATATCAACAAGGCTCGCCTCGACCTCAAATGCAACTATTGTCGATCAAAGAAGGGTGCATGCTTCCAATGCTCGCATAAGAAGTGTACCCGAGCTTATCACGCCACTTGTGCTGCAGCTGCAGGCGTTTATGTTGAACAAGGCGAAACACAAGTCTTTGGCGAGGATGGAACTGAATACAAGGACTGGGGTATCGAATTTAGCTGTCGCTTCCATCGTACGAAGCGGGACAAGAAATTTGAAAGCGATGCTCTTGGAGAAGATAAGCGCGTCTTGAAGGCAGCCCTAGCATTAAGCGCCGGTGATGTGTGTCAAATGCAGTATTACAAGGGCGACATTTTCGCTGGCGCGGTTGTCGAGAACCGGAGTAGCGAGGAGATGCTACTACTTGATATACTTCCGAGAGGGTATGTCATCTTGCCGGAGTTGGAGGTCGAGATTAAGCTAACAATGAGTAGTGATCGTGTAGAAGTTGGATACAAGTGGCTTCTTACCCCAGATCCTGCCGACTCGCGTCTCCAAAAGCCATCCGCAAAAGCCATCCCGATGCCGAAGTCCTTCAAGGATAAGGAATCGCTCAACACGTCCAAACGTCAAGCTGATGACATGCCGAGGGCAGATGACCCCTTCGTCAAAGGCTGCACCTGGGCTGAATTCAGATGCGAGAAAATTCTCCGTAATCCTGCCCAGGTCAAGGTTGATTTCACTAAAGAAAACCAAACTTGGTTCTATCTTGGAAAGACGTCAACAGAAGCAAAGGCCCAGTTCACGGAAGATCCTATGAAACCCCGACACAACCCCAAGGGCCACTTTCTCGATACGATTCCGAAGCCCTCTCCAGCTGTACCACGACAATCATACGCTGCTTCATACCCATCCAAGCTCAATCCGAATGCTTCGAGCATACCCAAAGGTCCAATTCGATCCTCTCAGCCTTTCGCAAACCCTGTCAGGCCAGAGAAGCCTTATGCATACAAGCCTCGCGATGAGGCTGAAATGTATCGTATAGATCCGAAAGCTTACCGTGATCAGCAAAACTTTCTCCAGCGATCAGCTCCAGCGCCATATACTTTTGGCACAGATCCTCGATACCGACCGGCCGAAACTTCTCGCCCAGCGATGTCGCCAGCGTACCAATATTCTGGTCAAAACCCACTCACTGGAAAAGCTCCACCTGCACATGTGGGATTAGCGACTTCAGCAGCGCGACCAGCACCCCCAGTGGCCGCAGCAAGATCTGGGCCTGTGACGGCGGCACCACACTCAGGATTTCGTTCGGCACAACCTACTATACCACCTAGACCAATGAACCCTTACGGTAGCAGGCCTCAAACGACGAGCTCAAAACCCAACCCCTTCGCGAAATACTCCTATCTACAAAAGGAACACAATAGGTCTCCATTGGAATACAAGAGCCCTTATCGGCCGGGTGGTGGTTTCATGAACGGTTACCAAGGGAGTCTCCAGGCTCATTTGCAACAGACACTATTCCGAGGTTCTAGCTCCCCAATGTCGAATATATCCTCCTTTGGCAACAGCTCGAGACCTTCCTACCCTGGCTCACAAACAACCAGCCCTTCATATGGTTCGAGCTCACCAACGTACAATCCCTATGGTGCTTCTGAGAATGCTCAATCTTCTTCACGTGGTCCTGCACTCAATCATACGCATTTGCCAAAACAACCTCTGCCTGCCACAGGAGATACAGCCACAGCTACACATGCATGGGAGAAAGAGGGCGATGCACAATTGCACCCGGCTATTCGACAGGAGTATAACGCAGCGTTACATCCGCAGTCTCTGCCTCTTGAGCGTTCCTCAACTTCACACTTACAGGGTTCCGTTTTGCAGCCTCCGGCTATGTATGATAGGCATGCAACCCAACTGCAGGCACCTTATCACCCGCTGTCCACACCTCTAAGCCAGGCTCGATATTACCCCCAACAGCCACCTAAACCTCAACATCAAAGCCATTACCAGTCCTCACAAGTGTCGCAGCAGCACAGCCAGTCCTCGGCCTCTACAACACACAGTACCTACCAACCGATTTCTGGACAACCAGCTACTCGCGCCCCCGTCTCGCAAACCCAATACCAATCTCCTTCTATGACTATTCAATCGCCAGCTCAACCACCGCTCCCACAACAACAATATCAACCTTCTCCGCCACTTCATAATTCGCCACTTCAGCCGCCGCCCACTCAGCAGCATTACCAACCGCCTCCAGCAGCTGTGAAGGCACCGATTCACTCATCCAACAGTCCACAGCAGTACCAACCTTCCCCAGGTATTGTGAATCCTCTCTTCCAACAGCAGTTCCAACCTCAAATTGCAGTGACACCACCAGCGGTCCAACCATTGGCACTCGAATCACAGAATCAAAACATATTCCGGTCACAGTCACAAGAGGGCAAACCGGTTTACCTCCATCAACAATATTTCCAAGATTCGCATGAAAACTCCCAAGTACAGCGGCAACTTCAACAGCAAGTTCCGACGCCACCAGCCACGAACCCGCCTGTTCGTCACTTCCCAGATGTTCCTGCAGACTCTACTACATTGGTGGAGAGGATGATGATGACTTTGAAGAGAGCACCAGCAAATTAAAATACTTGGTTTCCACGGGCACAGCAGAAGAACACTGGCAGGCCAGTCTAATGTGGGCTTTCTGTTCCGTGACTGTGATAAGGGGTGATGACTTGATGATTTAAGGTGGACATGTGGCGTTACTAGGCGCTTGTACGATATGGTGTGGTGGCAAAGCGTAATGATGACTCTTGCTTCACCTTTGGATGGATGGTAACAGGCGGCGTTCTGGAACATGGTGACTCGGAGGTCCTATGTTTTACTTTTGTTCAATCTCCTTTTTCGTTGTCGATATTTGCTTTACATGAGAATGGCTTCTTTTGGGGCTCGATATAGATCTTCAGCTAGCCTCCCGACTTGCTTGACTTGTTCTCATACGGAACTTTGTTTCTCACTGGAGTCAGTAACCGGCATTTAGAAAGCGGGTGTTTTCCAGACACTCAATCATGTCTTTATGAACAGTCAGGGCAGAGGAATAATTGGAAGGGCCCATTGTACACTACTATTACACGCTAATCAATGTGCGGATCAGACTCGGGGTCTCTATCTCTTGATTGTGGTGACTTGTTCTATATGCGATTTCTGTGAAGTCTCACTGATGGAATATCTTTTTAATATCCTTTGAAAGCAACAATCTCTCCTGTGACCACGATGTTTCAAGCATGACTCGCCATCATCTCCGATAGAGATAGATCTGCTCTTAGACGAAGATTGGACTGAGCGGGCCTCTTTCCGCCCTTTTTCACTACTGTAGCACCGCCTCGGTAGGCATCCTCGCTATAGATTATTTCCCCGCATTATCGGACATAAGGGGATTCCCCTATTATTCCCACTGGGAAGCACCCTTGTGGAGATGTACATTTACAGAATCGGATTTATGATGAAGAGTCCGCTCTAGAGAAGCCTCTATCGATGTGATGAAAGAATCATAATTATATCATTGTGTATCGATTCGCTTCCTTGGTAGCTTTATTTAGATTAGAGATCTCATAAGTCATGGTATCACAGCAGCTGGCTCTATTTAGCCGAGATCTCAGGGGAAGGTTGTACGGGAGATTCTCTCTGTGGTACACTTTGATACTTATGTTACATGTATATCCTAAGTCTGCAGCCTCCCGTCCAATCAAGTGCTGAGCCCAGGGTGTAGTGATATTAATAATGCACCTAGGCAAACTACATCTTGTCCAGATTCCCAAGGACAACCATCACTCCCGTCTTCTTAATTGGGGGAACGGAAAGGAATGAGGGGTAAGATGGTCTCCCCGCTTCGGACCTTCGGTACGTCTGGGGAAGCGCTAGCTTCTATAAAGTGATGCATCATTTGGATTATAACCGGCCTGTTACCTCAATATCTTTATCCACGTTCCATCCACTTCGAAATTCTCCGTCTTTGTCTGAAAGACCTAATTGAAGGTTCACAATGTCTACATATAACGATTCTATTGGGGACGTCGATATCATATTTGCGGGAGGTGGAACTGCGGCTTGTGTTGCGGCTGGGAGGCTTGCAAAAGCAAACCCAGATCTGAAGATTCTCTTAGTTGAGGGTGGAAAGAACAATTTCAATGAGCCAACCGTTACTAATCCTGCGGTGTATTTGAGCCATCTGGCTCCTGATAGCAAGAATGCACTAGTATGTTCACCTACTCAGTTGGTGGTTGAGTATGCCAACTGATGACCACTAGTTCTACAAATCTAAGGCTTCGAAACATCTTAATGGCCGTGAGGCTATCGTCCCCATGGGTGGAATGCTAGGTGGTGGATCATCCATCAACTTCATGATGTATACACGTGCACAAGGTTGGTGCAACTGTTCTATATTTCTCGATGGCTATAGAAGTTCTTTGGAATGAATGTTGTTAACTCGGAACAAATAGGTATTGACTTTGACAGCTGGAATACCCCAGGCTGGACTGGGAAAGAGATGCTCCATTATTGTAATAAGCTCGAGACATATCATCCAAAGGGCGATTCAATCGATCAAAGCAAGCATGGACATGATGGGCCGATTCACATCTCCGACGGTGGCTACAGAGGAAAGAGCGAGAATGACTTCTGCTCGACTGTTGAAAAAATGGGATATGATGTGATTGAAGACTTGCAAGACTTGGAGGCCAATGGGGCTTTCTCAGTAAGTTTCACTCCAGTATATACTTTTAACGAGCAATCCTAACTGGTCTAGAAATGGCATCGATATGTCGGACTGGACGGAAAACGACAGGATGCAGCTCACTGCTACATCCACCCTCTCCTTCAAGACGGCCAACATCCCAACCTCCACTTACTCCTCGACTCAAAGGTAATCCGAGTCATATTCGATGAATCCTCTCCACCCCGCGCTATTGGAATCGAGTACAAGCCGAATGCCGAGCACCAGCCATCCATCTCTCTCTCCAAACCGGTCCACAAAACCATCAAAGCCAGGAAACTTGTCGTCGTCACAGCCGGTGCTCTCGGAACGCCTCAAGTTCTAGAGCGTTCCGGTGTCGGGAACCCTGAGATCCTGAAGAAACTAGATATTCCAGTTGTAGCCGATGTTCCAGGTGTGGGTGAGAACTACCAAGATCATCATCTTCTGTTGTATCCATACAAGTCGAACCTTGATGAGAGTGAAACGCTCGACGGCATTCTCAGTGGCCGCAAGGACTTTGTTAAGGCTCTAGGAGAGAAAGATCCAATGCTTGGCTGGAATGGAATAGGTATCTTCTTCCTTGTCTTCTGTCCGTGAAGCAGAACTAACCATAACACAGACATCTGCGCCAAGCTCCGCCCAACAGAAAAAGACATTGCCGCACTCGGTCCAGAGTTCAGGGAAGATTGGGACCGCTACTTCGCCAACTACCCCACCCGCCCGATGATGCTCTGTGGTGTCGTGAACGCTTTCTTGGCCGATCCCTCGCTGGTTGAACCCGGGCAATACATTACTATGGGCACGTACACCGCCTACCCCTTCTCTCGTGGCTCGATCCACATCACAGACAAGGAAAACGTGATCGACGGCTACGAATTCGACACCGGCTTCCTCAATTCCAACTCCGACCTTAAGAAGCAACTCTGGGCCTACAAGATGTCCCGAGAGATCGCACGTCGTCTCCCATATTTCCAAGGCGAGCTCGAACTCGGACATCCAAAATTCCCTGCTGGCAGCAAAGCGGCGCTCACGAATGGGAGTCTGGGAGGTGGTGATGATGTGCAAGATATTGAGTATAGCGAGGAAGATGATCGAGCCATCGAGGATTGGATCCGGGGGAACTTGAATACCACCTGGCACTCGTTGGGCACTTGTGCCATGAAGCCGAAGGAGGATGGAGGGGTGGTGGATGGGAGCTTGAATGTGTATGGTACGACCGGATTGAAGGTTGCTGATTTGAGTATGGTGCCTGAAAATGTCGGTGCTAATACGAATAATACCGCTCTGACAGTTGGTGAGAGGGCTGCGGCGATTATTGGAGACGAACTGGGTATTCAGGTTTGAGCTGGTAGACCCCGGGGGTTTATTATCATGTTGGGATGAACGGATGAATGAATGCGTGGAGTTGTATATGGATTTCACTGTTTGGTTTTCTTGTATGATATAACAATGACTTAAAGCGTGGGCGTATTTAAGAAGAGCCCAAAACCTAATTCCCATCATGGAGAGAGAGAGAGGGCATAGAAGTCGGATTCTTAAGCGAACCTCACCCAACATAAACAATCCCTCCCTTTCTCCTCTCCTCTCTCCCCTATCCCCTCTCCCCACTTCCCTCAACACCCAAACCCAAACTCCACCAATCATCAAAAAACATCCTAATCCCAACTTCCCAACTTCCCAACTTCTTCCAATATAAACAAACAAAACATTTTATACCCATATATATCTATACAGTCCTTGAGTATATCGAGATTCGAATTCTCTCATTGATACGCTGAATAATAGTCGTCCAAAAGCCCGCAGAATTACAGTGGTGGACCGACTATTAGTAGGATTGATTTATTTATTTTTCAAGTTCAAGTTCAAGTTCGGATTCGCTTAAGGAAAAAGGGGAGGGAAGGGAAGGGTAGGGGGTATTTGTAGGTACTTGCTTAACGCTTTTCTATTTATTTATGCAGGGATGGTGAGTGCGATATGTTTGGATTAAAGAGAGAGAAAGAGAGAGAGAGAGAGAGAGAGGTAGCACCACTTTATATCCATACATAAGTAGTGTCTATACCTACCTATGCGAGGAATATACAGATTGAGAATGAGTCTAGGTAGTATCAAGTTTTTCGTCTGAGAGAGTACTCTGGGTTCTTCTCTTCTCTTCTCTTCTCTACTTAGGGAGGAGGAGTTTATGGATTTTAGAGGACTGGTTGATTGGTAGGGGGAGAAGGAGGAAAGATAGGAAGGAAATACTTGAGAGGCACAGGAGACATTCCCAAGAAAAAAAACACATATTGTGCAATGCCTCATATCAATTGCCCTAAAATAAAATGAAACGCCCTTAACCATGCTATCCTTTTTGATATGTCCTCGCCATTCACTCCGAAAGCTCAAGGAGCCCAAAAAAGATCAACACCCAAAAAAAGCAGCTCACATCCTACATCCCCCCAATCTCCCACCCCCTCACGCAGCCTTCTTACCTCTCTTCTTTCCCTTACTCGGCGTCGACGCCTGCTCCACGCCCGAACTCTCCGCCAAAAGACTCGCCCACTTATCATCCATACTCAACCCCCCATCTTCACTTCCACCACCAACAATCTTCTTCTTCTTCCTCTCCTCCTCCACAACCTTTGTCGGATCGGCATTTCCCACGATCTCGACGCCAGTCGCAAGCATTTGTTGGAAAGGTAGGGTGACAAAAGCGCCTTCTTTATTAAACCATTTATTGAAATGTTTTTTCAACGTAATAGTCGTTTTCTCGCTGCTCCCATCCTTCGATGCCCCCGTCGTCGACTTCTTGTTCTTGTTCCATGTCGTGATGGTTAGGTTATAGAGCGGGATATGTTTCTCCGTTTTGCTTGCGATTTGGATCGTGTCGCCGGCGGCATTGGTGCCGATGTAGATGATTCCCTTCTCGACGCCCCAGATCCAGAAGGTAAGGAGGCTGTTCAGGAGCGTGTAGATGGCGACGGCGATCGCGGTGTAGTGCTTGGTGGACTCGAAGCCGAGTTGGTAGTCCCAGTAGAACGTTGCCGCGCAGATTGCAAAGGCCGAGTAGCCGAGAATGAGGCGTATATCAGTTAGGGTGTGGGATTGTTTGAAGGAGAGGGAGTTGAGGTAGGCCGGGATAGCATCATCGGAGGTGTTTTTGAGGTCTGACTGAGGGTTAGTATAGAGTTGTGGTTGTAGGTGCTTCATCTTAGATTTGGAGGCTGTAGATTTGGAGAAGGGCCGTGTATAGAATTTTGGGAGGAGCCACATACCAGCCAACGAATGAACCGAAACTTTCTCTTGCGAAACTGCCATGCTTGTGGTTGTGGAAGCAAAAATTGTTCCAAGTTCGAGAGGAAAGCGTGATGGGGGAACGTGTCTTGAACTGGGACTGGGCTGAGCTCTCGGATCGAGCCGAATTTGCGGGACGGGCATTTCAACGTCAGCCTTTGTATCAAGCGCCTTCAAAACCTATCAGCAACATCGCGTCCAGGTTTCTACCGCTGCAAATATGGCGCAGGTTCCTGTTCAAACGATCCATAGGGATCCACAACTCTTGTGAGGATGTTCTCGCAGCGCGAGGCTGAATTGATGTGCTGACAGTTATGTGCGTAGCTATTGGATTTTGATCCCCATCACAGTGGTCATGGTATGCGCTCCTCGCCTTAAGCCCTGGTTAAATTTGAAATTGACGGTTTTCAGATCCTCACTGGTGTTCTCCGCCACTATGCAACCATTCTCATGCAAACTGCGCCTAAGAAACAAGAGCTTCTCGCCATTCGAGAGCAACGCTCTCTCCTACGAGGCATCAACCTACGGTCGAACGCAAATGCCATCTCACCTTCCTCCTTCCAGACCCGCAAAGACTATCTCGTCACTGCATATGAAAGTGGTGCGTTTCTGAAAGAGCCAGAGAGAAAAGGCCAGGCGGCGCCAAATCCGATAACGGATCCTGCGGCCATGGAGGGGATGATGGGGATGATGAAAGGGAATATGGCAATGATTGTGCCGCAAACGTTGATAATGGGGTGGATTAATGCATTTTTCAGCGGATTTGTGATTAGTATGTCTATTTGTGGTGGTGGTGGTTGGATGTGGATAAGAAGTGCTGACTGAAGATAGTCCGATTGCCATTTCCCTTGACAATCAAGTTCAAGAGTATGTTGCAGGCTGGCGTTGCGACGAGAGATATGGATCCACAATGGATGTCATCCATATCGTGGTATGTGCTATGTATTTTTGGTCTCCAGTCGGTGTTCAATTATCTGCTAGGGAGTGACAATGGTGAGCCTTCCTGAACAGAAATTGGGAGAAGGTCAGCTAAACCATAACAGCTGCTAATCAGACGGCACAGCAAATGGGACAAATGGGCCCAGGAGCTGGTGCGCAGATGTTTGGTCCAGGTGTTGATCCAGACAAACAATTTCAGGGCGAGGCGGAGAATTTGGCCGTGTTGGCTCACGAGTACACCTTAGCTGGTGTTGAAGACAGGCTTTTAAATATGCTAAAGGTGTAATTGGCGAGATTATACACAATTCTCTTGGCTCTTTATAGCCACGTGCATGGGAAGTTTACCCAGGCAGCTCTAAAACCTTGTTGTATATATCTGGTTCTGGCTGGTAGAAAAAGAATCAAAAGAGAAAGTCAAAACATTGGATCCGCGTTGAGATAGCTAACTCCTCGATACTTAGCTGCTGTTACTCCTAGTGAGGCTGTGACGACTTCAATGGTCACCGAGCCCGGATTTGGCGAAGGACAGGCACAGTGGGTAATAAAGTGGTCATTCGTCCTGATATTATAATCTACCCTCGTTTCAACTTCATACCTGCCTATCCCGGGCCTAGACCCTATTCTCCTTGCAAGCACCGGCCGTCTTCCTCTCATTTAACTCTAAGAATGACGATCACCACACCTTGGGGAGAGGTAATGATTGACTTAGACGAAGTTTGAGAAACACTTAGCCCGCCTTCCAGCGTCTTGAAGTCGATACCCTAGATGCTCGTACATATTCATTATACTAATATCGCCACATTTCTCCGAGACTTTCAACCTCGACTTTACGAGCTTCGGAGGATGGCACGCTGGATGTGGAGATAGGTTGTTGTACATGTAACGAGACTTCTTCTCGGCTATTCAAATGTGTGCACTCGAGCTCTCCAGCTATTCTGATGATACTAACTCAGTATACAATAGTTCTCTTAGGACGCTCTTCATTCTCCATGTGTCAAAAAGTCATTCCATCAAGAAACAGATTATTCGAGTAGGAATTTTGATCACGAGAGTCTGTAGGGAGGCTCAATGGCTTGGTTGATTAACATGTTCATTGTTTTAGTATGGGTAGGTTGCAATTGCAATCTACCAGCATGTATCTTTCTTCGACATGTGCTACAAGCTTTTCCAGACCTCCAATAGCACTTCCAATCCCAGACATTCAGACCAACTCCAGCCGAACTCCAAACACCAGTCTATGCACACACACACATCATTTCATTTCTCACTTTTCCTTATCCTTCAACCTCTCTTTGACTTCTTAACCACCTCCTCCTCACTGATATCATCGACCATCTCCTCGTCCTCGGAATCAGCCACATCCCTGCTCCTCTTCAACCCCTTCATTTTCCTCGTCTGCAACTCCTTCAAATCCTGCTTGCCGAGATGTATCCTACCCATCTTATCACCCACAATATCCGTACTGATATTCTTCTTCGGCCTCTCCTGGGATCCCCTCGCTCTCTTCAATGCTTCCTTCAACACACTCTCATCCGCCTCTTGCACTCGTCCCACGCCAAAATCCATCCTGGGTCCCATCTCCTCGACTTCAACCCTCGGCAGCTTCTGCCCACTCCGCTTCGTCCGCATCAGATAGACTCGGAGGTGCACCTTTGGTTTCTGCTCCTCGCCATCCACCGTGTCCCTGGCCGAGATGGACACCATGTACTGCAAACCCTCCACATCAACCTTATCCGCCGGCTCGCCCTTGAAGAAATCCGTGAACATGGATTTAACAAGCGTGTACTCATTCTGCACAGGGCTTTCAAAGGGTGTGCCGGAGAAGAGGAGCATGGGCTTCAATCCCACCGCACACTTTTTATTCTTGAACTGATTCAAAGCGCGGAAACTCTCTGCGTCGAGATACAGCTCGAGCATATCAAGCACTTTATAGCCAAACGTCCGGACGAACGTCAGAGCGTGCGGGCGCTTCTTACTGGTGCTACCAAAGACCAATAAGGAGGCATCGTTCTTCTCCGAGAAGAATTCCAGCGAGGCGGCATCGTCGAATGGGTGGATAGCGTTCTTCTTTGTGAACTTCTTAGCTAAGGGAATGCGCAGCTGGTAGAGGTCTGTGAGGGCATCCTGGACGACTTGCGAGCAGGTCGTACCGCGGAGGAAGAGGGCGGATTTGGGATTTTCAATTGGCTTGGGTGCCTTTTTGTCCAGCGCGCGTTTGCTGCGTGCGTTACGGGGTTTGCTGAGGTTTTTTTTTATTAGCCGTGCATTCAATTATTTGGTGGATTTGATGGAGAGTAAGAAGGGAGAGAATTACATTTGGCGCAACATGTTGAATGGGTGGGTTACTGGGAGAATTGACTGCTTGGATATCGATCGATCGCAGCTTGCTTTATGTCTCTGTCCGAGATTTTGCTATCAGGAAAAATTAAAGCGGGGGCTTTCTCACAATCGATAATAAATATTTCAGGCATCAACAGTTGGTGCCTGAGATGCGGTCGGGTGCGCGCTTTCACATGGGAAGGAAATGCATTATGCAGGAAGGCCACATCCCTGCAGTGGGGATCTTCTGGGGTAGTTGGCAGTAGCAGTGTAGTGAAATGCCTCGTGCCGAACAGAAAGAAGCCCATTATTCTACCGACAGACTTTCAACATACACCACCATTCCACCACAACTTTACAACGAATACCCTCACAAGCCCTGGGAATTGCAGAAGGGGAATACAGAGACAGATGTGCAGTCTGCGGTAGCATCCCTTCTCTTCTAGCTGTTGCGCACAGCGACGTGAACTCTGAGCTGGGCGGGCGAGCAGAGTTGCCGAGGCTCAGATTATCGAAGGACAGAAGATGTCGAGTATTGAAGCAGTCAGGGTCCGTTAACCACTCCTCTTCGGGCTTTTGAATGGAAGGATGCTTTTTTGTTTGAACGGCGCTGATGATAAAGATTTTAATAGCGAGCTCTGGAAAGTGTGATTCTCAATCCGAAATATGCGGATTACCTGGCTGTCGTGAAGGCTGCTCGCAATGGCGCTGTCTATGGGGCCAAAGTGAGATTTCCGCATGCGCTGGTGTACGTTTATCCTATTCTAACCCATGCCCTCTCTCCTTCTTCTTCTTATCCTGCATTCAATGTATATACAGCTGCTAATTATGGAGTAGCATGTTCATACTATTTCGGTCTGGGACCGTTAGAGAGAAGATGACTCTGATATTAAAGGCGACGAGGACACATGCGCAGAACCTGGCCAAGTACGCGACGGTATATAAATTGACGATGCTGGCGCTCAAACATATGGGCAGTGATCCGGGGAAGGAGGGGCCGTATGATACGTTTTTCGCGGGGTTGGTAGGGGGATATCTGATTTTCGGACGGAGGAATAAGAGGGGGCATGTTAGTTCTGTTAGTAAACAGATTGTCATCTTTGGTGCGCATCCTTTTTCCCCCTTTACAACCCCATATTCGATATCGGGGTTGAGCTGACTTTTGGGTGCGAAATACAGTATTCGCAAGAGTCTGTCTCTCTTTAGCACAGCTCTCCGTCCAGCCGTCGCTAGGTATCGTTAAGAACCCCGAGCTCGCGAAGCGCATATCGCACGATGCATGGCCGGTCTTCGCTGCTTTGAGTTGGGGGAGCGTGATGTGGCTGTTTAGGTGGTATCCTGAGACGGTGCAGAGCGGGTTGAGGAGTAGTATGGATTACATTTATGTGCAGAGCGATCATTGGGATAGCTTGAGGAATTTCTTGATTTATAATAAGTGATTAGGCTTGGGATAGCTTTGGAGTTAGATGCGGCTATGAGGACGCAGAGAGAAGGGTATATGGAAAGCCCATGAAAGGTTGGAATGATGGATGGGAATGATATATGCTCGAAGCGAGAGAGGTATTTGCATATCAGATGCTGGTAGCATTGTTAGACTAGACGATCTCATGATATGGTACCGAATTTCAAAACATGAATATTTTCCCTTCCTTGCTTGCTTCATTTCTGACTCCCAATCCTCTCACTTCCACACGCCCATCCTGGAGTCTCCAATTTCAGGACTAACCCACTGCTCTCTCTTCCCCTCAAACCCTCTCTCACAGCATCCCTAACACACTCCCACCAACTTCCCAACACATCCACACCTCCCCTTCCCACTCCAACTACAAACGTCACCTCTTCCAAAGCACTAAAGCTCTCTAATAAACAATACACCCAATCCCCTCTCCCTCCACCACCACCACCACCACACCCTCCTCCTCTCGAACCTCCTCCAATACCACCCACATCTCCATACCAGATCCTGATTTTCCGTACCTCAGCTGCGCGGGACTGAAGTTTCGAGAACTCTCTCAGTATGAACGGATGGGAGAATTGGAAGGTGGTGTGGGAATAGAATAGTGATGCTGGGAGGCGGGATAGGGACGGGGAGGAGAGTATTAGTGGTGTGGTGGTGTGGAGAGGGAGATATAGGTTGTCGGTTGTTATTGTAAGTGCTGGGAGGGATGCGTTGTAGTGTGCAGCGACCTGGTGGAGGAGTTCGAGGGGGAGATGATGGAGGAGGTTGAAGGGTGCTGCTGGCGCTGTTCTCCTGGGCGTAAGTTCGTCCGATTGTGTGGGGTTCGGATCCTGTCTTGGGGTGGTGAGTGCTTGGGATGTTATGGATGCCATTTTGTTATATACAAAAAAAGGAGAGCAAATGGATGTTTGTTGCAGAGAGAAACAATAAATCGGCGCAGAAGCTTATAAATTTGGAGCTTGAAAGAGTTTGAATGTTGAAGCATATATATAGCTGGGAGCAGGAGCAGGCTCGAGAAGGAGTGAGAGAGCTAACGAAGAGTATTTGAGCAAGTTTGAGGCACTTGCCAAGAGTAAATGAAGTGAGTACTGCGCACGCAATGCAGAAAATTCAGATGTATAAATCTGCCATGAAAAGAGGGTGGAAACGTTGACTCCGATGCTGCAATGTTGAAGGAGAAAGAGAGAGATACCTTGAGGGGTACCTCATGGAGGTCTATCACGTGGTACTATAAGCATTGTCATGGGCGTGCTCCCTCTTATATTGCTTCATCCTGCACATGCTGCCACTCCGATGATACTGTATTCGCTGGCTCGGTAGCAGCCGAATGAAGCAATATGTTGTCCAAGGCTAAAGAAGCCAGGACTAATATCAAGTCAAGTCATTTTTTGAGCAAAACCAGCGAGACAAGTCGACGAAGCTTGAGCAATAACCTGTCAAGACAAACAACTTTCGCGCTTCGAAATGTCGATACTGTGTCTTTCTTCGAGAGAAGTTTGGATGTAAAATTTGGGAGAAGATATACAGCGAGATTCAGAATACTGAGGGAGTGATCTCGGATCGAAGGTCTCTGCGTATGTAGTATCAGCTAGCTAGTGCTGAGCATTTCCCTATATAGCAATCGAATAAAATGCCTAGCGATACGGCACGCATATGTATATCGATCTCGATAAATGCGATGCTGATCTTTATGAAGTTCTCGAGATAAGGTCCTCAAAACCTGCGACAGATTCTGCCTATATATATTGTTCCAAAAATCAGCTGATGCTATATTGATTTCCCAAAGGAATATCTTCAAAGTCTTGTAATGATATTTTCGAGAATGCCGGAACTCAATTTGTGAGTTTGTATTTGTTCGGATCTTTTTCTTTCGATGGGACAATTTATGGTCCCGGTTGATCTCTAGAAATTCCTCGTTATGATCTTTCACGAAGCGGTAGCTGATTTCAGTCGGACTGGGTGACCGGGCGAGCTAACGGTAAGGGCGCGTTTCTTCGTCGCGCATGTAGAATAGTGACTATTCGTATCCAACGCGATGATGTCTAGCGGACCTGAATCATCGCCGCCGTGTGCTGGGGTTCCTGGCTTTAGCTCGTTGTCATGACAATCGCTTCAAAGCAATACTAATCACTTCTCCGTGTCCGACATTGTTTACAGTACCGCGGTGGAGGAACGAATCGGAAGGAAACGCGCTATTGAAAACGTCGCAAATTGGGTCGCATAAAAAGGGACGGACAATTTGGGGAACAGCAGATTTTTTCTTCTTCTGGTATTATACAGTAATGGTCGCATGGCAGCCTGCTACGCTCATATAGAGATAATCCAGGAAAGCTTTGATCCTGGAATTCAAATTGCCGTAAGTTACTGAATTCAGTCATTTTCGTAAAATCTCGGCTAAACTTCAACGTTTCCAACCCTGCCGCCTTCCATGCGTACCCCTGCAATAATGTCGTTATCATACAAACCTTCTGGGCAGTCTATCCCTTTCACAATTATGTGTGGAATGGGCTAAGCTGAATGGTAGAGAAGGAATTCTGTTGATAGACTTCTTTCTATACGATATACGGCATATAGAACAAACAGATTTTTCACGGTAGAGCTAGCGTACCCGGATGCTGTTATCGTACTATTGGGTGGGAAATATATTAGTTTACTTGCAAACCCCACAACTTGTAAAATGGCCGCTTAATTTCCCTAATAATAGACGTCCAACGCGCTCGCTTACTGGATAGGGGCGGGGACAGAATCGGGGCAACATTTAGGCAGCAGCGCCGGGTTGTCAAGACCTTGCCGGAGATACGAGAGCAAAGGACTAACCCGGAGCACTGCGAGTTTGATGAACAGTTATTGACGGGTTGACAGGTCGACAAGTATCGGTAGTGTGGAAACTAATCGAGTATGGGAGGAGCCGAGGAGGCTATGTAACTTCATGTAAGTCATGTTCGTGGCTTGGGAGAGCTCTCATGAGGCCGGCCGATGGCTGAGGTGCAAGCCCTGGACTTAATATAAAGCCATGTTCCAGAATCCAGATGCTTTGTCGATTGTCAACGATACTTTTCTACACATACAATAACATTGTGTTGCTAGCTCTTCTCATTGTATTGCATTGCATTGTTCCTCTTGAGTCTCCGTTCCTACCATCAACATATCGATAATGTATACGGCCATGTTAATAGCCCGCGGTGAAAGCTGTACCGCTCCCATACCAGGAGCTAATACCTCATATGGATATAACCCTTCTCTGACGGCTGGGATCATATTCTGTTCTCTTTTTGGCGCCAGCATGTTACTGCATCTCTATACCGCCGTACGATATCGCGTTTGGTGGCAGATGCTCTTTGCGATTGGAGCAATGAGTAGGCTCTTTCTTAACTCTTCTCTTTCATGCGCTGACATGTCGTAGCGGAAGTTATTGGCTGGGCGGGACGAACATGGAGCGCCCGGTGCCCATATGAGAACAACCCGTTCTTGATGCAAATCACCACTCTCATCATCGGTAATTTCTATACTCCATCTTCCATACCCCTCAAAACATATAGCTAATTTCCTCCCCAGCGCCAGCTTTTTACACCGCAGGAATCTATGTTATCCTCGGTCGACTCATTCACACATTCGGCGATCACGTCACTCCCATCACTCCCAAGACCTACCTTTACATCTTTTGCACGGCGGATTTCTTCTCCCTCGTCCTGCAAGCCGTGGGAGGAGCAATGGCCTCCATCGCTTTCGGACAGATACCCCAAGGAGACACAAAGACCGGAACAGACATCATGGTAGGCGGAATCCTATTCCAGCTCGCAGCCATCGTTGTATTCTCAGGGCTCTTCACCTGGGTCATGATGCGGGCGTTCAAAAGTCGCGGACCAGCGTTACGAGAGAGAAAGATTCAGCTCATCATTATCGCGACGATCTTGTCGGTCCTTGTCATCGTCATTCGGAGCATTTACCGAGCAGTCGAGCTCCTGCAGGGTTGGTCGGGGCACCTGATGACGACGCAGTGGTTCTTCCTCGTTTTTGATGGCGGGATGATGGTGATCGCCGTCGCCGTCTTTAATTTTGCGCAGCCGATGTGGGCGGATATCGACAAAACTGAGATGGAGATGTCTTCGAATACGTCGAGGTTGTTGGAAGATACGGAACTACAGGAGAGAGGTGATATTGCCAAAGGTCCTTTTGGAGTATTAATTGGTTCTGATGAGTACAGAAGGAAATCATAAATGGTCCAACTCGATTGCAAGTACGGCGGATCGCTGAGAGCATAGTCAGGACGGCATGACTCGTTAGGAATCCTGGGCTGGGTTTTCTGATCAGGGACTCGGGGTAGATATAGATTGGGAAATATTTGATGAAGACTTATTGGGCGGGTGTTTTGGGACTTTTTTCTGCAATATCTCTATACTATACCACTACAAATAATGGAAAGAAAAATATATTGTCTGTTAAGCAATGAGCTAGGCTGGGTGCCATGTACATGTCAGTATCTGAGAGGGTTTTCTTTTCCTAAGAGTTGCTGCTCGCGATTTAGTTACCTAGGTTTAACTTTTACTTTCATACTTTTGAGTGCTCTTGTTGGTTATGCCCAGATCTTGAACTCTCTCCACAGATCCAGAAATCTCAAATCTACAATTGGTTTGTATCGATTTTCCTCGCCCATTCTCTTTCCCTTCTTCCGTTTGCAACCCGGCAAAACATGAGTGGGGTTTAATGGGTCGCAAATCACGTGGACCGGTACAGCCGAGCCGGCCGGTCGATTCGTCCGAATTTCCATTGCTCACATCGTTGCGACGCAACCCGGAGATCATACCACATGCCGTTATATTGATTGAGAGGTTATTGCGTGGTTTAGTTCACCTCCTTCTTTTTGTATCAGCCGATGTGCTGCATCGAAATTTCAATATTTAATTATGTTATATCGTCACCTGGCTGGCCAAACAGTTCAACAGTTGTATGCACACAGCCTCTCTACTTACAGAATGCGAATAAGGAAATGAGACCGGCCGAGTTGATCAACAGACATGTCGAAGACTTCATTTGGTGCCGGTAATCTCATACGGGCCGATGGGCTGCAACATGGGGTTGCAACTACGGCCGGTGTCCTGGCTGATGACCTTACGATGCCACCCCGAAACAATGCAGGAGTCCGGGCCTGTGTGGCATGCAGACAAATGAAGGTGGGCGATTGCCCCGACCATGCCTGGGCATTGGTCTTTGACAACCACCGGCTAATAACTTCGTGCTTCTTTTCTGCAGATGAAGTGTGAAGGCTCGGATAACCCTCCTTGCATTAGATGTAAGAAAGTTGGCAGAGAGTGTTTACCTCAAGTTCATCAACTCTCCACTCGCGGGAAACCACCTACCAGCTCGGCCTTTCCAACTACTCTGCTTGTCAGTTTTTTTTCTACTTCATGTTATCAGAGTACATGCTAAATGTTTTGAAAGCTTTCAGGAAGTCCTGATGGGGTACCGTCGAGCGCGCATGTGCAACAACACCCGCAACACTCACAATCCTTGAATAATTTTCGATCTTTGCCAGATTCAAAGTCAACAATCAGCCCAAGAACCTCGCAGAATGATGTTCTATCACCAGTAATTCCATCCATATACTCCACGCCACCCATGGCTGCTATGATGTAGGTATCAGGGATCCTGGATCGGGTTCGTTGCTCATTATGTTTCCCTCAACCAAGTCATCTATTGCCCTAAAAGTCCCTAATATACAGTTCTAATCCTACCCTTCGTTTGCTTAGGGAGCAGCCATTCGAGATGCCGCCCCCAAATGGGACTAATTCTGTGATCTCTAAGAGCTTGAAGAGAAGAAGGCAAAATCGACATATCCCAGGTGACGATGCACTCACCCCTTCGACATCCAGTCACTATGATGAACATCATATTCTTTCCAAAACAGACATGAGAGAGATGATACAGCTGTAAGCCATAGCATTGACAATCTGAAAATTGGAGACGTACTGAACGTAATTTCAAGTTTTAATCAACGTCACCTTCCTTACATCGGTGCATTTCGAACGAAGGACTTCGAAGATTTCACTTACCTAATCGATCACGAGCTTTCTCTTGTTTACTGTATCTGTTATGTGACTGCGAGATATCTTCCTTGCGGTAACGAGATCAGAGACCGGTTGCTTCCCGAGGTCGTCAAAGTGCCGAAGGGAGTACTAGCGATGCAAACCGGAGGTTCACATGCAGATGAGCTTTCAACCCTAAAGTCACTCTTCATACTTTATCTCTACGCCGACTTGACCCCGCCATCTCGCTCGTCAAACATAGCAGCCAGGGCAGAAGTTCAATTCTGGTACCTCAAGTCTGCGATTGAGGTCTATGCTGTCCGGCTCGGACTTCATCGCTCGATCCACGACCTCAGAGCTGAGATACAGTCTAACCCTCGGAATATTGCAGAGACAAGGGTCTACCAGAAATATATATGCTGGTTGCTCATGTTTTCGACTGCACATTAGTATGATTCCCATTGCCTTGAGATATCCTTTGGCTTACGTTCGAATAGCGCTTCTATCATAAGTGCTACGCCGCCTAGTATCCGCATTGATTCGTCTATCCGCGCAGCGCCGCAGATACTGCAAGAAATTGGAGGCCTAGCGCAATCGGGCAATTGTAACTTGTTTGGTCAGATTGAACTTAATCTTATTTGGGAGAAGGTATTTGCTTCATTTTCCTAATTCGAGTCTACAATCTTTGAGGAAATTCATCTCTGATGTGTTGTTCAGGCAAGCGCACAGCATCCTCGGTTAGGAGAGTGGTGGTCTCTGCCAGACCCGACTGGGCCAGTAGATGAGAACTCAACTGAAACTGTCCTGAGAGACACAGAGAGAGAGATTGACACGTGGTACGAGAAATGGTCCGGATATATCGAATCTTGTAAGTTCAGCCACCCACAGAACTCTCGATCCTCGAATAAGATGCTGATCTAGTATCTTAACAGGTGAGCAGGGTTTGTTCCTTGACTTCATAGCAGTAAGTGCATGGTCTAGCTCTGAGCCCCTAGTACCCCCGGAGCACTACATTCACCCAAATCTTGGATCATATTTCAGCCCTCGAATTTGGATTCTCGGAACAATGCTAACGAACTGATAGCGTTTCACTCGATTCTGTATAACCAGCTACGCAATCCGTTTCCTACGTTCTTCGCCCCATAGACAACTTTCTCCAATTCAGAAATCCCAAGTCCAACGGTGCGTCTCATCTGCAAACCACGTGCTCGAATGGCCGCTGTCGCAGTCTCCAGTTCTAAAGGACAGACTCCGCTACGTAGACGATACGTCCTGTGTTATGGATGCCTTCTGTTGTCTTTTTATCATTAGCGTATGTCAGACATTTGCGAGTATCGTGCCGGATGTGCTAGATGTTTTGGATAATGTTATAGAAAATGCGCACTTAATGGTAGACTTACGTACGTACCAACCCCTTGTTATATCGAGATGTCTCTGTAGTCCTTGGGCACTTGAGAGTTGAGACAGCCTCATGATGAGAGCCTCTTTGGCTACATCTAGGCGACTAACTTGTACAAAAGTTTGGTGCTAACTATACTATAGAGGTGGGTTTCGATAAGAGTCACATGGTGCAAGTGCAGGGAGCGTCTATATTAAAGAAAGCGGAGAATTTGAAGGCCTTGCTTGAGCAGGAAAGAGAAAAGCTCGCTGGTAGGCAAGGAACATTTGTGCCGTCGGAATCTAATACTAATAGCGAGATGGTGTCTGATCATGCTGACAGTACCGCTGTGTTCGAGGGACTGGATGAAATGTTTAACGAAGAGAGTTTCTTCAGCATGGAGCCCATATGGGACTTTTCGCTATTATTTCCCAGCGTTTGAAAAAATATCGAGAGGATAATTAAGGAAATTGCGAAGAAAGAACTTAGAAGGGAAGGTGGATAGAAATAGAATCGAGTTTTGTGCTTTGACGCTTTAGATATAGCGCAAGTAATTATATAATATATCTCGCTCTTCCACGAGACCGCAACCATTCTCGATCGTAAAGTCTCACCTTTTACATTTATCACTACATCCAAACTCCATATCTAAATCAATCTCATCGTTCCAATCACGCTCGACAACATTGTCCAAGCTACTGCCCACGAAGTAACCTAAATCCTCTCTCCACCGAGAATCTCCTCCAGACCATTACAGATCATAATTGATTGATAGCGATAACAACAAATATATCCTTCCCATTCATCGCAGCCGCCCAAATTGGGAAGAGAAGAACGCTGCACGCAATGAACGGACGGGGATCACTTCAGCGACGCAGTCCTCATGACTTCACAAATTTATATCCTTAGATTTATGTTTCAACGGTTGGTTACGTTCAATCCACGCAACCCTCTTCAGTGATTTTTTAGCTAAGGATGCGTACACAGTGTAGATAGAGACGAGGAATGAAAAAATAATCCACCCATCACCTGACTTTACACAATGATAGCACGTGATCTTTCTACTTTGTATTCTACTAGAGGTAGGTACTAGGCAGTGAAGGGCATGTTATTTTTGACTTAGCGGAAAGAGATCATTTGCATAAGAGCTCAAAAGAAGCGATCCTCAAGGACATACGAGTCGTCAATGTTGAACTGCACGCGGTTGCGAAAATAAAGAACCCATCGCTAAACTCTCGCTTAGGGAGGGATCCACCCCTTTCCTCTCAAGCTCGTTTCGCTTAGATCCGCTTACGTCGTCGTCGTCCGTCTACGTCCTAGCAGGTTACAGAAATAGTTTCAGGGGCAAACCTTATCCTAATGTACGAACTACTCTTTATATTATCTGGGCGATCCTTCCTCCGCGCGTTTCCTACTACAGTACTTACGTGAATGGTGCTGGGCATTTTTTGACGCTAGATCTTTCGGATTAGTTGGAAGTCACAGGGTTTTGTGGCCGCTTTTTTATTGATATTCTGGCTCCCTCTTGCTGAATGCCCCGCGGCACTCTTTGAGATCGCTCTAGATCTGAGATTATGTATGATCCAATTGAGGAAGACAAGCTTGATAGCCCCATTTCACAGTACGTACTTGTCGCCCGAGAAAGCCCAATCTTCGCGTTAGTCATGGCCGTGGAAAATAAAGTCGTTGATGCTGACCTGGCGGCAAACTTTCCAAAAGGTCGTCGCCTCGTTCATCATCTCAATTCCCTGATCATAAACCCGAAGATGATTTGCCCAGTCTAGAATACGATCTCGCTTCTAGAGTATGGAGAATTGCCATCTTCTGGACCCTGGTCGTTCTCGACTCGTTCGTCATCCCTATCATTTTATATTTCGTTCTCAATTATTCAACGACTTTGAGTAAGAAGCAAGGTATGATTGTTGTTACTATTGAAGCCCGAAGGCGACCTATAATATGTAGCATACCTGACCAGTTTACAGTGTACTACATAATATCG
This sequence comes from Ploettnerulaceae sp. D365, assembly GCA_003988805.1. Taxonomy (NCBI): domain Eukaryota; kingdom Fungi; phylum Ascomycota; class Leotiomycetes; order Helotiales; family Ploettnerulaceae; species Ploettnerulaceae sp. D365. The sequence goes on along the minus strand of QYAL01000021.1, from coordinate 107,837 downwards.
CTCACGCTGTTCGGCACTCTGACGTTGGAGTACGCGCAACGAGCTTGGCGATTATGGAGGGAGAACTCAACATGTCGTGTGCCAAATACGAACAAATGGGCTGTATGTCACAGTTACTTTACATTTCACATCAACTTGTGTTCTAACTCTCGTCTTCGTAGTTCGACTGGCTACATTGGAATCTCACTTTAGTCCTTTTTGTCGTAATCGCCGAGGTAACGATCGCGACCTCTCTTCACGAGCCGCTTGTTCGACTCCTAGCCATGCCTCTCCCCTCTGTCTTCTTCACTTTCGGTGTCGAGATGCTCATGGTCGAGCTGATGCGGTCTTTCAACTTCCGAGCTCCCTTCCGAGTTTCCACCGTCCAGCAAGGAGGGGTGCTACGTCCAGCACTGTATTCTCTCGTTGAGGATGTTGTCGCCGTAGATGGCAATGGAGGTACTGGATATCGAGAAAGATTGAATGTTAGATATGAGTGCAGTCCAGAGTTCAGACGGCTGTTGAATAGATTGACGTATTTCTGGATGGTACCGGCGCTTTTGATCAACGTTGGGATAAGTCATTTGATATTTTGGAGGAGAATTAATGAGGATACTGCTTATGTGGTAGGCTATCTAGATCAAAACGCCTCATTTTATTTATCTCTGCTGACTTGCTTTCAGATTGGTTGGAGTTTACCTTTTGCATGGGCGAGTGTGTGGGCTATCGTGACCATCTACTGGGTGCGGATAGCTCTCGGTGAAGAGGCTAAGAACTGGGGAAAGGAGGGATCACAGTTAATAATGACCTCGCTCTAGTAAGACTACAAATATATATAGAAGATTTTCAATTCATTCGGCAACCTGAGAAGCATACACCGATTACCCCTGCTTTGCCGATATTCTTTACCCCACTTCGGCCCCTGCTACGGCATTCAACCGGAAAAAAAAAAGTCACACACACCGAAAGGAGCTTCAAGCTCGGAACAAGAAAAAAAAGAGTGACTGATTGTACATCTGCCGAATTCCTCGTCGAATGAAAGGACCAAAAAATAAATTAAAGATCATGATCACTACGAGGGTCGAACTCGCGACCTTGGCGTTTTCAAGTCACCTTGTTACAGGTAATTATTAGCACCACGCTCTAACCAACTGAGCTAAGCGATCTTTTTGGTGTGCTGACTTGGAAGTGATTCTCTTATTTCGTTACATATACCCAGTACGGACTTTCGGAAGGCTGCTGCGCTAGATAAAGTCCGAAGGCCGGCGGCTGTGGATTTAACGAGATTTGACAACAGGTTATCTATCTAGCAGCTTAGCTTAAGCTCCACAGTCACTTTGGAATTCTCAAGGACTGGTGAATCAAATGGTCTGGAAACTCATCATATTTACGAATCGAAGTTAGGTTTATCTTATTCATATGGCAGCATCAGTTCTTGTCAAGGCCATTAGTTGATGAGGCAGCCGAGTCAATTTTTTGGGCTTTTTGGGGCCAAGCCGGCAGAATTCAGCACAGGTGTAGGGCAGGCACCACAGGACAGCTTCACCTAGCTAAATAAAGGCAGAGGATCTATATTAGGGTAAATGAACAGGAGCCAGCCCCGATTGAGATCAAAATGTGCGCTAAATACGTTCTACAGTTTATTCAACATAAAGGGCCTGAGGCACTAAGATAAAGAGCTATCATGATCTCGGAACGGAAGTACTTTTATACTTGTGACGCTGGGCTGGAGCTGAACTCCCCTCCATGGGTGGCCGGGAAGCTGTTGAACTCTGCACTTTAATACACAGCAAGTTGCTTTTATATATGAAATTATGAAAGACGAGATAGTTAAATAATATATTTCAAACGTTAGGAACATTTTTATTCTGTTTTTGTACTGCAAATAGCCGTAGATTTGATATAAAGTGGTGTTTTTGGTTTTGGAGGCATATGCCAAAAATAGGCAGGTTCCCAGCCACCCGTAGAGCTCCCGTCCTGAGGTTAGTCATGTGTTTCACCAACAACACCTCAAGAACATCTCACCATCGACAATATTTACAGAGTCACAAATTCAATTCTCTTTAACATATGCATCCTGACTGCACCGATAGCTGATCCGGTAGTGACCACCTGGTCTTGAAGTGAGACGAATCACACACAATTGTTTATAGCCTTCTAACATGGTCAGTTCAGGTCCATCCGCCCTTCCAGAAACCTCCAATGGAAAACGCCATTCAATATCCGCGGGGCATAAATCGTGAAGATGTAGTAGGACTAGGTATCACAGCATTGGTCGCCCGCCTTGATGCTGTCATAAAGTTCGGTCGGCGTACTGAGCTACCATTGCTCGAGAGAGAAAGGGACATCTACGAACGCCTCGGACACGATCACGACGGGGTTCTCCGATATTATGGAAACTTAGGGGACGCTCTTCTCTTGCAATATGCCAGTCATGGCTCTATAAGACAGTACTATGCCAGCCAAGCCAGGCCGGCATCACTCTCACTACAACTCCGCTGGGTTGAACAGATCACGGCCTCGGTCGCTTTCATCCATTCCAGAAATGTGCTGCACGGTGATATCTCCTGCAACAACGTCTTGCTCGATGAAGACCTTAATGCAAAGCTTGGCGACTTTGCTGGATCTTCGATGGATGGTCAAAACCCTCTCATATGCTACGAAACCAGTCACGAACATCCTTCCATCACCGGCATTTCGACAGGGAGTGAGCTCTTTGCTCTTGGTTCTACCTTCTATGAGATAATGACAGGATCCAAGCCATATGAAGAGTTATCAGATACGGAGATTATCCGTGCGTATAAAGAAGGGAAGTATCCAAGTCTGGTCTCTTTAGCTCCGTTTAGAGATATCATCCGTAAGTGCTGGACTCAAGGCTATTCAAGTATGGATGAATTATTAGAGGATGTGAAGGCTGAAGGTATGATTGTTCAACCATGGAGATGTCTAACACTGATAGTTCCGAGTTACTACCAAGTCCAAACTTGTCGCACCATTCCAACTATCTACACTTCGCCATACCACCGCATTTCCAATAGCCCTTACCCTCATGTCTCTTCTTCCTATTTTGTTCTGGGTGAGGAGTCGTCGTTAAGTAGTCGATCTCTTGTATGTTTTCAGCAAATATCTATCCAAAAGCCGTCTAAACCTGTCTTGATGCGCAAGGCTACACCTCTATACCCCCTCCTACAATGATTTCCAAGCATCCTTTTTCTTCTTTAACTTGAAACAGAAGCACTGCTATCTGGTTTATATCTTATCATCAACTACTCAGAACTACTACGCTGCCCAGCCTGCCCTAAACGCAAAACACACAACAGTCACAGCACACCAGCACGGAATTTAAAATCAAACCTGAAGGCGGAAAAATTGAAGGGAGACAAGTAGTCCAGGATAAATGTCTGAAAGGGGAGCGTGCAGCGGGAATTGATTTGGGATTTCTGGTTGGGAAATGAAGCCTTATTAGGGCTCCTCGTTAATATAAGAGTCAACGATCTCTATCTGGTAAGATGGGTGAGGTGAGTAGACCTGAGCCGCCTGAGCGGAGGTGATGAGGGGTTACGTGAGCCAGAAGGCTAGGAGGTGTCAAAACTCCGGTCAAGTAGTAACAACCTATACATCCCCTTGGAGACAGAAAATAAACTCAAGTTTGATCACCGCAAGCAGAAGAGACGCATCCACTACAGGTTGATTTCTATTCTGTAAGAGTCAAATATCTACGGAGAAGAGAGTCTGGCGCGAGTCAGCGCACCCTCAACGAAGACATTTCCTCCACCTCAGCTCGCCAAGTCTCGCGAAATAATCTCATGAAACATGAAATGGGAAAATGAGTGGGCCACCACAATATCCGGCGAGAGGAAGAAAATCCTTCTTCATGAAGAGAAGAGACTTCCAAACTAAGCTTTACCACCAGGTAATAGGAGGTCGTGTTCCTCCATCAGTCTGCATATCCTGTTCCCCTGCCTGATCACTTCGGAATTGAGAGTCGTTGCGGTTTGATTGACCAACAGAATCCATCTGCTTAAGCATCTCGACTGCTGGAGAATACAATGATTTTGCTGCATTCATGTTGGCGACCTCCTCCAGCATCCAGCCAGCCTCTTCGCCTAGTTCCAAAGAATTGTTTTGTTCTAGGAGACCATCAAGCTCCACACAAGAGATAGATGCTTCGTACCAGCTACCAACCGTCTTTTTGTCGCGAGGAAAGTCTTCCGGGTATGGCGTGGCCTCATAGACATGGAACGGTGCTCCTTCAGCTGGACCGCCATCAATATCCAGAGGTTGGATCTCGGTAACCTTCAGAACAGACTTTTGATCGGTACTCCTGTACTGGCAAACGCGGCGAACATTTAGATCTCCAAGTTGGTAAGATTCAAGGAAGGAACTATCAACGTGGCCAGAGAGAAATGGTTGCTGTGAGCCAGTCCTAAGAGTGAGTTAGTAAGAACCTGTGCCGCGGAGCTAGAAAACACTTACGGGATATACAACGATGCCACTAAGATGGTAGCTAAATCACCATACTTTTCTTCCAAAATTCGCTCGATTCCGTGGCCTACCGCAGCTACTTTGAAATCCCAGTGTCGCTTAGTTCCATGGACATACATATCGCCTAGAGAACGCTGGGTCTTGATCTGGGAGGCGAAGGTCTCACCATTGATTTCAATGATGAAAGGGACACCAGGTTCATAATTGTCGAAGAAAATGAACTCGTAGGTCACGTCCCAGCTAAAAACCTCTGATTCCCAAAGATCCTTGCCGTCGCTACCCTTGAGGCCAATCATATATTGAACCTCAGCTGGCACAGTGGTCAGGATGTCTGTGAAGTGTGCTGTTGGGCCATGTTCAGCTGAATTGAGGAGCAAGGTCTGGAGATCTCTCGCCAAAAGCGGTTTATCACGCTCCTTCGTTGAGATATGATCCAAGGGTATATTTCCCAATATAATACGACCAAATTGAAGTTGAACCGCAACTTTTCCTTGATATCCACGAAGGCCTTTCATCAACTCATTGAAACTGGCGTTGACATCTGTGATGAATATGAGCAAGGGATCAATGTTATTCTGTCCAGACTTATGCTCTTGGCTTCTTAGCACTGGTGCGCTAGGTTTATCAAGTCTACCGGCATATGGATTGAAACTTGGATTGGGTCCTTGCTGATTCATTGTATTGTGAAATACCCTACTATCAGTCTCTCTGAAAGCTTGCATAGCTTCGGCTTGGTTTTGGCTACTCGAGGACGGCAGCTGCTGGACTGATTGTAGGATAGGAAAGTTTGGAATTTCCACGTAAGGATCATTTTCGTCAAGCATATGTGGAGGTTCTTTGACATCGGTAAACGAGGGTTTTACTGACCTAAGAGTTGGAATTTGTGACAATCGAACGTTCTCGGATGAAACAGCAGGTTGTGCGGCGAGGGTAGCTGGTCGGGTAGAAACAACCTGAGGAGTAGAGCTAGTCCAAAAAGTTTGAGAAGTAGAATTGGCTGAGGCTCGAGTCGAATGCTGGGCAGCAAACTTTCCTAGTTCGACTTCTGGTACCAGTGGTTCTTGAAGTTGGCCTGTACGGGAGCTGGGAGGCGATGTTTGTTGATCAAAAAGTGATCGGGGCATTGCCATTGCTTGACCTAGCACTCGAGTATTGCGCAGATGAGGTGCTACAATAGCAGAAGGTGGCAAAGATGACTGAACTTGGGAGTTCGGATCCTGGAGCTTGTTCACGGAACCTTTCGTATGAATGTATTCTTTCTGCCCAGCCATTGAAACGATTTCTGCAGGGTCATACTGCGTATAGTAGTCCCAGTCAGGAGTCTTTTGTTGGTCTGAAGAGTTTTAGCCTCTCAGATCTCAGATTCTCAATCATATGAACCAACTTACTATTTGTTGTTCCTTGGCTGGTCGAAAGAACATTAGTACCACTCAGGCGCGACTTCAGGAGTTGTTCAGTAGATACACTGGATACAGCAGGAAAGCCCTGTGCGTTTCCATTTTGCACCTGCTTAGCCCAATGATGAACAGATTGAGCCGTTGTGTCTACACTCGAATTAGGAGCTAAGCCGGGTGGTACCTGCTGCACAGCTCCTGAAGCAGCATGTTGGAGGTCAAAATCATTGGAAGGCTGAGATTTGACAAGGTTCTTCGAGGCGTCTCCCTTTGCATTATAAGTGAAGGGTGCCGCAAAATGCCCGGTTCCTGTCAACTTAGTGCTTGGGATCAATAAAATGTCAATCTTCTTGACCGGAATAAACGCGGACTTGATAGGGTCAAAAGGGGCATAGCGAACTGTGATCGCTCTGGACAGAGTCTTGTAGTTGCTGTGAATATTGGGGTTGTCAAGTAGGGTTGTCTCGAAATAGAACTTTTTGATATCGACGAAGTACTTGAGGACAAATTTGACATGGTCAACCTCCTCGGTATAAAAAATGTGGTTGAACCACGCATTTCGGAATTCCTAGGAAGCAAATAAGTGGGTGTAACTAAGAGTGAGGTTAAACAGCTTACCCAATTCTTGAGAATGTTATCGAGTTTGTGAATAGCAAGTTTGACAAACTTTTCTTCATGGCCGCCGAAATAAATAGCATTACCATTAAGATTTATGTAGAAATGGCATTTCGTCAGACGCTCGAGCTCTACAATATCTTCGATGGATAGCAGTTGATCGATCGGGATATCGGTAGGACATTTCCAAATGTGGCGGCACTCGAAGTTATGGAGCTCCAGTGGGAAATTATCGACAGAGTCTTTGTAGACAAGCTCGTTCTCATGCGTCGGAGGGACGATGCCATGCTGTCTCTTCCATACCGTAAGGTGTTCCACGAGGTGGCTTCCGAGCTGCTAAGGGGTCAGTATGGGGAACTTTAAGTTTTGACGATAGTGATGCGTACAGGAGTGTCTTGCTCAAAACCATAATCATCGCCACTTTCGGTATCATCAGCGTCAGCTCTAGCGATGGCTTCTTTGACAACACCAGTAATCACAGTCTGGAAGACATTGGCGACGGTTGCCGCGTCTGCTCCAGCACACCTGACTCGAAAAGATTGCTCTTCACAACTCCAATAATGGAAAACTTGCTATAAAAGGTAACATTAGTACAACTATCAGCCTGTCATTGCAAAACACCAGGTGCTGAGCTTCCATTGGTAGTAATATTTTTAGTGACGGAAGTATGAGAAGTAGACACAAAATAATACGGGACTAGTACTTACCACCAGGTAAAAAATAGGGGAACTTACAGATGATAGATTGATTCTAGTCAGGTCTCTCTCGAATCTATATTTGACAAGACCCACGCCATCTAGTTTGAAGTACCACTCGCTTGCGAAGGTAAGGCTTGCCATTACAACTTCGCGTCCTTCAACCGTCATTGTTGGCCGAGTTGCGGTGTACCTAGTCTCAGCTGAGCTCATTCCCTCCATGTTGTTGGAGTCTGAAACAGTTTTGTGTACTCCAGGAGTGTTGATCAAAAGATGGTCATCAATATTGCTGGAGAGTGCATGTGAGCGTGATTCTGGCACGACGCGGTATGTATCAGCTATGCAAATTCCCGCTAGGCCGCGAGGGGTAAGTAATTGACTTGATCGACGTATAGGCTGTGTTTATGGAGGGACTATGGTGTTTTGTTAGGACTAACCAGAGCTAGATGTAGGTCATCCCTGATGTTCAGCCTTGCTCGTGTCGGGCAGGCTTAAGCTCAAGCTGGGAGCAAAGGGAAGTTGGGTTCAAGGAGACGGAGACATACCGATGGATTGAGATTCTTCAGTTGCAAAAGTAAGAAGTGTAGCAATGTAACTGAGCTACTGTAGCACCTAGTAGATTTGGTATAGAGGCGTGGCTTTGGTCGATGCGACCGTTTTGGCGGCGTGTTCGATCTTGAGAAGGCTGTTTTTCGTGCACAGCAAACCAGGTAACGGCGATTGGAAACTCAATCCGCAAGAGCGATTGATTGCGAGTGCATGAAGACTAAAATCAGGCAATGGCTAGGAGAAGACCAGTCTATGTGGGCAAAGGTTTCGAGGATGGTGGGAAGAGGGAGGGTGGTTGAGGTTGAGGTTGGGTAGATCGTGGCTACCTTCCGAAAAGAAAAAACAGCCTTTAAAGACCTCGGTGGCACCCATGCTCCGCGCTACTCAATGCACCGCATGACAGGTAACTAGAACATAACCATGTGATACAGCTCATTCAATAGGGAATAGTATCCCCTATCTGATTGGAATCATTGAATAGCTAGGCTAAAGGTCCGCTTTCGGGAGCCTTAGATTTGGGGGAAGGGGCCAATTCGAAATTAAAAGCAAGTTGCTGGCATTGAATGATCACAAGGAAGCTCATTTCAATGACCATTGTACATAATTACAGTAGTTTGTTTGTGATTCAATAGAATAGAAGACTTGTAGAGCTCTCTTTTGGTTTGAATAAGGGCATTATACAAAGGATTCAACTTGTTAAAGTAGCTCAGTTCACCTGCTAGGATTACTTGGGCTTTATCCTTTGTAGAAATCATCACAAAAATTCATTTCCTAAGTCTCATCAGTTCAAGGTGACAAAGAAAGTCTTTGGAATCCCCCGGGACAAGTCCAATTTGCAGAGGTGATCATCAGCACAACCAGCATCACCAGTGCTATGAGCTGTCATTTGCCTTCAACATTGATCTTCTTTGATAAAACTTCCAGAGTTCAGTATGTTACTTAAAAATATCTGGTGTCAAAGATGCATGTGGACCATAAGCGTTGCTGTTACTGCAGATCTAGAAATAGTCGATGATCATGACAGCTGAAAGCAACACGCCTGAAAGACTGACTGATCATGATAGAAGCAGCACCTAGACCACCCAACACGCCCCTATTAAATAGCCTCGCGGCAATACCCCGGCGTATACTCTACTAACCGCCAGACTTGCTATGGCAGTCGCAGATGCCAAGATCAAATTAAAACATCAAAAGAGTGCACGCAGAGTACAATGTACAAAGAAACACCTCTGATGTTGTCCCGCGCATAATCTTCATTTAGTTGAACGAAAATATTCGTCATCCCCAGCACAGTTTCCTTTGGCTACCTTCCGGGAGCAAGCAGACGCCCCCCATCTTGAAGTTGTCTGAACCCAACCCCTATTCAGATCGCCTCGCGGCTAAACCCCGGACTTATTTCATAGTAACTGCTGGCCAACATACCTAGGTAATGATATCTTCTGGATCCCAACATTTTTTGCTACAAATAAAGTACTGTGAGAAACAGCTCAAGGCGAATGATTCTTATCATAGCAGGGAAAACAGAAGTGGGGAGATTGGTGTCCTCCTTTAATCGATTGCCTCTCAAAGCTGAAGGACCATCATCCATACTCTGAAAGAGGGCCTTCTTGGTATTGAAAATTCATCACAAGCCTGCTATACTATTTGACCAGAGCGATCACTGATAGATGGAGAAGCTAGAATCTTCCTTAGCTGGAAGGGAAGTTCTGAGGACTAGGTTGAGGTGAGGAGTAAAATATCTAAACCTCAAATCACTAACTTCATCAAAAGGGCCGCTTCAAAATATTACAATTCATATATCAACGGCAAGGATATCACCAACCTAGCAAGAAAGGTGGGAGCAGAAGCATCTAGAAGAGCCATTGCGATTCTATTCTTCCGATCCCCTCTCCGCTCCCGCCATGTTCCTCGCCTAGAAGCATATACAAGAAACCCAGTACCACCCTCAAATAAGTCATTATTATCGTAAAAAGCAGCGCACGGTATCGTCGCGCCAGATCTATCCCACGCTATGCAGCTTATTTTCTTGCTCCGCTATGCCACAGCCAGCACCCATTTGCTTGACAAGGAGTCAAGCAGTAGAAGCAGAAGAGAGAGAAAAACTCCTAGAACACCTTGCCGTCGTGTTATCTATGAAAACGCCGCAAGAATCATGAGCTAAGCCAGCTCATTTTATCCAATCCAGTCAGCAGCCTTGAATGGGTTTTCAATGTACATGTCGTAATGAAGTAGAGCCGTGAACGTGTTCAACCTCGATTCCACCACGCTGCTTTTATAATACCCCTAGCTTCTGTGCTCGACTTTGCCCAATGCACACAATCGTAGGTATTTGTTAACCTTCGCAGCTCGCCATAGGAGGCGGATACTTTCTTTGTACAACAAACACCCGGGATTATTGCGCCCCCTTGACATTCTTCTTCACTGCTAAAGCCCATTTTAGCTCTCCTAGCACACTTTGGGTTTCTAAAATTGCTGCTTCGTTGGCTTTCTCCTGCGCTCGAGCTCTGTCTTTGATATCCCGCAGCGCCTCTTCTTGTACGAGTTTGTAATTCTCGAAGGCAGCTTCGATCCCCAATTTTTCGGCTTGGAGAGCTGTCAACTGCTCTGCTTGTTGATCACACATCCCTTGAAGCATATTCATACGTTCGTCGTCGTTCCTCCTTTCCTGGACGAGGCTGTCGATCTCCAGCCCAAGTTTTGTAACCATCTTGTTCACTTCAGAGCCTTGGTCTTTCCAATGGCTAGTCATAGCCTCATTGCGGCCCTTCATCAGTGCCGCAAACGTTTGTGCCTCCTCTACTTTCCGCTTACTTTCTTCTTCAATCTTCTCCATGGCATCCTTCCACCCTTGTTCACGCTCCATGGCATTATCAGCCCGGTGCTTCTCAGCTTCGATCTGTGATTTCATCTCCGCAACCTGCCGTTCCCTTCGCTTGAGAAGTGCTTTGTTAATGGCAGCATCATGTAGTTTGGTGTCATATTCTGCAGCCAGAGCATCCATTTTGCCCTCTGCCATCCTCACTGCCTGCTTCGACTCTTCCGCCCTTAGGCGTTCGATGTTAAGATCTCGCTTTAACATGTCGTTCTCGCCCATAAGCCGCTCTATGACTCTGCCCGATTTTCCGAGATTAGCTCGCCCAACTGCTGAACTCCATTGTGGCCCAGGTGATAGTGAGTTGCCGTTATTATTAGCTGAATTGTCCTCCAGCACCGGAAGGTTATTGTTTGAATATGATCTTGTCGGTCCGAACTCAGAGGATATCTTCCTCACCAAGCCGTGTCCAACTGCTATGTTGGGATTAAGCCGCGTCAGTGGAGGCTGTGAATGTGGCAGAGAGGACTGGGGAGACGGTCTAGTTGCGTGAGGCATCACTGATAGGTCACTTCCGCTCTGACTTCGCAGGTTCTCGTCTGTAGGGTTTGTGTCGAGATGGAGGGGCTCTGGTGGAACTGATCTAATTGTGCCATTCGAGGTGCTCTTCGGGAGATTCGATTGAGAGTTTGAGGGGGTATGGGTCCCGTTCAGTGCGTTCATTGCGTTGAAGGATATTGGAGATAGTATTCGAGTGGGCGCATGGGTTATATCGTTTTCCGAATCAACGCCCGCCGGCGTGCTATTTCGGGAATCTGGGGTAGGAAGATCTATTAGTCCTTCGCTTCTAAACGAGGCAGCTCAGGAGAGAGAAGGCTGAAGATTTGCGTAATTTCATATCCTTTGTGCCTCCTAGATGTGTAGAATGCAGCCACACCCAGTATTCTGACCCAAAAGCGTGCAAAGATGAAGTGAATTAGCACTTACCAACAGAGTCTTCGTGAATTGAAAATTGATTTCGAACTAGTAAATGATCCGGTGGGGGTTGTGGTCCTCGAGCATTCATCGCTCATGTTCCGTTGACCAGTAATGAATGTCGATATCTGGTCAATAACGGCTCTGTTGATCGGATCTTGGGCTGACCGAATCTTCCGTTCGTATCGGTAATCGAGATTGTAAGCGATACTTGAGTGCCATATGTTGCAGTGCACAAGATAAATAAAATAATATCTGTTCTTGTGCTCCGAGATGCAAGTTTGTGGTGTTGTGTTGATAAGGTAGAGAAATTAAAGTAAAGCTACCGCATTGATGAAAACCATGTCTCGCGGCAGGGGCGAGCCAGTGACGTTGAATGTTGGTTGGGTAACGGCAAATGCAATAATAGGGTTCGTAGGCTTGTTCCTGGACGCGATTAGGCCGCCTTTAGGGGTAATCGCCTACTGTATTACCCGGCCCCCTTGCATGAGCTGGGGGGTTAAGTCAGCTTCCTGCAGAAGCAGAAACCTTGAGGGGATGATTCTGTTACTGTCAAACCGAATGACCATTGCTGCAGCCGGATCTCCAGCCAAGGTTTCTCATCTGCATGGCACAGGAGGAGCTCCGGATCTTCACAAGTATTGCGATCTGAGGGATGGCGAAGCAGATTGTGCTCCAGATCCGTATGTTTACAGTACTTTTCACCGTCCCATTCGATATTAAACCCTTCTCCCGATATATTTTACCTATTTAAAGCAATGCTCGAGAGACGACGGAAGTGTTCAGCATCGTCTTAACTCTAGGATCCCCAGTAATGCAAGTCAGCCATCTCGCAGGAATGATTGATTTGTTGCATTTACTCTTTTAACCACTTGCCTAGTGGACAAGCTGCTCCATCTTCGCAATTGGCTACTCACTCCTCATGCCTGATTTCAATTTCCCCTTTACCAAACTCTGTCTTTCAGCCATCACGAAAAGGAGAGTTCTGTCAGTCGCCCCTGTCAAAATCATGGTACAGTACCCACTCTTCGAGTCTTTATTATTTGGCCAACAACAGCAACAACAGCAGCGACAATAACAACTCGGGTACACGTACTCATGAAAGAAAAAGTATCATTAACAACTCACATCTTGTATTGTAATGCCTAGGGACTGTTATTCGACTGTTATTCGAAGCTTCGAACTACGTCGTTACAGGACGCAGACTCGCACAAGAGTTACACATCCTAGCACAAAACTCTCCTTCCCAGCAACAGAACTCAAACATGAAACCTGCAATCTACCACTCCTCTTCTCCTATGGAATGCGAGCAAGATGCTGAACTTGTAAGAACATCTTGACGTCCCGGCTTCCAAAGCTACCTTTGAAAAATGGTGTGGTCTTTGCACACAAGCTAAACGTGGAAAGCGACGAAGCTTATTACAGTATGCTTGGATATTTTGGGCGTCTTTAGTAGCTAGGAATTAGATGATCTAGCCCTCTATCACGGCATATACTCACTCTAGATCCACGAGTAGTCTTCTCAGAAGTATATGATGTGTTTATACATATCTAAGGACAACACTGCGAATTCTTATGGGGACCTAGACCCCTATGCACCTGTCTCCTTGGCTATAAACCGTGCGGCACAAATGCTTATAGAATGGGGAGCAGTGTCTTTCCTCTAGCAACAGTAAACCGGGCAAGCACAGATGGCAAGATATACTTCCTAGGCTTGGAGGTCAAGGTTGGGATTATTTCTTGAATCGCGGAGGCGATGCCTGGCAGAGACATGGGGGCTCAAAGGACATAGCTTAATAGGCATACAGAATGACAATGAGGGGTTGTGTATTAATGGATAATGGCAGCATGGTTAGTGTTTTGGAACAGAGTCGAGGAGCACCTGATCTGATTTGGCCGAGCCTTGTTGCTGGTTGTGGATTGCAAGTCTTGAGTTTACGATGCACGCCATTTTCAACAGGCTATTTCAATCCAGGCTCATGATTGCAAACTTGTGTAAGATGGAATTGGGTGAGGTCAAACCGAACGATTAGTTGCTCTTGATTTTATAACTGGTTTCACCGTCTATTTCGATCGAAGACAAAAGTTGGTTGGAGGTTGCAAAGATTTATTGCTTTTCGCAGAAGTTAATTTTTTTCATCTGCTAAAAACCATATCCATGCGCCCAAACCATCCGTTGAAACCCAGCGTACACCAAGCATTTACTTCAGAGGAATGAAACGGGAAGAGTGGGTGGCTCCAATACCGGGTCTTCCGTGCTTGACTGGTCGGCTGTGAATGTATTAGCTATCATCCATAATCAGAAACTCTCATGCAGGGATACGTACTAAGAGATCGAGAATTCTCCCAAGTAGTGTCCAACCATCTCGGGCTTGATCTCAACCTGGTTGAACTCCTTTCCTGAGTAGATACCAATAACGCTACCGATCATCTCGGGGACAACGATCATGTTTCGGAGATGGGTCTTGACGAGGTCTGGCTTCTCGTTGGGCTTGGCCTCTTGCTTCGCCTTACGGAGCTTCTTGATCAAACCCATAGGCTTGCGCTTGAGACCGCGGTTGAAACGACGGCGAGCACGGGCGTGGACAACATCGCGGAGTTGGTCAGAGGAGAGGTCCAGGAGTCTGTGGTTGAAGAATCGAGGGTTAGCATATGTGCTCCCCTTTGGAATTCTCAAGACTTGGGTATGTGTGTATGGAGAGCGTACTGATCGAGGTCGATTCCACGGTAGGAAAACTTGCGGAAGGTTCTCTTCTTCTTGATCTCAGCCGCCTCGACGGGGTCCTGTTTGAGGAAAAATGTCAGCTTGAGCTTCTTTTTGTAGTTGTCATGCGGGCAATAACGACATCTGCGGGGGCGTAGTAGAAAGAATAGTCGATCAGTACTCACGTATTCATCAGCCATGGTTGCGGTAGGGTTGTGTGTCGGCTTTCGATGCTTGTCGAAAGTCGAGGAGTCGTAGTGGCGGTCGTGCGTATGAGGTTCAAAATTCGCTGGGAGTTTTCGGAAGTTCAACTCGCTTAGTCATTACCAGCATCACATGATATATTTAGGGCAAGAAACCCCAATCGATAAGACCCAGGCAAAAATGACTGCAAGAAAGAAGAGCCGCATAAGCCAGGGGGCTGGACAATAATTACAAGTTGAAGCTTGCTTTGACCCTTAGGCTCTTTCGATTTCAATATCACGTTCAATTGGATCTATTTGATATCACCCTCGAATCGCCGGTTCATTTTGTAGCAGAATGGCAGTTCCAGATCGTGCATTCTTCGGGAACTCCAATTTGTACTTCTTTGGGTTAATCTCACGTCCGTTTCATCAAATCAATTGCACAATATTGGGAGAAGCACGTCTTTATTGCGTTATGTAACCTGCACCCTTAACATCTCATCATAGGAGGCCTTTAATCCATGACCCCGTGTTCCCATGACATGCAAATAACCGGCAAAGCCCGCACAACTCCTCCCAGAAGCCCAGGACATGTGTCGTAAGGTACCGAGGGCTTGGTATCCGTGAAGATAGAATTTGATTGCTTAGTCGAAGAGACCGAAACCCATATCCTCGTCGGACTCCTCCTTCTCTGTAAATTTGTTAGTGGCCATCTCAAATGTCTGCTGGGATTGCAACGTACCCTCTTCCTTCTCCTCTTCCTTCTCCTCGGCGGCGGCACCACCTGAAGCGGCGGCTCCACCAGAAGATGGGCCAGCACCTCCTGCACCACCAGTTGGGACGGATGCAAGCTTGCTTGAACCCTCAGCGATCAACTGTGTACAATTAGCCTCCAATATCCCCATTGCCATTTATATAGTCGCGTACCTCGGAAAGGTCCTTGCCCTTGAGCTCGGAGATGAGGGCGGAGACGCGCTCCTCATCAGCCTCGATTCCAACGGATGCGAGAACGGTCTTGATGTCGGAGGCGGATGGGGAGGAGCTACCACCGATGGTGAGCAACAGGTAGGCTGCGAGGTGCTTCATTTTGGTTGCTGCGAACAAACTGTCAGCACTTGGGCAATTGCTGCGCCTGCGAGCAGGCTTACATTTATTTAGTTCTTTTGGTGAACGAGAGATTCAATCGATTTAACCGCTTGCTTGAGGCGGAGACTGAAACGTCGGGTTCGAAGGTTTGAAGTCGGTAGTATTTCCTTCGTGTGTTCGAATCTCGAAAAGTTGGAGACCATCGACGCCAAATCTGTGTGCGCGCTAAGCGAATTTTAGCATACCTAATTCGTATTAGCGCGCTTGTGACTTGCTGGACTTACTAATATCCAAATTTGAGATGAATCCTGTTTAAAGCTTGAGAGAACACGACGATTGGCGATGGGTGAGTCGCATAGGTTGACACACGAAGTTAGTAGGTGCTGGCGATGTAGTAGGGTTTTAAGGTCGCAACGGTATATCGATAGCTCCCACAGCATTGGGTCACGCCGAATTCTAGAGCAAGCGAATGACCTGAGGAGGGACGGATTTTGATACTAGGCTGCAAAGGTTCAGAGATATCTATCTATAATATCATCCTTCATGAGTGAACACAGTTTATGTGACAAAGATCTCGCATTGGGTTTTTGCGGCCATACACTGCTGAAGGACGATTTCTACAAGACTTTCTTTCACACACAGTAATCTGGATTTGATGCAAAAGAGACTTCGACAAAAGGTCCTTCAACAGAACCATAAATAATTACTTCAATCCTCTGACAAAGAGTTGGTATAATGTGTCGAACAACACAACCTCCACCGCCTACTTTTGATTCATGAGCGAATCAACGACTTAGCTATCACTATCTTTACATTTAACCCCGCAGTATCGAACACATTATGAGGGTTGTTCCCCACTTACCGGCTATTCCATGGAAATTTCCTATCTGAAAGACTGCTCATGCACATAAGTAGTCACCTAAGAAACCATGCAGCATCCAATGACACAACCGGGCATATGGTTTAGTGGTATAATATTCCTTTAGCATGCAGCAAGCCTGATCTCTAAGTCTAGGAATGGTCCTGGGTTCGATTCCCAGTCTGTCCAATGATACTTGGTTTAATTCCAAGATTATACAAGGCGCACATCATCGCCACTCCTACGTTCCTTTTTTGCATAATTTTTTTTTTACCCTTTTTCTGTTTGAACTTCGCTTTTATGTGCCCTTTCAGTGACTGCTTTAAGTTGCAGATTCTCTGTCATCTCAAACCTATTCATTTCTGTACTGTTTATTTCTACTGACTTTCTCTTCCAATGCACTCTTTTTCTTTTTCTTTTTCTCTTTTGTTTCCACTTTCAGCTGAACGAGAATTAGGAGCTACTGTACTCTACTCTAATTGGGGGATAAGAAGACCACCCGTTTCGGCAGAGCTGCGCCTAGCTTAAAGCACTCGGCCCAAGAGCCGAGAACGATCCCATTGATACAATACCAGAGGTTTGACACAGAGATTAATGCGCAAGAGTAACTTGGAGTAGAACCCTTCGCATTTAGTGTGTTTAGGAGTTACTTCTAAAAAGTCAAATGGAAACTGCGGGTAATATATAATTTTTCATCATATTTTGAAAATTTGGCTATAACTTAGATATACTCTAAACCCAGGGAGGGCACTGCTTCAATTATTTTCATTGCTTAAAGATTGAGAAATCAAACAACTCGGAAATCAGCAGTATCATAAACATAAGATACAGATATTCTTTAAATATGCATTCTCAATTGAACAGGCTTAGACAATTTGCCTGTCTCGTACCTTTGACAAGTGTTATCCCTCCGAGCCTCACAATTGGCGACGCTACACCTACAGCTCACTCGACAGTCGACTAAACAAGAGGGGGTCTAACGAATATCAAGAAACATCTTCCGGGAAGTTTAATCGTTTCCTTGAAGCTTGCTAATTCGACATGTTCCTAAACTCCTGAGCCAGATAAAAATGAGCATTAAACAGCCTCAAATGCACTTCTTACCATCCTCCACCTCCTCCACCACCTCCTCCTTGATGTCCACCTGGTCCGCCTGGGCCTCCCCCACCGCCATGGTGCCCACCTCCACCTCCGCCATTATGTCCCCCTGGACCACCAAAACCGCCTCCTCCGCCTTGGTGACCTCCGAATCCACCTGGACCTCCTGGACCCCCGAATCCTCCACCTCCACCTCCGTGCTGTCCTCCGTGGTGACTCGGTCCTCCAAAGCCTTGCTGCTGAGGACCACCGAAACCTCCTTGCTGTTGCTGGTGATGGCCACCACCACCCATCATTCCACCGCCATAGTTTTGTTGCTGTTGTGGGGGTGGTCCACCCTAGTATATGTTAATAAAAAGATAATCTCCTGTCATCAGATAAGAAGAAAGACATACATAGCCGCCTTGTTGTGGATTATTGCCACCGTGCATTTTCTTTTTGATTTGCTCCTCCGCCTTATGTACGATCTTGTTGAGAAGCGTCATGGTAAGATTGGATATATGTATGAAAAGTAAAAGAAATTTGAAGGTTGTTGGAAATAAGGAAAAGATAGAGAAGACACAGATCTAGAGTGTGGTGGTATGATCTTTTGAGCGGCTCCAAGACTACCTTATGTATCCCGCGACTCAGTACTCTGCGATTGAGATTAGATTTAGATCATGACGATATCCCCCATAAATCAGCCACTCCCAACCCTGTTTACGCACGCTTGTGTCGTCCATACGCGTACTTTTGGTGGCTTCTTTCTCGGATAGCTTAACCTTGTTCATTGGCGGCCCCACGTACTCGGGACGACCGATGCCTCGACGACCTTTCACAGAGCTTCTGAATTTGTGGCTATGCTGGGCAAGGATTCAAACAATCAAAGATGGTATGTTGAGAAACTATAAGTAGAAATACTATTGCCGTTTTGATCCCATGAACCCGACCAAGACTTGGGACTTTGATGTTGCTCCGATGATGAAGCAGAAGCGAGGAATAGCCGTCCACATTCAAACTCGCTAGAGCCTTGGCATACTTGGCGGACTACTGCGACTTGGAAAATCTCAAGCTCACGTGCATTTCATCAGTCAAGAAGTTGAACCACTATGTCAGCCTTCAGTTTCTCCTTTTCAGGGGACGATATAGAAGACACATCGATCGCAGATGCTGGATCTGAACCCTTATCACGCAGCCATGCTGCTGAAACGGGGACCCTTCAACGCGCTGCCAGTTCAGCTTTTCCCATCACGGGTCAGCCCCTGCTGCAGCCTCAGGTGCACGAATTAGAGACTATGTTGAAGGCTCTGCCGTCGAAGATTGTTTATAACACATTGACGATCAAGCTGGATGATGGGACAGAGATTCCTATCCCAAGGAGAGAGTTGTGGGATGTGAGAGTACAACTTATGGCTGAGGATGACGATGAAGGTCTCGGGAATTTGGGCAAGGATGATGTGAAGACGGGTGTGTATGAAGGTGGGTTTAAGAGTTGGGAAAGTTCAGTGGATGTTGTCAAGGTGCTGTACGAAAGACGACTAGACGATAGCTTCTCCGGCAAGGTCTTAGAGGTATGTTTTTAAGATCGATATATATGGATAGGACTGATGGGCATAGCTGGGCTGCGGTACTGCTTTACCTTCTCTGGCTGTCTTCCAATGGCTACTACAAAATCCAAATCCAGTTGCAGCACTGAGTCTAGGTCTTGCGGATTACAACCCCACCGTCCTTCAGCTCGTCACGCTACCCAATATTCTCCTGTCCTGGGCTCAGGTCATGCGCAAAGATTCTTGGGAGATCGAAGGCGAGCTGGATCTTGACGAGGAAGTCATCAAGGAATTCTTGGCTTCTCTGGAATCACACCAGGTCAAACTATCGTTCTTTTCTGGAGCATGGAGCCCAGGATTTGTTCAGCTTGTGAGAGATGATATGGAATCACATACATCGCAGCTGACGATCATCGGAGCCGAGACCATCTACTCGCCAGCCGCACTGAAGTCCTTTGCCGAAACCTTGATGAGTCTTCTGAGTTCTATGCCAGACGACAAGAAGACATCGCTGGTTGCAGCAAAGAAAGTATACTTCGGAGTCGGGGGGTCGATGGAAGACTTCTGTGATCTAGTTCGATCAGAGGGGGGTTCCGTTGACCAAATCAGAGAAGAATCTGATGGAGTGAGAAGGGCTGTGGTTGAGGTAGTTAGTCCATCCAATTGAGGTTGTCAGCGACTAGTAGTGCGCCATCTGCCGATTCGAGGAAAGCCAAGCATGCATACAGCCGACTCCGAGGCTGCAGCTCCAGACCGCTTGCTGTTTTGCAACCTAGCTATGCAAACTAATTGTCATTTGTATGATCAGCCGTCGATTTGTCCCATGCCTCTGGCGACCAGCGGACCTCTTTCCGCTTACTACAGTAGTCTTACCCCATACCCCGCACGAGGCTGACAGCAACTCGCATCCCTCGACTCCATAGGTTAGTTAAAGGTCTACTATACACAGCTTCTCTCAACGGGTTGTTGTCTTTCCCATTCCATTCCACCGAGCCCGCAAGTCTTTAGGTCGGTACCAATTATCCCAGCCGGATCTAGCGGGGATAGTTACACCATTAGCTGTTCTTGGATTCCATTTCTGATGATTGATCCAGCCCTCATACGGAGGTAAATGCATGGAACACCAGACTAAGGAAACCCCTCAGTCAGCACCCAGACGCCATTGTCCGAAGTAAGACTGCTGTTTGAGCTGTTTGATACAATTATAAATAGACGGGAGCTTCCCCTCAATATTTGCGTGTTCCTCCGGCCGTTGTCAATTACATGATTGAACGTGCATAACTCTACAGCACTCTAGGTAGCAGCTACATAATATATATCGCAACTCAATATCTGCTCTCCTCTTCTCTTCACCCGAAACAGTATCTCACAGACCAAACAATATGACTACCCCATCCACCGAAGGTTATGCACAAGGTTGGCTCGAGGCAAATACACAAGCTCCCTGCTATCTGCACACAGTTCCAACTAACACCATCAGTACGAGAAAGTCCTCGGTCAACGTCCCATTCTAGGCGGCACTCCCGAAGATATTGTTGCTCAATTCGCTGGACTAGGCGAACAGCTGGCCTCACAAGCTCCACCTCCAGATGCATCCATCACCACCGAGGACATTACCGCCAACGGAGTTCCAGTCCGCATCTACACTCCCCCTGGAGCTTCTGGCAAGAAATTGCCGGTTGGTGTCTATTACCACGGCGGCGGATGGCTTGTAGGAAGTCTTGACTCAGAAGATGCTTGGTGCAGGGTTATTTCAAAGCATACACCTTGCATCCTGGTCTCAGTGGACTATCGTCTGTCCCAGACCCACAAATGGCCTGCTCAGCTCGATGACAGCATCACTGCATACAAATGGGCAAGTATATCCCCTCCCTCTTTGTCCACCAGAATACGCAAAGCTAATACGAATGAACATACAAGACATGGGAAAATGCAGCGAAATTTGGCGGCGATCAGTCAAAGTTCTTCACAATCGGCGCCTCGGCAGGAGGTGGTCTCGCCCTCTCCGTCGCAGACCAACTCATCAAGTCGGGCTCGCGCTCCTCCATCCAAGGCATCGTCGCCATGGTTCCCGTAACTGCACACCCTTCTTCCGTCCCCTCGGAATACTCTTCTCGCTACACTGCCTACTCCGATAATGCTTCGGGAGTCCCCATCATCGACGCTGCAAGCATGGAAACGTTCTTTTCCGCCGCCAGCGTGTCTCCAAGCGACGAGAAAGCTTTCATCACGTTGAGTAAAAATTTGAAAAGTTTCCCACCGACGTATATTAGTACTTGTGGCAAGGATCCGTTGAGAGATGATGGGAAGGTTTTAGAGATGATGCTGAAGAAGGAAGGTGTGCAGACGAAGAGCGATTTTTATGAGGGGGTGCCCCATTATTTTTGGCTGTTCCCTGGGGTGGAAAGGGGTGAAGAGTTTCTTGGGAATGTAGTCAAGGGGGCTCAGTGGGCTATGGCACAGATTAAGGTATAAGTGATAAGTGTGTGACTTGAAAGCATTATTGCCAGTGGGATCGGCACTGGTCTTGCTTCATTGTAGCTTAGGAAGGCACTTATAATAATGAGATGTCTTCTCATGCTTTTAGTCGCCAGCCACTCTGTACTTCGAAGTTGCGGATATCATGCCGCGTATGTTGAGTCTTTTCGTCGCAGTGAACCAGTATCCCATAAATTGATCCCTAGCAAACAGCAACTGCTTATTGAAGCTGAGCATCGAATGAACTCAACGCAACGTATTTGACGACGAAGTGAACCATACCCCACCAACCTCACGTACCATAGTTAGAAGTGACATATTTATCACTACATGTCTCCTCACCTCTTTGACGATAACACTGATACCAGAAGCATTATACCAGAGGTTGCCTGCACACCATGATCCTCAAGAGGAAGACTAGAGCCATCTGGCAACTTGGGCAGTACTTATTGATCTCTAGGATGTAATTATTCACAAGCCTCCTAACTCCCTCAATGAGAAAGTTGTTCTTCCCGCCTCCAACTAGTAGCTATTTATCTCTCCCAGTATCCTCTTCCGAGCCAAATCATTAGTAACCCTTTTTACCTTGCTGCAAACATAAAAAAACATCAAGGCCAGCACTTCGACGCACGAACAAACATGAAAAGTGAGATACTGACTCTTCCAACCAAATTGACGCAATGATTCCACTGATACTCGAAATTCTCAATATCATCTGACTTTAGCTAAACTTGGTTAGTTGTGAATTCAGTGGTGATTTATTTCCCAGCCAGATATGCTATTAGTGATGATATTCATAACTTAACTGAGTAGATTAGGGTCGTGGAGCATAAGTATCACTTCTTTGATTATCAGCTTTTGATGAATTGCAAGGAGGGTCAAGGTTGTATGTTGTCTCCTGTATTAGAATTTGGAAAGCATCGCACTGAAATAATCCACCAGCGAGTAATTCATCCGACCCAGACTCAAAAAGCAAAAAAAGCCTTCGATCCAGGCACCTATTTGAAGTTGCCAAATACCATGACCCAGTCGGGAGAGACTGTCTCCAGATATCTACCAGCAAGCCTCATTGCGCACAAAGACATTATAATTATCTGGTCTATCCATCTCCTGACCTCCAGCTTGTCCGGACAAAGGTGGATCAGGCCAAAAGCACTTATCGAGGATATCCTGAGCGTAGGAGCTCAAATATCTGATATTGGGATAAATGTCGCCATCATTCTAGGCCGCAAAGTTTTAAAAATCAGCACCTTGATTTTGAGGGTCAAGTGGGATTCGGAGATGGGAAAATCTTACATCGTTGCAAACGTAAACTGCAGAACCATAGAAACAGCTTAGGAGATGGCAGGAGTTATGACGAATTGTTATAGGATTGTCATATTGCTTGAGCATGTTGATGATTCGCTTGAGAGACCAAACATAGGCTCGTCGCCAGGTCGGCTGATAAGCAAATGGTACGCAGTATATCTCGGCCTATTGACTGTGTCAGTATATAGAAACTCTCAGAGTCTCAGCAATTTGCCAAATAAAAAATCAAAGCTTCTCACCTTATTGCGCCTAGCGATCGCAACATCAGAGTCAAGATTGTGGATTGCGCGTTCCTCTTCAACATCAGCAGCCTTAATCTCAGCCTCCGTCATCTCTGGGAGCAGAGTATGTCCAAGTTGTGCAAAGATTTCGTGAAGGTTATTGCCGGTAGTGGTAACAGTGACACCATTGATGGTATGATTCATCTGTGCAGCCATTTTAGATAATATTCCATAGAGTTCATGTCCAAAAAGATTGGCCTTGAATTTGTTTTTTTTCTGCTCAATATTGATACGGCTCAAGGATCATTGAGGTATTGGTAGAGATGGCTAAGATTTACTAACCGACAATTGTGCGAAAGGTAGAGGAAGATCGGAGCCAAGTGTAGAGATGCGAGCATCCTGGCTGGGAGTTGGTGAACTTTTCACTTTCATAAACAGTAAAGTGATAGCGAGGATCGCGAGGCTCAGGAAAGTAGGGAACTTCATCTTGAAGTCGTCGTATCTTAAAATCGTCGTTGTGTTGTGAGAGAAGCTGTTCAGTTGCGACCAAGTTGGAAGGGACAATGTCAGGACGTTGTTATTAGAGTTGAGTTGTTGGCATCCAATCTCGGATGTCTAACTTATAGTTGATCAAAGGCGCTAATAGTCTGAAGAGTAATATGTAAATTTATGTTGCTTCACTACAAAGCTGAAGGATGCCTGTCGTTGAATTTCGGGCACGTTGAAGCGAGCCATTTCACCATTCACATCGCTACAGACCAGCTACCAAAGGTATGAGATCTCTCAAAGCTGGAGGAATAAGGTAAACAGTTAGATCTAAGCTTGGTGGATCCGAGCTGGATATCGTAGCGCAATTGACGTTAGGAGTTGGCAACTTGCGGTCTGAGAATGATATCTTCATACTTTTATGGCCCGGGCCTGAACTATTTAGAGGCGCATATTCTGACCAAAAAAAAATTAAAAATTTGACTATTCTCACAGGCATTCCACAGGTCTTGCAGAATAGTAGCCATCTGGCTTAGTCTTGCAGTCGCTTGGTTTCAACGTCGCATTGAAGGACACGTTAAGGATTCTAGAACTGGGAGCAAACAAGCGTCCCGTACGATTAATAAGAAGATCTCAGATTGGTCCAGCCTCATATCGGAGTCTTTCATTCAACTGTATACCAATTCTAACTTCTGCTACCATTAAGCAGTTTTCTTTCCACCCGCCTTTCTCCACGAACTTGCTCTTGTGCTGCTTCTTGATTTCGGTTTTCCTTTCCCTTTCTTCGCCCCACCCATCTTCAAATCCTTCGGTCTCCCATTCTTAGCACTGGCCCTATACCCCTCAAACACAATGCTCTCAGGTGTCTTCGCAATACCCTCTACCGCCTTGCCCTCGCCCTTCTTCCCCATGATCGTACCATTTGCTCCACTTGCAGCATCCTTCTTCTTGAACTGTGCCGCTCCGGCTTTACCTAAGAGCTTACCTGCACGGCCTTGAAGAGATGACATTTCGGAAGTCGTTTTGGGGTTGTAGATACGGGGCTTGTTGTTTCTAGTGTTACGAGAGTCTGGGCGGGAAGAGGCAGAAGCGAGAGCAGTTTTTCGGACTGCCTTGGCACGGACCACACGCAGGACGCGGGGTAACATAGGGGGATACTTCTTTTCGTTGAAGAGAAGTGCTGCTTCGACAGAGTTTTGATCCTGTGAAGATGTTAGACTTTCGACAGAATTGTGGGGTAAGCTGGGACTGACTTCAAACTGCACATAAGCGAACCCCTTTCCAACTCTCGTTTTCTCATCACGTACAACACGTACACTTTCTACAGTTCCTGCCTTGCCAAATTGCCGCCATAATCCTTCTTCAATATCTGAAGGGATTTTGGATCGCTTGCGCTCATTCTCTCCACCCTGGTCGAGCATGCTCTCATCATCTACGAATCCGAGATTGCCGACAAATACGCAACGACGATGATCTGTTTTTGCCGGATGAGCCACCCCATCTACACGAAGGTGGCGGTCCAGAACCATGCTTCCGTTCAACTTCTTGACTGCTTCTCTAGCGGCAAATGCCGTTGAGTAGACGACATAGGCATTGGTGCTCTTAGTTGTAGCAGCCATCAATTCTTTCTTTGCGAATGCGGCTTTCTTGGGCAGAGCGGTTCCAGCATAAGCTGTTGATCGGAAACGTAGTGACTCGACTTTGTGTTCTGGTTTGCCTGCTAATGGTGCGGGTAGAGATGAGAGGAATGAGCCCATGTGTGCGAGGAGAGTTTTCTTGGCAGTTTTATCGGTAATAGCGAGCGTGGAAACGTTGGCAAGGAAGACAGTACGAGACGCTTTCTCCAGCTCCAAAGCATCTTTGCTTGGTGCAAGAGATTCGTGGAGTGGGATATCTACTGGCGCAGCTCGTGTGGCAGCTTCTTCTGCCTTCCTACCATCTGCCGAGGCTTCATCTGATTCCGAGTCCATATCTTCAGATTCTTCAGACATGTCCGGGTCCTGGGCTGCCATCATTCGTTGGCGCTTCAAGCGTCTCTCAGCTTTACGCTCTGCCTCCTCTTTTGCTTCTTCGATAGCAAGCTTCTGCATGTATTTCCCTTCAAGATCCTCCTCATCGACCTTCCTCTTTCGTTTCCGTTCGGGCTTTGAGACAGAAGACTCGATAATTTTATCCAATTCGACACCACCATCAGATTCATTTTCGGACTCTGATAGATCAGCCAAATTCACATCATCAAGATCTCCCTCCACGCTGCTCAGATCCTCCTCATCCTCCTCATCGGCTGCTTCAGGTTCGATTTCATCCTCGCTCTCTAAGTCCGCTTCAACAGTCTGTTTCCTTGGGGGTGGAGGTTCCTGATAACGGGATTTGGGAGGCGCTACAACCGGGCCAGCCTATAAAGTTCCAGTCAGTATAATTTTTCACTATCAATTGTGTCAAGCAAGCACTTACACTAGACGCGAAGAGAAGTGCAAGAGATGGGTCTACAGCTGCCTCATCTACGGCAATGGACTTCTTGATATGCTTCTTGATACTAGACTTCTTCTCGGAGGGTTCTCCATCGTTGCGACTACGTTTCCCCATCATAAAATATGTTTGTAGCATAAGATTTATAAATGCGATCCTGTCAACAAACTTTTGGAAATTTTGGAAATTTGGAGCCGAATTGGATTGGCAGTGCGGTGTGGGGCCGCACTTTAGCGCCATTTGATCACACCCGCGCTGTGAATCCGTCCGGTCAAATCCAGCTCCCTCCTCTCTCATAAACACCATTCTCTGAACACTCGATATCACCTAACCCCACCCTCTGAATCCTCCACCAGCTGGCTCAAACTTCAAACAATACACTCGATCGGCAAAAGCACCCCCAAAACCTCTATTTCGAACAAGCTTGGGATTTGCGCAATCCAGTCCTTGATCCCCCATCAAACATCTCAACACTCACGAGGTTATGTAAGGACTACGGCAGATACAAGCAAGATCGGGTACGGATATCACTAAGTGCATGATGAGCGTTGAAATGGAGCAAGGCGTGGACGCCTTATTACAAGCTGCCCGCGGGGATGCTTCCCTGGAGGAGTTGAGCGATGTGGAGGGCGACGGTGATGGATCAAGCTCCTTGAGCGACATCGAGGATAAAGACGTTGACCACGATGAAGATGCCGAAGGTTCAGATGACCTGAGCAATCAATCTGAAGACGAGAACGAGGGAAATGACGAGAACGACTCCGAAGCAGAGACAGAACGTCTCGAAGAATCCCCTCAAAAATTCCGACAGCAGCAGGACCTTGTTATGAGCTCCAACTACGAACCCAGTCCAAGCAAACTGAACAAACAGATAGCTCCTGCCGACCTAGAAGAGGACGACGAAGATGAGGATCCATTATCCTCAGACGACATTTCTCTCAACGAATCTCCTGAATCACCGAAGAGCTCTGAGCATGGCGACCCTGAACCCGAACTTGTGACCGCACCTACATCATTGGGAGACTCTTCGGGTGATGGCAAGACATTACTGTCCCCCATAGATGCGGATACAAGGAAGCGGAAACGGTCGATCATGGCGGGGGGCTCAGTGGATGATGCCCTAGAGGAACCTCTGCGCAAGCGCACTGGCTCTGTACTGGACGCTGGAAACGACTTTGCAATTGAAGATGAACCCAATCCTGACGAGGAAGCAGAATTATCCAATCCAATCAGCATTAATGCTTCGGGCGACGAGGGAGGGGCAGCACAAGAAGATGAAGTCCCCGAGGAGGTCGAAGAACCCATCATACCCGAGGAGGATGTCCCCGAGATACCTGACGTACCAATTTCCCCAAAGAAATGGGGACGAAAGAAGAAAAAGACGACAGAGAACGGGGTGCATGAAGATCAAGATGGCGAGATTGCTGTCAATGGGGACCATGAAGTCAGGAATGGCGACGATGACCACGCAGACAATGAGGGCAATGACGAAGCCGAGGCTGCCATTAGAAACGAAGAAGAACGTGAGTTTGAACTTTGCGCTACTAATTTGGGATCTGCTGACACCAGTGTAGTCGAGAAGAAGCGTATCGCATTGGACCAATTGACTGCTATAGAGCGGCAGTTTGCTACCTTTAGAGACAGGTAAGGGTGCCGAGCCGATTAGCACGACATCACTAACTCCATGGCAGGCTTTACGATGAACGACTTGAACAGCTTAATCGAGAAGAAGAGATGCTCCGACAAGAGAAGCCCACACACCCTGGATATCTCGCCATGATGCAATGCATCATTGCACGAAGAGACGAGAGGGTTCGCATAGCGGATAACTTACGAGACTATGAGATACAGAATCTAAGGAACCATACTGTTGCAAAGAGAAGTCAGATTCTGGTTCAGTACCAACAAGAAGTTCGTGAGATCCGGGAGAAGAAGCTTGAGCAACTTGGAAAACAATGGTATGAAATACAACACGATAGAAGGAACCATGCTGGCAGTGTTCCGGATTATGCTTTGAAGTATCCGACACGGAGGACGCAGCAAATCCAAAACCAAATG
Source organism: Ploettnerulaceae sp. D365 (assembly GCA_003988805.1). Lineage (NCBI taxonomy): Eukaryota > Fungi > Ascomycota > Leotiomycetes > Helotiales > Ploettnerulaceae > Ploettnerulaceae sp. D365. Next base: position 79,855 of record QYAL01000021.1, on the reverse strand, counting down.
GCCTACAACACTGAGGTATCCATTCTTTCTGGGGTTGCTAAATATGTTGGGTTTCCAGCGGCACCACCAATGGCTGCAACTACTGCAGCAGAGTTAGAAGACGATTTGGATAAGATGGGTGTAAGTTCGAAGGCTCTCCTGCTTGTCAAGAGATTAACGCTAAATGATTCCAGCGGACGAAACAAGTCGAACAATTCCAGTCGGCCACAATACCGCTCCAAGAATTGGCTGCTCTTCGAAATGCTGGCTCTACTTCACGTTTCAAGCCAGCAGAAGAGCAGTTTATCGAACAAACACCATGGGCCAATCCTCAGCACCCCTCTCATGCACACTTAATCCAAAGACAGACCTCGGCTCAGCAGACACCGAGGACATCGAGCCCTTTCTCACATGTTCAAGTCCAGCCGCGACGACATTCACATCAACAAGGTTCAGGACTACCAGTTTCTGGTACCTTTTCCAGTTCGTCATCGTCATTACTTCATCATTCCAACGGCATATCAGGTGGCCGCATTTCTCCACACAATCCTTTCGCAAACTCAAATCACTCACATACCGTCGTACCGTCGCCGTTAGGTAGCCGACAGACATCACTATCCCCACAACAAAATCGCCATCCACCATCAATACCAGGCCAAAATAGTTTATCACACGTTCAGGACATCCCCAAGAGCAACTTGAATCAACACCCGCCTCCTGTAGGACTGTCCGACGTACCTCGTGATTTTCCCCATGAAGTACGGCGAGAGCAAGCAGCTGCGATGATGAGTCGTTTCTGACTTAGTTAATATGATAATGATGGGATATACACGAGGAAGGCGTTTGGGTGGAGGTATTTTGCATGGATGGGAGTTTTGGATGGCAAAGGAGTTTGATCATGCATTGTATATAGGCAGATGATCCACGATAGTCTTTAGCGCAGATCCTTATCACACGGCTTCTGTATTCATAATGTAGATCTATAACCGATGACATTGTCGAGCTTGCTCTTTTGTGACCGAAACGCCTTCCCTGCATGCGCGCAAATGTGGAGTGTACAGTGCTCGACCAGTATTGTTACATACATCCATGAGTTACTTCATGGATCCTCCAACAGATCTTCCGTATCCATTCGATTCCCTTCACTATCTACTGCTTCGCAGCCACTGCGCTCGCTATCGTACCAGACCCCGGCTGTGGTGAAGGTGCTGGCGCATCAGGAACCTTGACATCCTCGAAATCGTCTTGTGAGACCGCTCGAATCGTGAACCAATCTGAAAGCACATTATCAGCCCCTGTGATAGATACATCCTACAATATTAATAAAGTATTAGATTGCACATACAAACTCCGACGCAGAATCCGAAGAGACCTAATCCCGTCAAGGAATTCTTTATTAGGTATGGCCTTCTGGCTCGGATGAGGGCGGCGGATTGCTTGTAATGCTTATTATAGTAAGAGGAGCGCGGTAAACTGCAAATATTAGTGGAAGATCTAGAGGTCAACCGGATTGGGAAACATTACATTGCCATTGTGAGGGCTGTGAAGCTAGAGAGTTCTTAGGAAATGGTTCGATTTGAAGGTATCATTCAAGTGGATCTGTATTCTTGCCTTGACTTTGAGGCTTGAACACACCTTTCCGGCGACAAGGTTGCCAAGCCGGCCGTCACCTTTAATCGCGTCGACTTATGCAAGAGCTCACAACCTCGTCTCTTTCGGCAACGCAACTTTCTCCCAATATCACGAATCAAGCATGAACACGCAAACTTGAGAATCTCGTCCTGTCCTCATCTCATCCTATGCTCATCTCCGGTTGAATAGATAAAGATCCAATTATTTCTCACATGCAGCGCAAGGAACCCCTCGTAGAGCTTCCACCTAGCTGCTGAAGCAACATCATGGCCGACCCAGTCGACCAACAGATCAAGCAACTTGGCGATGCGCGCAAGCTTGTTCTGACAGATGCCACCCACTACCCCCAGATCATACGAGGAATCCTTCCCATAGTAGCACCTGGCGCAAGAGTCGAATTACGAAGATGGGTTGCGGACTTCTTAGCAGAGACATTTGCGAGCCCCGCCATACCTGCGCATCAGAAGGAGACCTTGGGCCTGCTAGTATTGGAAACATTGAAAAATATGATTGAGAATCCGCAGGAGGATCATGCGGTTGTGAAGAGTTTAGTGCAGACTGCTGCGAGCTTGTACCCGCTGGTATTCAGATGGATGTGCGTAGCCATTCCTCCCCTTGATACATGCGTGTATCTTGCCATTCACATGACCTACATGACCACCCGTCCAGCTCTTTACGATGAGCTGGCTATAGCAGATGTATTGTGGAATATGGTCTAACATTCATGTCGGAACAGTATCAACAACTCATATGATGGTCAAACCTGGGAACGAATGCTTGCCATAAAACAAAGAATATTACGATTGTGGGATACCGCTGTTCCTGGTGTACGGATTTGCTGTATCAAATTCGCCCAAAAAGTAGTGTTGGTTCAGACCGAAGGCCCCGATGCCGACCCTCGGGTATGAATGTTACGATCTCTGGGTGCTGATGATACTGACTTTTACAGCGTGGCGATCCGCTCGAGGTCTCCTTGTCTATGGTTCCCCAAAATCATTCTCTGATACCTCCTAAAAATCTTGAGGCAGAGGCATCAGGTCTGCTAGACAGGATGTTAGCAGTATTCCACGAAAATAGCAGGTGAGTTCCATTTTGAGTCCCCAGTGTTGACTAACTGACATGAAAAGCGATGCCGTCCTCGTTGATGCTACTTTAAACACCCTTTCCATTCTTATCCGCTTCCGTCCCCCTATTGCCATTAAGATCCTGAATGTCATCCTAAACTTCAACCCTCTGAAACAAGCCAACTCCCCCATGACTCCCAAATCCCGTGTTATTATCAAGTCCATGGAAAAGACCACTAGATCATTACTTCTCCATGTCCTCAAGCGGTATGCGTGCCCCTGACATGTTACTCAGGAAGTGCTGACGGTACGCAGGGATCAACAGCATCCTCTTGCTGGGAAGATGCATCAATACATTGAGCGGATGATGAGATCAAGAGCGGATATATTCGATGAATCTACCCGGAAAAGAGGTCTCCCCGAGTCTACTGATGCGCTGGATGCTGCAAAGCGACAAAAGTTGGGAGCTGCAGTACCAAACATCGCCCCTAGATTCCACGTGCCTCCTCTGGCTCCTGGGCCACATACTATTGCAGAACTCTTCACGGTCACTACTGATGAGGGTTTGAAGGCATTCGATGTTGCTATGCTGTCAGAGGACCTAGTCCTCAAGATTGGCATCACAATTTTGCAAAAAATTGATGCAGATACCCTCAGCCAAGCAGTCGAGGTAAGCATCGCCCTGGCGTAGTCCTTTCGTGCCTAACAGTCTCTCAGGGTGTTCGCCGCAGATATGATGTGTTGGCAGCTGCTCAAGTGGCTATACTCAATGCCGCAACTGCTCCATTAGGTGTCGAGGAGGATGACGATGACTACGAGCCAGATTTCTACGCCGCGGAAGATACGGAACAAATACTGAATAAGCTCGACAGCGCACCCCCAGAAGAATCACCAGTCGCAGCACCGAGGACACTTGGACGCTTCTCACTACCCGCACCACCACCATTAACACTTGCGCAGACCAGCGAGGTGGGCCAGCTTACTGTCTCAAAAATGTTTGATGTGATGAAGGGACTAGATGAGCGAGGAAAGAAATCCAAGGCAGGCATCAACAGACTTGCAGCTAGCGCATATGATCGAGACGCGTGGATTACTATCCTGACTCGGGTAGCTACACGCTCATCCGCTGGGTTGGATGATACAATTGCCCTTAAGACAGAGTCAGACGAGTCCTCTCCCTACTCCCTCAGTAACATAGTCCGTGAATACCTCTGCGCCTACATACTAGAAGATTTCCGGAAACGCCTCGACATCGCTCTATCATGGTTATGCGAGGAGTGGTACAACGACAAGATACAAATAAAGTCAGGCGAAGATTCCATTCTTCACTACGATAAATGGGTTCTTAAAGTGCTAGATGGTATGCTGCCTTATCTGGATGGGCAAGATAGAGGGCTTGTCATCAAATTCCTCGGTGAAGTTCCGGGGCTGAGCATGGAAGTTCTGGATCGGGTTAAAAAGCTTTGCAGAGATCCGGCGACGGTCAACATGGCGCTGCAAAGCCTGCTGTTTCTTGTTGCTTATAGGCCGCCTGTGAGGGAGCTGGTGCTGAATGCTGTTGAGGACGTTTGGGATACCTGTAAGAATTTTTTACCTTGCTCTCCTGTCGATGTTCTATTACTGACATGTAGTAGATGAGGACGCAAGACCGATGGTTGTAAAGCTGTTCGCTAAATGGCGACCAGGTTTAGCAGACCGCCTGAACGCGGTCGAAGACGAAAATGTGAAGCCTTCAAACGGCGCGGTAACAGTCACCGTCTAAATGATACCCCTTTACTGCTTCTCTTCATGAAGCGTGTATATTAGCATATCTTACTGGAGAGACTTCCTCGAGAGCATGATGTGAGCGCGGAGCATATTTGGCGGCGTTCGGGGATCAGTCAACTAGCACTGATTGATAAGGGATAAAAGTGGCTTTTAAGGGGATAGGGACCACTTGACCCTGATTGTACCTTGTATTAGTGGATGGGACCTTTACGCAGCAAAATTCCCAGCAAATTATGGATACGCAGGCAATGTATTTCTGATACAGCCCTGCAGATAGAGCATTTCTGAGTTGGAATTACAAGACAAAATCAATTGTGTCTCGCGCACAAAAAAAATACCTTCGGTTGCTAGCCTGCAATCTATTAAACTGCTCGAGTGGTCAGTATCATGTTAGAAAAAGGTCAAGTGCATGAGCATATGATTTCAATAACGACTCAAGATTTCTGACTATCAAAACCACAGGTCACCTAGGTATTCATCAGATAATCCCTTCCCAACTCAAATAGATAGCGGGTGATTATCACAGCTTCAACATCCTCTCTCTATATATATAATTACCAACAAACAAAGCACCTAATCTCAAACCCCTCATTTACTTTTCATAGCCAAAACAAGCTTCGAAGATCTATTTCATTGCTCTTACATGCATTGTCACTGCAGCATCAAGTAAGCACACAAACTCGTAAGCGGATGGAATTATGATTAAAAAGTGAGAAATTATATGACTGCTAATCATATATGAATGTTGCTCTGTTTAAGTCAATTTTATATGGACGATCGCTTTACTATGCATTGCTATCAACCAACTTAGGAAGTAGATGGGAAAAGCCCCTTTTTCGGGTTGGTTCGCTAGCGAGGGGGTGCTTGGCGAGTCGATATTTAGGGAAGGGGAATTGGTATGGCTAGGAAGGAAATCGTCTGTCTAGGTTAGGCAATGCATGGTTAGGGTATAATGTCGGAAGTTTAAGCTGGGGGCTGGACTGAGATTTAGCATCGCTAGAAGGGGTGGATGTTGCCGAGTGGGTGATTGTAATATTTCTGGGGTGAAGTTTGCGATGAATGGAGGGAGGGAGAATGTGATGAAGTTTTTTTTTTTTGGCACGGAAGATGGGTTTTGAACAGGTCTATATGGTCGTCCATAAGCCGAGTAACCCGCAATGAAACTTCATATATCCTTCCCATTCTCTATTCTTGAAAACCCTCACTTACATCATTCAAAAATACATCTGCCCTTCGATACTCATTAGAATATATGCCCCGGACCTACCACCTAATCTCCCCCTTCCCCTCACCCCCGTCCCCCACACTAACAACTCCATTCTTCCTCCTCTCAGCCATCCATCTTTCAATCCACCCCTTCATCTTTGCTCGCCCAGGCGTACTGCCCACGTTCACAGTTGGAACCACCTTCTCAATCCTCAACGCGCATACGAACATGGTCAGTTCACGGAAACTGCTATGTTCGGAGTAAGGTACGCCGAAACAGGATGCTTCGCGCGTGCTGCCGCGTTGAGGTGTGAGTTCGGACATGGAAAAGGAGGAGCGCCAGCTGGGCGAGTAAAGAATAGTGGGGACAGCGGGGGATGCTGTGAATCTGTTCATATGTGTAAGAAGTTTGTGGGAAGTGAAGGGGGGTAGAAGGATGAGAAAAGAACGTACCTAGAGTTCGGAGGTCGGTAATTCCATCCACTGGGACGGAACCCTACAATGCGACTGAAATGAGGTTTGTACCCATTCAGATAATCTTGCAGCGTTTCTGGTCGAATCTCCATCAGCATCTGCATGTGAATCTGTGCCTCCCTTGGATCGCTCGTCATACGAGACATTAACTCTTGGTCTTCCAACGCAGCGCAAATCTTCATCTTGCCCGGAGGAGCCCAAATCTTGCAGTCAAGTGCACGGGCGATGCCCATACAGATGCGCTCTTTGCCGATACTATATGTGCCGCATACTACGAGGAGCCTACCGCGGGGTTTAGCGTCTTTGGAGGAAAGAGACATGGCGATGCTGTCGTCCTCAGATTTGATCGCTGGGTTTTGGACGAATTTAGTCATGCCAGCTCCAGCTCGCTCACGCTTGACGATTTCCCATGCGTCGTTCTCTTCTGCTCGTTCTTTTTTCAGGGAGACGCACATGTCTGCGCAGGCTCTGATCACTTCTTCTTGGGAGGGGAAGGAATATTTTGGGTTGAGGTAGGTGGTATCTAGGTAGCAAACGTCTATCTTTTGTTGCTTGGTTTTGCCTGTGATGCTGTCCACGATATTTGGCATGAGGAGCGGGTGTGCGAGGTGTGCTGGGCAGGCACGGAAGTCTCCGCAATGAAGAATTCGCTGGACTTTTGGGTTTGCTCCTTTCCCAATGATTTTCTCGAAGAGAAAGAGAGAACTGCCGGGGCAATGATTGGCAGGGATCATAGTGATGGCCACCCCTTGAGTCCCTGGAACTTCAAAGCGCTCCTCGAATTCTAGAGCAACTACATATTTAGGATCAACTCGTAGCTGTTGCTTCACAAGATTCGCAGTAACTTTACTACAGTATATTGGGCCATGGCTCCATGTAGAAGTGAGTCCAATATAGTGATCGCTGTGGAAATGGCTAAGGAAGTAGGCATTGCAGCCCTGCACAGCCCCATATCTGAAAGCATCGACGCAGATGAAGAAGCCCGGCATAATCTTATAGAATGGGCAGGTTCTTTGATACGCTGGCTTTCCTCTTGATTTCTGTTCTGCGGTTGCAGCATTTTCCCAAGCTGCATCTTCGGCATGTCCTGACATGAGTTTTGAGAAGGCTGAGGATGCAGTCGGAGCTGCTGAGCCAATCTCAAAAGGGTTCGCTTGGCCTGGTCTGGCAATAGCTGCTTTGCGGGCAAATCGATTTGCTCCTGGAGGTATGGATTTGGTTGTACTTGGCTCTGGCTTCTTTGGGGTTATTTTTCGTTCGGGCAAAGGAATGGGGTTGCCATCGAGGCAACCATTGACATGTTTTGTAGCATCAGCTGGAGTAATGCCGCTCAGACTTGCTTCACAGATTGGACATTTTATAGTGATTCCTTCATCTTGCAGCCGTTCGGGCGTCAAGTCGTCTTCGAAGCCATTGAAAGATTCATTGTCTTCGTCTTGCTCTTCCGCCTCTAACCTAGCCTGCTCTTCCATCCATCTTCTCTCAATTGCCTCCTCTCCATCTCCAAACTCGTCATTAGTTTCATCAGGAAAGTCTTCGAAGTTCTCAAACCTCTCCCATTCGTCTACGCTTGTGTTCTCGTTCTTTAGAGATGGTACAGGAGCCGCCTTTTTCATCTTGTCCGAAGCATCTCCAGAATCCTCTTCCTGCAAAGTTGGCTTGACTGAGGCTTTCTTTGCCTTCTTCTTCTTCTTCTTTGACTTTTTACGGGATTCGCCATATGCAGACCCTTCACTTTCTGAAGGAATTTCGGGGGGTGGAGTATTCGGTTGCATCTGCTCCCATTTCGCCTGCGCTTCTGATACATCAATCTTTTTCGGTTTCGATAGCGACTTCTTAATCGGAGCCACGAATTTCACTACTGGGACAAAAGGTTTATTCTCGCGAATCTCCTGTTGGTCAACGGGCTCAGTCTCTACTATCTTATTCATCTCCTCATGTTGACTCGAGACTTGAGCGTCAAGTTCTTCCTTCTCTGCTTTCACGGCAACCTGTTGAATAGCCTTATTTTCGTCCTCATCTGTATCGGAGTCTGAAAAGAATGGGCCTCTTCGTTTCTTCGGCTTAGGCTTCGACTTGGTAGCTGGCTCTGGAGGAGGCGGCGTACATCCATTCTTCACCGGCACTCCGCCCACCATCAAATCCCCATCATTACCCACCGCACTTGGCGTACTCGTCCCCGAAAACTTCCTCCTCTTCACCGATCCCCCCGATTCATTGAATCTATCCTCTGCCTGTCCATCTCCGTACAAATCCTCAAACTCGTCTTCAAACACATCGGGACTCAGATCCCTACTCATCGAATTGAAGTTCGCCACTTTCGAGCCCGATGCCAGGAAGATCGAGTCATCCTTTATCGGCCCATCAACTTTCTTAAAGAAGGTAAGAATGCTAGCATTGGGCTTCGGAGCAGGTTTCGCAGAGAATGGTTTCTTAGCGCTTGTTTTACTCATGGATGGGGTGTTGGATTTGGAATTTGGACGAGGAGTTAGGGGTTTGGTGGAACTGCGGTGGGTCATGGTGGGTTGAAGGGGGACGGAAATGCAGGTGGTGTTCGGTGGCGTTGGGGGGCGGCCTTTTGAGGGTTGAAGGGGTGTCGATGTCAATGGGTTGAGGTTTGTGTTCTCTCGCGGATTGCGGAACATTGTTACTGGGCGTTACGAGGCATTCAAAGGGGACTTCGGGTGGAGTTTGCACCGTTTGTGAAGTGGTGATGTTGACACGCGGGTGCACGGATAATTTTGGCCAGGACACGGTCACGAACTCACGTGCTTTATGGATCTGATGTGTTCTTTCTCGTAGCTCACCAATCACGCATCTGACGGAGGGCAAAATCCCTATTGCTCGTTTCTGGGGGCTCAATTTAAGAGATGTAACGGTAGGCTAGATATATGTGAAGGCTAGAGCGGTTCTATAACTTCATACTATATAGTAGTTTTAAACTCATATCCAGTCCTTCCCTTCATTGCCTGTAGGTAATGCAAGCTCTTCACTTTGATTTATCCGACAGTGGGTAAACCAGTAAGCGTTACAAGTCTACATCAAGGTCTATATCTCGTAGCTGGTATCCTTGGGCTGGGCATGGGCATGGTATATCCCTAGGTCATTTGGTGTCTGTTGGATGTGCTCCCCTGGCTACCAGATCCATGTTTTGTCATCCAATTTGATGGCTGTAATCTCATAGTTCCATCTGCTGATCGGGCCTTCAATCCAAAGGCTCCATGGCGCAGCCGTTGACAATTGAGGCCAACATGTCAATATGTGCGCTAACATTATCCTCGAATTGTTCCTCAACTTTCAGTAAATCGTCCTCATGTAAAGCGCGTAAAGAGCTTCCCCAAGTCTCTTCATCTATTGGTCCTTCGTGGTCGGCAACGACCAATGCCCATTGCATCTTCGGCCACCATTCCGGAGGCAGCAGGTGATAGATACCATTGACTTCTCGTTTTGCGATGCCTTCCAGCCACCACACATCATCCACCATTTTGGTTAAAGCAAAGAAGCACGCTGCGATCACAAGCGCTCGAGGATCCTGCTGCCCAACCAAGTCCACAAAATGTCTAGATACAGTAGCTGCAAAACCTAGGATACGGTTTCGTACAGGCTTCTTGTGAGACCAGTTAAGAAACGAGACTGCATGCTCGTAAGCTTGCTTCGTCTCGGCACGAGCGGCGGCGGGTAGGCTCTCGAGCTGCTCCTCGAGACCTTCCAATAGAGGGGCAAAGAACAGTTTTCGTTCCGGGTCTGGATCGAGGAATAAGGCCGGCTGGCTGTTAATGATCGGATATATACGGTTACTTGTTCTCAGCCACTGCCAGCTTGCCAGAACGATGGTCTTCACCCCCTGGAAGGAATGGAACCAAGCCAAGGGCAATGTATAGACACCGCTGTGCTCATCGTCAAAGCGTCGAGATGCAGATGCCTGGAAAGCTATCAGGGCAGAAGTTGAGAAGAGAGCCTCGGCATTGAACTCGGAGAGGCCCTGATTGAGCAGGTTTGAATACTGGGCAATCGAAGAAGCCATATATCCATGCGAAGCCCGAATCAAGCTGTGGTCTTCTGGGTATATAGACCGCAAATGTAGAGCAGATACAGCCAATATCGCATCCATCAGGTATTGAGCATCATACGCTATAATTGGAATATCGACCTGCCACACATGATTTTGCTCCTCTGTATCCGAAAATGTTTGTGATGTGAGGGCCGTGTAATGGTGCAAGAGCTTGAACTCCAATAATCGAGACGAGACTGGATTCGAATGTGTCCTTACTAAAGCTGATGGCGTCTGATAGAGCGGCATGACTGTCGAAGTAGATCGCGGGGTCGACGGCGACGACATTGAATCCAAAGTAGGTAGACTGGGTGCGGAGAAGGAGGGGGTGCCATTTGACGTAGGGGTTTCGGGGGATTCGAAATCGCAAGAGACCCCATGTTTAAGACAGTTACCACAGGTCGGGTGAATCTCGTCGCACTGGCAGAGAATTAGATTGGGCGAATCTGGTAAGATACAATTCTGCTGACCTTTATTTTCCTATGCTTGCATCTGTACACCAAAGTCAGCGCCAGTAGACTATGTAATCGGGCAGGAAGAGCTCAAAGAAAGACAATAGCCTGCAAATATCACATAGATGTAAAAAGTCAAATAACAATCACAGCCCCAGCTAAAGCACACGGATGTACTGACCTTTGGCAGCCTGCCTTGGACTTCTTGTGAGAGCGTCTCGGGGGCATTTCGCTACCTGGAAACTCTGTTGATCAGGGGATTGGGTGTAGCCTTATATTTGAATGGGCATGCCAATGCATGGTGATCTCGCAGATTGATAGACCCAGAAGAATCAAAAGGACGCAGCTCGGCTGCTATGAAGAAGCACAATAACACAGCCTCCTCTGTGCTTCAGGCTGCTTTAGCAGTTGTACACCATGTGTGGGATTCTTTCTGACGTCGGTCGGGTCAGGTTCCCGAAGCCAAGAGATGGCTCGTGCAGCAACCAACCACCAACCGAACAACGTCCGTCACAGTACACCATTTGAGGAGAATGCGAGTACGAGGGGACAAGAAAATCTACCTACAGTATGATTGATGTATGGCACAGCTTGCTGAGGAAGAAGTGGTTGTCTATCCACCAAGAAAAATAGCAATCACTGGTTGCTGTATCAAAAAATTATTATCAGATGCAAGTACATACATACTTCGAGTACTGTACCACAGAAAGCCGGGGAAGACCGCATACATACATGTAATACACGAATCAAATACTTAGAGGACACCCTCAATACCCTCACCTAGTCTCGTTGATTCCATTCTATCTGACTAACCCTTCTGACTTTCTTCCCTTCTCATCCGATGATTGTGCCTTCGATTGCGTGCTGCTAGCCTACGCCCTTTGTCTCTCGCATTAAAACGAAGCTCTAGCCCCGCCTCGTGCTACACAGTTAATGTATTGATAATCGCCGGACCCCCAAATCACCATCATCTTCGGCAGCGAATTTCCCTATAAAGCTCTCGCAGCCAGATTCGATTCTCTTTCTTTCTCTTCACCCCTTTCAGCAGATTTCAATAATAAAGATTGCGTTTCCAACGCAGCAAAGATTAATCTCCAGACAACCCCGCATCGAGCCATCTCACCTCATATCAAAAAAATGGCAGACCATCCTATTGATACTCCTCCAAGAGCGCCTTCCCCAGTTCAAGGCTTCGGAACTCTCGCGGTGCACGCCGGGTCTCCCCATGATGCTGTCACCGGTGCCGTCATCGAATCCATCTCCCTATCGACCACCTTCGCCCAAACCGCCGTCGGAAAGCCAGTCGGAAAGTACGAATACTCTCGCTCCTCCAACCCTAACCGCGACAATTTCGAGATCGCAGTCGCAGCTCTAGAACACGCCAAATACGCATTGGCATTCTCGTCCGGATCTGCAGCGACCGCTGTCATCCTGCAGAGCCTGGCGTCCGGCAGCCATGTCATCAGCGTGAGCGATGTCTATGGTGGCACCCATAGATACTTCACCCAGGTAGCAAAGGCGCACGGCGTCAAGGTGACTTTTACCCCGGAGATTGAGGTCGACATCCGGGATCATATTACGCCCGAAACGAAGCTGGTATGGATCGAGACGCCTTCCAACCCTACTTTGCGCCTGGTGGATATTCGCGCTGTTGCAACGCAAGCCCACGAGCGCGGCGTGATGGTCGTCGTGGATAACACATTTATGAGCCCGTACGTCCAGAATCCTCTGGATCACGGCGCTGATATTGTGGTTCACTCGGTCACGAAGTATATCAATGGACACTCGGATGTAGTGATGGGTGTCGCGGCGTTCAACTCCGATGAGATGAAGCAGAGATTGGGCTTCTTGCAGAATGCTATTGGTGCTATTCCTTCGGCCTTTGATAGCTGGCTCGCACATCGGGGCTTGAAGACTCTGCATTTGAGAGCGAAAGAGGCAACTGTAAATGCTACCTCTGTTGCGCGCGCTCTCGAAGGCTCGCCAAACGTTATTGCGGTTAATTATCCTGGCTTGAATTCACACCCTCACCGAGCTATTGCGATCAAGCAACACCGAAATGGTATGGGTGGCGGTATGCTCTCTTTCAGAATCAAGGGTGGCCATGCCGCAGCCGAGAGATTTTGCCAGACTACCAACATCTTCACTTTGGCCGAGAGTCTGGGTGGCATTGAGAGTTTGGTCGAGGTACCTAGCAGCATGACCCACGCCGGTATTCCCAAGGAGCAACGCGAAGCCGTGGGTGTTTTCGACGATCTAGTCCGGATAAGCTGTGGTATTGAAGATGCGGAGGATCTCAAAGCTGATGTTCTGCAAGCGCTGGAGAAGGCTGTCGTGTGGCCAAAGATCACAAATGGCCTGAATGGTCTCCATGTCAATGGTGCAAACGGACATTCTTCTTGAGTAGATATTTGAAGATATTTCTCGCTCATAGGCGAATATTGCATTTGATCATGGAGTTCTGCGTACGGCGTTTGGTCTATCAGCCAGCCTTGGATTTTACTGCTTTCAAATTATCTTGATAGAAGGCGCTCTGGCCAATGTGGCGGATGGTCTCATAGATACCACTTGACTGGTAGTTATAAATTAGAAATACTCGCGAAGTTTCACTTACGTTCATGGTTATGTTATCGCAAATGTGTTCATATAGTGACCGATTTCAGATGATGAGGTTGCTCCGCTCTTCCTGTTTCTGCGTCTGCCCTTCTACACGCATCACGCCTAAACCTGTTTACAGTACTGTACATAAGCGAGGCAAACACCATTCATGCCAAAACTGCCGTCATCCTGGCTTGCATACTCCTATTCATCTCTGTAGCAAGTAGCATGACTTCGGAATTGGTTGTATCTTTCTTTACCCTAAAACACCTCCTCATCATTTCTCTCTCTTCTATCTTATATCAACCAATCGAAATCAAAGGAACAGACGCAGTTCTTGGTACAGTGATTGCTCACCATAAACCCGAGAAATTGCTGGTCACGTCATGTGTCATGTTGCGAAAAGACATTGCGAATAACGACTCGGTTTGTTGTCAAAAATTTATCATATATCCTTATTGCGATAGTGGTGTTGGGTAGGTATATCATAGCGAGTAAGGCGAGACTCTTTTAGCTGAACTGTCTCGCTTGCTTGATGCAGAAGTTATCTGAGAGGCTTGGAAATTACTAAGTTCGAAATTACTAAGTTCGTACCGCTGTCTCGTTGTGCGATGGAAATGAATCTAGCTAGACCACTCAGCACTTCACTGCTCTTGCATCATGTTTTGCATATTTTATCTTTATTTTTGGCTTTTCTTTGTCTCCTAGAGGGCTCTAAGAATATTGGGGAAAGCATGAATATATCTAACATGCCAAACTGTTTGCGATTTAATGTACGCCACGAATTCAAGAAGCGCAACCTAAGACGGCGACGCAACGGCTGGGCAGCTAGACCACGAGGGTTGAACAGCTGTGCCACTTTATATCATCCCCAAACTTCATCATTATCAAAGTACTTTTCCAACCAGCCGTAAACGCCATCTCATGCAGTTCCGCTTTCAAACGCTCCAATTCCCACTATCATCACTCACTCGCCACCCTCATCCATCTCCTCCTCCCCCTCTCCATTATCTTCCTCGCCATCCCACCACAAACACGGCCCCATACCCGCATCCTCCATGCTTCCCACTAGCATATATGGATGTTTCTTCATACCTTCTTTGGCCCCTAGCCCGGAGCCCATGCCGCCTGGTCCACCAAGACTGCCTGCTCCGTCGGCTGCGTCGGCTCTTTCTCGTGGTCCGATGGGCGATTGGTCGGTCCAGATCTCCTCATCTATGCGAACGCGGACGGTCTCTTGGTTGTCGAAGTACAGCTTCATGTCGTCCTCGGGGACTTTCCAGACGAATTGCTGATCGGCAGAGATACTAGGTAATGTGTCAGTTGGACGGCACAGTGAAAGATAGGGAAAGGGTTGGGGAAGTACAATTCCGAGCCTGGTGGCAGTTTGTCGACAGGAACATGGATTTCATCGAAGAAGGGGGTGCGAACTGGAGGTATCAGCTGGATGTAACATAGAGGAGTATTGGGAGAAGGGTAGAGGGTTGTACCTCTGATGCCGGCTTCGGAGGCACTACTAATACGGCCAGTAATGACTTCGTGCTTGAATGGGCGGAAGACTATGAGACGGAATTCGACTGTTGGTATGTTAGCTTTATCTCGGCAGGTAGTGCTACGAATATTATCAATGGAAATCCTAAATATGATATAAATCATGTAGAATTGAGGAGCGATACAAATTAAAAAGGGGGCGTTTCTCCTCTTCCACCTGAGAAGATAAAAAGCAGCTTGACCTGCCACCGATCGAAATTCCAGTGAGGAGTAACGAACATAACGTACCATTAACATTGACCAATCCAGTTCCATGACCGATCAAACCCTCCGATGTGGATAACAGATCATAAAGACAGATGCAGAGACCAATCTTCTGGATTACTTTGTTGGCGTATTTGGCGTTGATGTTATCTTCTATGGCTAGGGAAGCATCTTTGTTGAAATCTTCCGGGACAATCTGAACTAAGTCCGCAATCTTCGTCTAGATATATGTTAGAATTGGTTTATGCTTGTGCAGAGAACTGTGGTATCGAAGTTTATTATCTCTACTCACAAGGATGAACATCTTTGATGTATTGGAGTTTTCTTGAGAAGCGAGAACAGTCTTGGCAACGATGTACTGTTACAACTCTAGCAAAAGCCCTCTTTGAAGGTCTGCTGAAACTCAAGCGTTCCGTTTGACTCTTCCTTTACCGGCGCTTTCCAAGTTCACAGGTGGTCTGCTTCAAAGCCAAAGGTGAATTACTGATAATTACACGTGACAAGGCTTGTTGACAAGGCTCGGACCTCAAAATTCAATGTTTGGTAGCAAGCGTGCTCCCTCGCCGAACGTACAAAACCTCTCAATTTCATGTACTTGGAACAAGCCCATCTCCTGTTCTACACCTGCGGAGTTGGGAATTTCAACGCATCAGAACGCGGACTTGGTGGTGATATCAACCTTGTTCTATTCACTATTCTGAAAAAGCTTTCCTTGATCCTGAGAATTAGCGTACCTGTGGTTTCGCGCTAGCCTTGTGTGCCTTGCTAGAATGGCTGCACCTGGAGGCAAGCTTCCCTTTTCCTTCTCAAGCCTCCATTGCAACGCGCACCATCAACCTGCCATCACCCACGGTCATTTCATTAACTCACTTTGCTGCAGATTGATATAGCCAGCAGTACCACAGTGTCACGTCAGACTCACTGATAACGAGTCTCCTCGATATTTGCACGCGTCCCCTGCACCATTTCAGCATACTCAATCTGTCCGAACTATGGCTGGCACCCAGCAGTACAACTTTCCTCCTCCCCCTCCACCGCCTCCAGGCCCTCCTCCATCGAACCACCCACAGCAGCATACCCAGTATGGATACGTGCAGCAACAACCTCAATATCAGCAGCCTCAGCGTGGAGGTGGCCTTCCTCGCGGAGGTAGAGGCGGTATTCAAGGTGGCAGAGGTGACTTCCACGGCAATCAACCATACAATCCGCAGCAACCTAATGGGGGCTATAATCCACAAGGGCAAGGTCCTCCTTCTGGCTACAATGGTCCTAATGGCCAGCAATCGGCTCCATACATAGGCCCACAAGCTCCTCCCCAAGGCCAGCCAGGACCTCCTGCGCAGGGCGGATATGGAGGCCCTCAGTGGCAGAACAATCAGCATGAACAACAGCATGGTCCCTCACACCATGGCCTGCCACACCAAGCTCATCCTCAGATGCAACAACATGCGCCCCAGCCTACTGCTTTGCAACCCCAAAACTACCATCCAAACTACGCTCCCCAAGCATACCAGCAACTACCACAACCCCAGTACGGCCCTCAACAACCTCCTCCCCAGCAATTCCAACCACAACCGCCTTATGGTCAGAGTGGGCCACCCCAACAGCCTCCTCATGGTGGACTTCCACAACAGTGGCAAGGTCCTTCCCAACAGTCCAGACCCCCTTATAATAACAATAGCAATCGTGGCCGTGGTGGCTTTCAAGGTGGCCGCGGTGGTCATGAAGCACCTTTGATGGGACCACCCATCCGCATGGGATTTGATAATGATAGAGGAGGTCATATGGCTCAAGCGGGCCCTCCCTTCCATCAATATTCAAGTCATCAGTCTCCACCAGCTCCTTTTTCTCAACCGCACTATCAGCCTTACCCTCCTCCTCAAGAATTTCATGGGGGACAACGTCCACCACTTGATCCCAATCCGTACAATTCGGGCCCTAATCGGGGTAGAGG
The DNA here is from genome assembly GCA_003988805.1 of Ploettnerulaceae sp. D365. NCBI lineage: Eukaryota > Fungi > Ascomycota > Leotiomycetes > Helotiales > Ploettnerulaceae > Ploettnerulaceae sp. D365. Next base: position 62,923 of record QYAL01000021.1, on the reverse strand, counting down.
CAATTCGAACTTCAGAGGCAGAGGTGGTCGCGAAGGCCGTGGTGATTTTCAAAACTTTCGCAGTCGTGGTGACAGTCGCGACAATCGCAATCATGGTGGCAATCATAGATCTACTTCTGAGAATTTCCATAAGCCTGCAGGTGCAGATGCCAATGGCAAGAAGAAGAAGAAGCGTCGCACAAATACTCTCGGTCTCACACCAAATGGTGTTGACCATGAAGACAGCGAAGATGAGATTGATGATGTTGATGAAGAAGCCCGTCTCGTTACATTACTTGGTCCAGACACTCCACAGTATGTTTGCTTGATTTTGAAATGGGAGATTAGTTCTTCTAGCTAACACCGTCTAGGCTGCCGACTGATCTGGAAGATTGGCTTGCTGAGCGAAGAGCAAGATTCCCTACGAAAGCTCGTAGAGATGCTGCCGCAGAACAGCTTCGTCAACGACGTGAGCAACAGCGTGAAGCTAGACAAAAGGCTCAGCATGAGAAGTCCATCAAGAAGGAGGAAGGCGAGTCCAAGCTCGAGAAACAACAGAGAAAGGCCGAAAAGCTACGACTTGAACTTGAGAAAGCCGAGCGCAAGATCCAAGAGTCCATGCAAGGCGGTGCTAAGCGCAAGCGTGAGAATGGCGACGAGGGTGATGATGCACGTGGCCAAGCCAGCGACGGAGAATCCGATGGTTCGTCCAGCTCCGAGTCAGAAGACTCCAAGCCCGAAGCAGTTTCTTCTCGTCATCATCAATCCTACCGCATAGCCCAAACACCCAAGGCACAGCTTCAGCGACACTGCAAGTACTTCTCGACCGGGGGTACTTGCGGCAAGAAGGGCAAGTGTCGCTTCGTTCACGACCAGGAGGTTCGCAATCAAGCTTTGAGAGACAAGGAAGCCAATGGTGGAAAGATGACTCTCGCTCAACGACTCATTCTAAACGACACAGCGAAGGATGACCTGACCATCTTGAAGTCTATCAAGTACCTCAAGGAGAAGGGATTGATGCCTGAGCAACTCAGTGGTAGTACACCAGGAAACGACGAGGAGTCTACGAGATACAAGAGCGAAGAAAATGGCTACGCCGAGAATCTCAGCTATGGAGACAATTGATCACTTTGCGGTCTTTGATTCTTATTTCATTACATTCGACCTCATTGCCTCGTCAATCAGCACCTAAACAATTTGCCCTCGACTACTTAGAGTTTGCGCAAATATCAAGCACGAGAAGCAGTTTGACTGACAGATTTATCTGGTCCCCTTGAATTCATGTTCCTGGCATTTGACGAGCAAACTTGGCTCATGCAAGAGTTGCCTTTCATGTACTTGCTTGCCTCCCTGGCGCTACCTAGATGGTGGATGATGGGGGGAAGTAACTACATGCAGATGTCTACTTTCCAATGGGCTCTCATGCTCCTCACAAGACCCAGTTCGACTGCTGATCAGATTTGCGGATTCACAAAACGCGTGCGGTTCTACTGTTGTCTGTAGTCTTTTTTTCATTCTGTTTTCTCGCCCTGCAGCAGTCCCTGGTGGTTCGAAGTTCTATCATTTCCTCTGGAGTAAAGAATGGGGTGGCGTTTATTACCTTCCCAGGACTCATCTGGTGGTCGAAGCTGGATCTTGCATGGTGAGTTGCAGAGCGTACTCAGCTGGATGGATCTCTCCAACACAAAATGTATCATAGGAAAGAGCAGCATTATGCTGAGTGTTCTATATGTATTGTAGACAATAAATGTTCTCCAAAATGTAGAAAAGCAGGATGGGTACATGGGAATTAGCCGACTACTGCATATTGATGATAGCTGCTAATGTTCCTCCCGCACAATCCCCTTGCTCTCGTAACGAACAATTCGGACACTGAGGCGGACAATGCTCATCTAAGGGGGTTGACTTGAGTCAACGATAAGGCAAGGAAGGATAGGTATCTTCTTTCGAACCAATTGGCGAGGCAGAAAATGCAGCTGCTGCTTTCCCCTGGCTTGGCCTGGTCCTGCCCTGCTTCCGTCCCATCAGCACCACGTTGGCGATTCACTGCCACTGGTGACATATCCTGTTCTCTATGTACGAAGTATGAATGCAGCTGACAGGCTAAAAGATTATTCACCTCGCGATTGTTAGGTTTTCTTTCTTGCCAGCGCAAGTGTGAAATGTTCCACGCAGCGGCAGGCGCCACAGCTATGCACAGCGGAAAGTGGCAGTCTATGCTCAATGGTAAACAAAACAGTACTTCGTTAGGGTGCAGCCACTAATCTCGCTTAGCCTCCCTGCTTCTCCATCTCCACATCTCCATCTTCCCTACTGTATTTTTCTTTCCCATGCCTTCATCGAATGCCTTTTTCTACACCAATCCCCTTCATGCCCTCTTCAGACTTACAGTACAATATACCAGTATACAATTATTTGGCAACGGTTAACATACGGCGATTTCGTATCCCGTAATTACGCTGAGTCCTGACATCATGATATATTCATCGAGCCTCCTAGATATGTCACATTGTGGCCTTTGTTGTTTCTGTGTCTCCCGAGTAGACGGGAGCTTGTGCTGTGACCCGTCGGTTGACGCAAGATCAGAGTCTCACTTGTAGCTCAGTCCTCGAGTCGATCAGTACTAACGAGAGAAGCTTTGATGATCTCCCCACTAAGAAGTGCTTGAATTGCTTGCCACGGAGCTTGGTGTATCTTGAACTCGTCACTCGTGCAGCGCGGACAATACAGTAATGACTTGGCAATTGCTCTGGTTGCACTGTACATTGCTAGATGGTAAGTCTTGCTTTTGCTTAGCCTTAAGGACCGATGCAGGAACGTTACACGGTTCCTGGATCTCCTTTGGTGTTGTCAAGCCACACAAATCCCTCGCAGCGGCCCTGACTACTCCTGTGCCCCTTTTGACTGGTCCTCCCTCTCCCCGGATAGGTGGTCAAAAGGAAAGAGAGTCAGCATGATCTCTTCATCCTGACCTGCTGGTTCGACAGATCTTTGCAAATTGCCAGCCACCTTTTTTCCAAAAATTTGCGACAAATTGGCGCATCGTGGCTGCCTCTCTGTTGAAAGAACGTGCGGCGAGGACTTCACTCCCACTCCCACTCCCCCAGCTTCCCTAATTGGTTGCCGCATGTCATATCATGGCACAATACCAATTCTAACCTGTTTGTACCAAGTACTTGTCCCTGCCTTGGGAAGCTTGTTCTTGTACCTCTGTTTGTAGGTGTCCTGGAACGTCCCCCACGTTCCTAGCCTTCTATCTCTTCAGACTCTTCCTCTTTTAACTGTCCATTTCGTATCTCAGGCCTGTTGTCTTCAACAGCTTCTCGTCTGTCGTTTCCAAAGACCTTGGTCTATCCAAAATAATGTCGGGGTGGTGGAAGAAGCTCTTAGGGCTGGCAGTGCTGCCGGCTCTTGTCCATTCGTTTGCTCCTACAGATTCAATTCAAGATGCCGTACGTTTTTAAACCCATTGGAGCGAATCTTGAGGCAGTTGTTGACAACTGATCAATTAGGATCCTCCACAATCAGGCTATCTACCTAATCATAATATGGATCCGTCCCTTGTGGCCAGCTCGCTCACTGTGGCATGGAAATTGATGTTCAACACAAACGAAGTCTTCTATGCTAAGCCTCTGGTATATACGCCTCCGGGGGCGCCAAACGAATATGTCATTACAGTTTCGAATCAGAATAACGTGCGAGTGCACGATGGATTGACTGGGACTTTGATCAAGTTGAGAACACTCGATCCACCATTTGCATCCTCTGATGCTTCTTGCGGAGATATGCCGAACACGATCGGTATTGCGGGCACACCGGTCATCGATACGGCCACTGATATCATGTACTTCTTCTCAAAAGGATACAAAAATGGTGAGACTGTGGCTCCGATCTGGGTGAGGGACAGTAGCTAACGATGATGAAGCCCAGGCCGGCCCACAAGGAACCATCAATGGTAATGACCTTTGCCACTCACGCAAGCTGACCTTATGGCTTACCGGCTTCCTTAGGTGTCTACAAAATGTATGCCGTGAGGCTTCCAACTTTGGTGGATGTCCCTGGATTTCCCACTGTCATCGACGGGCATTCTGCGACTAACGACCCCACGCGGTAGGTCCAACATCCCAACTCAGCTCTCATCACTAACTTGAGAATAGTTATTTTGTGGGAGGAACTATCCTCCAAAGGCCTGGCTTGGCCATGCTCGGTAACACGATTGTGTAAGCTTTCTTTTAATACCCGTCTCCTAGAATCCTCGCTTACGAGTGTGTTCATCTAGAGCCGGGTTCGGTGGTCACTGCGATAATTTCAACTATACGGGAATGCTTGTAGCTGTTAGCAAGACAGCCGGTAAGGGCGTCACTAACATTCAGGCAATGGAAGCTGGTCCCGGTGAGTGCCATGTAGTGACATCTGGGATTTGTGCTTGCTGACTTTTTTTAGGTGCTCCCTCGCCGCAGGAGCTTGATATCACTCAACAAGGTGGTGGTAAGGCTGGAATTTGGCAAGGTGGCATGGTAAGCTGGTTTGTGATTGGAACTGAACTGGCAGGTTAATAACAGCCACAGGGTATTGCTGCTGATTCTAATAGAGTGTTTTTCATTACTGGGTATAAAAGTTGCCTAACAAAATTGAACTACATGCTGACAAACCTCAGTAACGCTCGTGGATCAGGACAGAATGGTGGCTCAAATGGCAAGCCAGCTAGCGGCAAAGTGTACCTGAGCACATTAGAACAAGCTGTCGTTAACATGGGCGTCAATCCAAGCACTGGTGAGCTCAAGCAACAAGACTATTTCGAGCCATACGCCTATGACAGCAACAATGGCGGAGACACCGACTTTGGATCTGGTGGCTTGGCTCTACTTGACCCTAATACTTTTTACGGAACGGGTGTTTTGAGAATTGCAGTCGGTGCAGGAAAGGATGCTAAGATGTTCATCTTGAACGCTGACAACCTCGGTGGATTTGCAGGGGGAACTGCTGGTGCTGACAATGTCATCCAGGTAATCAATGTCGGAACTCCTGTTTTGAGTGGTATTGGAAGTTATCCTCTCGAAGGAGGATATATTTACATCAATCCATCGGGGGACAGTCTCTATGCGTACAAGTTCGGTCGCGACGGGAGTGGAAAGCCAGTCTTCACTCAAGCCGGAAAGTCAGCACGCGTTTTCACAGGCAAATCTGTCCCAACTGTCACGAGTAACAATGGGATCGCGGGCACTGGAATCGTTTGGCTAACAGATGTCAATTGGGGTCTTCAAGCCTACAATGCTATTCCCATTGGCGGCGTCCTGACTTTAATCACCTTCCCAGCTACTGCTGCGACTGGAGGTGTTACCAAGTTCCAACGTGCTGTGTTTGGGGACGGGAGAGTGTACACTGTGCGTGCCAGTACTCTGATGATGCTTTCAGGAGGAGTTGCAAAGTCAAATCAACCTCTGACGTGCACTCCCAACCCAGTCGCTTTCGGATCTGTCACCACTAGCCAAACTTCCACAGTTCAGGTCAAATGCATTGCTAACACGGCCATTACGAACCCGAAATGTAACATTACTCAAGCGATTTTCAAATGCCCAACCACGGATCTTCCAGCAACTGTGGCCTCCGGAGCTTCATTTACCTTTGGGGTTGTAAGTTTTGTAACTCGTTTGCAATTGCGGTTCCATTTCTTCTGCTAATTTCCGCAGACCATGGACTTGACCTCAGCTGCTATATTGCAAATGCAAAATGCAAATGGAGGAAACCAGCTAGCTCCTGGCACCCAAGGTGGTAATCTCAATGTCTACACCACCACCGCCGCCTCGGGATATCTCTCAGGAGTCGTCGTCCCACTCGCCGGGACTGTCATTGCTTCGGGCGGATACCTAACTGTCAATCAAACAGTCGCGTCTTTCAGTGGTGTCTTTGTCGGGGGCCAACAGCCGTCCTCTTCATCTAAAAATGTGCTCCTCTCGAACAGAGGCAGTACTGCATTGAAATTCCTAGGCTTTGCTTGGCAAGATTACTATGCTAATGATATGGTGTACCACAACGTGACGTTACCTACTGTTGGAAGTGGCTACTCGTCAGCTCTATTTCCCGCAGTCGACACTACCATAGCCGCTGGGGGTACTCTCATCATTCCGTTAGACTTCAAGCCAAGTGCTACAGGGATCTGGGCCTCGTATCTGACGTGGTGGAGTGATGGGGGTTATACGACTCTGTTAATGCAGGGAATTGCACAACAAGGTTCTGCTTCTTCTTCTTCGACGTACATTCCGCCATCTACGATCAGGTCTAGTTCAAGTACTGGTGTGTCGACTGCCACCACAACCCCTAGCACTAGTAGCATCGCGGCTCCCACAGCGGTCAGTACTCCAGATACTAGCTCAACTTCGGCACCAAGTTCTACTTCCTTCAATCCAAGCTCGACAGTTACGCAGTCAACTGCTACTCCAACTCCAACTGGCCCCCTGATCAAACCCAGCGTCGGAGGCTACACTTTTCAAGGATGCTGGACCGAATCAAAGACCGGTCGAGCCTTGAACAAGAAGACTTTTGCTGATGACCTGATGACCCTGGAGAAGTGTGCTACTTTCTGTTCATCTGCACCAACCTACACCATGTTTGGTGTTGAGTATGGACGTGAATGTAAATCCCGCTTGCAACATTCCTCATTGAATAAGACTGACACACACAGGCTACTGTGGCGACGTTCTGAGTGCTGGGAGTGTCAAGGCCAACAATCAGGCAGATTGTAATTTCTTGTGTCCTGGTGACAAATTCAGCTATTGCGGAGCTGGGAAGAGACTCCAGCTATACTCTCAGGATGCCGCTCCTTCGTCGACCAAATCTTCCAGCGCCACTTCCAAATCAAGCACTGTAGTTACGACCTCATCTGAGCTAAGTACCGCATCATCCATCGCGACCACTAGAAAACCCAGCTCTAGCTTCTTAACCTCTACCCGCTCCACATCAAAAGATGCCAGCTCGACATCTACTTCTGCACTGCCTTATATCACGCCTACTGCACCCAAGATTGTGAGCTATACATGGAGCGTCGGCTGGGTACAAGTATCTCCAGATGGATTCTCGCGCCCAATGATTGGGATCAATGGACAATTCCCGTGTCCCTCACTGAAGGCTAACATGGGCGATACCATCAAGATAGCCTTGACGAATAACCTAGGCAATCAGAGCACTGCTATCCATTTCCATGGCATCTTCCAAACGAATACCACATACTCGGACGGGCCAGCAATGGTAACACAATGCCCGATTCAACCTGGAGGAGTATTCGTCTATCAGTTTAAGGTCAACCAACCTGGTACTTACTGGTACCATGCCCATATTGGGGGGCAATACATCGATGGTCTTCGTGGTCCTCTAATCATCAATGATGTCAACGCGCCGTATCGCGGAATCGACACCGAGTATACTCTGACACTTAGTGACTTGTACCATTCCCAAGCTCCGTCTCTGATCAACTACTACCAGTCTCAAGATAATGCCAACAACAACAATGGTGCAGAGCCAGTGCCGAATTCCGGTCTCATCAATGAAGCTCAAGATGTGAAGTTCTCAATGGTTGCTGGCAAAAGGTACCTGTTTCGAATCATCAATATGGGAGCCTTTGCGCCATTCTATCTACAGTTTGATCAGCATGACATGACTGTTGTTGAGATTGATGGTGTTTATACGAACCAGGTGACCGTTAGCCAGCTATTTATCACCGTTGCACAGCGCTACAGTGTCATTATTACTGCAAAATTAGATAGTAGCGAGAACTTTGCTGTCAAGGCTTCCATGAGCACCGACATGTTCAATCCACTTGTCATTCCGGCAACGTTCAATACTGAAGTAAGTCGTCCTTTCAAGCGTCTAGAACTGTTCTAATGTCATATAGGTCTCGGCTTTCTTAGTCTACGATACGGCTGCCGCCCTCCCAGAACCACTGATCATCACTCCCGCCCCGTTCGACGACTCGATCTTCACACCTTACGACCAACAGGCGACTCTCGGCCCAGTCACCACGCCAATCCAGATGACCATCTCCTTTGGTACCAATAACAACGGGCAATATCGCGCGTACCTGAACGGCATTGACTACATCCCGCAAAAGGTGCCCACCCTATACACTGTCATGAAAGCGCCTCCCGCTGAGGTCAACAACCCTTCCATCTACGGTGCAAACGCGAACCCCTACATCCTCCCTCTCAGTGCCGTCGTAGAAATTACCCTCCAGAACCATGATTCATATGCTCACCCCTTTCATCTCCACGGCCACAACTTTCAGGTCATATCACGGACAGCTGGTGGCTCTAATTTTCCCATCAACATCCCCGCCGGGGCTCCCATGCGTCGGGACACAGTGCAGGTCATGTCTGACGGATCGGTGACGATCCGCTTCGTGGCCGATAATCCTGGAATTGCCCTGTTCCATTGCCATATCGAGTGGCATGTTGAAGCTGGCCTGACGGCGACCTTTATCGAAGCTCCCACACAGTTACAGGCGTTGAAGCTGTACATTCCGGTTAGTCATCGTGATGTTTGTGATGTGCAGGGAATTCCGAGGCAAGGGAATGCGGCTGGGAACAGTGCGAATTACTTGGATTTGACAGGGGCGAATGTTGTTCCTGAGACAAAGATGTGGGGGTATGTTATGTTTTTCTTTTATTTGCCTCGTATCACACCACCTCACCCCCTTTCTGATTCTCGGATTCTACCTCCGATTCATTCTGTGTTCAAGCGAAGTTACTGATAACCCGGCAGGGCTCTCATCGTCAAACCCTCCAGCCTAGCTCCCGCCTACCCGCTTGGCTAGATGTATCTCGTGTCCACCACCAAGACTCTCAAGCCCCCATCATATGTCTATTATAGCTTGAGAAGAGAGAAGGACTCCCATCATTCTATTGCTGGAAAATAAAACAATATGCATAAAAGGATCAGCGGTCACATCGGATCGGTAGGGGTTTTCAATGAAACTAGGTAACAATAGATGGATACATAGTTAGTTAGTTAGGTTCGAAGCTTGGAACTCAAGGAAGGAAGGATTCGCTTCTGATATGGTATAAGTGATATCTTGATAGCTTTAGAGTGAACTGTTGGGGCTTGGGATATAATTTCAGAGTTTGGTTGAGGGGCAAGTAGATAATGTACATGGTTGCCTATCTGGTGTGGAGGTTACGTGAACGGGTGTCTGAATGCGATTAATACCTTTGCCTATCCAATAGCATCTATTTGATCATCAATCGCAGGCGCTGAGTAGCTACTAATATATGTTGGCATTACATTGCCTGCGGATAACATATATGCTGCTGAATCGAATTAATTAAGCGAGTAAACAGTCGCTCACAACCCATTGTTACTGTACATACTGTTAGTGACAGCATAGTACAGTACCACTCCACTATACCAAGTTACCAACCAACCGTACCAACCAATCAATACAATCAATACAACCAACCAACCAACCATTCTTCTTCCTTCCTTCCTTCCTTCCTTTCCCCCCTCTCACGTCTCGCTCGCCACAATACATAAACATAAACAGTAATAGTAATAATAGTAATAGTACCAATACCAGTTGATGTTGTTGAATACCTACCTTACTAAGTTTAACTAAGCCGATTTATTTATTATATATCATGTATCCTATCTATATATAGAGATACTTAATTAGTAGCTGCTGTTTTGAGGGGGGGTGGGGGGTGGAGGGATGGGTTAAGTTCTTCTGCGTTGATTTTCTACTTAAGGTGTGGTAGGGTAGGGATGAGGATTGATTGATTGATTGAATTGGTAGATATATATATAGCTGATGATTTGATATGTATTTAATTTTCCTCACCCTTTCTTTCCTCACCTTTCCTCACCTTTCCTTTCCTCTCCTTTCTTATAAGATTAAGATACTAAGATTAAGCAGTAAAGCATCTAAGGAGGGAAGAGGAGGGGAAGGGATTGAATAACTTCAAGGAAGCTATAAGAGGCATTGTACTACTACTACTAAGAGGGGGGTTAGGAGGGTTGGGAAAGGGGGGGAGTGGGGGAGGAGAGAAGCTGGGAATTAATTATATGAGATGATGTGAGATGAGATATTTGAATGTGATTTTGTGTGTGTGTGTGAGAGAGCGAGAGTAGGTTTTGTATATTTATTTTATATGGGAGGTTTGAAGATTTTCTTTCTTTCTTTCTTTCTGTTTGTTTGTTTTCTACTCTGTTCGGATCTCAGATCTGGCCTGCTAGGCTACTGAATCTATCCGGTCCCCTCGCATTTCTTTCTTTCTCATCATTCTATTAAAAAACGCCACAACTCCAAGGCTTAATGCATACCGTTTTTTCCTTCCCTTGAAATATGATCCCCATCCCGATCCCCATCCCGATCCCGATAAAAATGAAAATGAAAATATTAATCACGCGCTAGCAGATGGCAGCTTCTCATTACTGCTGCTGATCGCGTCACTACTAGGATTCTCCAGCGCACCAGTCGCAGGCGACGATGTTTTTTTCAAGCTGCGCGTTTTATGAAAGTAGTGGTGAACATCGGCGCTGTACTCCTCTTCATCCTCGAGGTGACCCACCGTGCCGTCCTCGCGCGTCTGCTTCTCGGCCTGCTTGTACTCCCACTCCTCGCGCATATCCTTGATGGCGCTCGCTCTATCGAGCTTCGGGTCGTAGCTATTACCGACGCCGGTCCAGCGCTCCCACATGGAGAGGTGCTGGGGGTGGACGGCGATGCCGTGGTACTCGTGGCCGCGGCCGTCGCGGAGGTAGGTCCAGCGGCGCTCCTGCTCCTTGAGGTCGAGGCCGGTGGTGTCGGGGAGGAAGACGTAGGTGAGGATCATGCCGGCGAGGCCGAACCATGGGACGAAGTAGAACTTGGTCTCCGTATCGATATAGTTGTAGAGGATCGAGGCGAGCAGAGCGCCGGCCTTGCCGACGGCGGCGGAGAAGCCGTGGGCGGTGGCACGGACGGGGGTCGGGAAGACCTCGGCGGCGATGAGGAAGGTGACGCTGTTGGGGCCGAATTGGTTGAAGAAGGAGGAGAGGAGGTACATGGCCTGGAAGGCCTTGATGTGGTGGATGCCGGTGTAGTACTTGTAGTGGAACGCGGGAACGACGAAGAAGATGAAATCCATCAGGAAGCCGATCTGCTGCATGCGCTTGCGTCCGTACAGCTTGTTGTCGATGAGGAGCGCGGCGAGCTTATAGCCGCAGAGCGAGATGGCGATGTTGACCAGGTTCCACTGCCAGCCGGTCATCACGTTTCCAGACGCAGCAGCTTCCGGGGAGATGACCTTGATGAACTGAGATTGGAAGAGCTTGTTGCCGTAGAAGAAGACGTCGTTGCAGAACCACGATCCGGCGGTGGCGACGAGACGAGGGCCGAAGTGTGTGAAGGTCATCCGTAAAGACTTGACATCATATCCAGTGACCTTTGACTTCTTCTTGGACCGATCCAAAGCCTTGGAGGCAAGCGGCATCTTGTAGTAACGGTAGTAGACTAGCCACAAGGTCCCGACGGCTGGGATGGCGAAGGAGAGACGGAACGTCCATTGGGCGGCGACGAGCGAGTACGGTGGGTTTCCGCTGTGATTGAAGATGTAGACCAGGACGATCAGAACCAGCAGGTTGATGAGCTGGCCCCAGCCCTGCATCAGGAACGCCAGAACGACTTTACGGCCACGGTGCAACCGATCCTCCTTGGTAGAGACACGACCAGAGCCAGTGGCATTCTCCATGGCCGCTGTCGCTGTCATCGGGTACTCTCCTCCGACTCCAATGCCATAGAAAAAGAGGCCCCAGGAGTAGCAAATGACCCAAGCATTCTCAGTGTAACCCCACGAAGCTGTCAGCCAGAGAAGACCGATGAACATGATGATCGCATCTTGGATGAGACCCCATCGGCGGCCGATACTAGGGAAAACAGTCAGCATTTCCTTCTCCTTGCTTAAACGTGAATTTCGGGGTCTTCATACGCATCACCCATGATACCGACCAGGATTTGGCCAACGATGATTCCAATGACCTCGAGATAGGTCACGGCATCTACCCATTCCTTCTGGCAAACTTCAAAAGTCTTCCAGCAAGTTGGCCAAACGGCCTGGAACAACGGGGTCAGGTTACCAATGGAGAACAGGACGTATCTGTAAAGTGTCAGCGATCACTGCCCATTGAGGTATGATAGGTAACATACCCCTCAAGACCCAAACCAGCACCAGGCAAGACGGCATTCTTGATGTACCAGCCGATAGGGCTCAGAGGATCTCTCTTGAACATACTCCAGAAGGAGCCGAACTCCTTCTTGACCTCGGCTTTGTCGACCTCGGTGACAAATTTAATCCTCTTGCCGATCGGAAGATCGGCCCAGTAGACACCCTCGGGCGTGAAGAGATCGTCGGGGTAGAGGATGGTATTGAAGATTTCCTCTTCACGCTCGGGATCGTGCGTGTATGGAAGGCTTGCATGGTCATCGCCAGTCTCTGGGCCATGGGGAACGGACACCATGCCCTGGTTGGTGGGGTCATGGTGCTGGTGGTGGTGAAGTAAATCGGCCATTTTGCCAACTGCTCAAGAGGAGCTGATGTAGATGGCGATAGACTCAATGGACTTGGATTGAGACTCGAGATATCTCGCGGGGAGATGACTCGCAGGTATGAGGTGAAGAGATTCTTGCCAGAGGGAGAAAGGGTCTGGAGGAGAGGAGAGGAGAGCAGGAAGATATATAGTTGAGGAGAAGCAGGGTTGAGTAGTGCGGGATGAAGGGTAGGGGGTACGAAAAGCGGGTATGTCAAGTGTCGACTTTCGACCTTTGTCCCTCGGGGAAGGCGGATTATTTGTTCGATGCAGGGAAGCAGGTGGATGGAAAAGAGACAAGATATGCACTCGGGGTCCGCTATGACGGGCCGAAGATTTGCACTGCAGAGCAGAGCAGGATGGCGAACAAGGGCAAAGAGAGAATATATTATTATGTGCTGAGAGGAAGAAAGAGGAGAAGAGAGGAGAGGAGAGGAAAGAAAAGGAAGATAGGTCCTGTATACTATCCCTAGGTCCTGACGTTACTCTGTAGTGATATGAAGGGTAACGACGGGCAGCCGAGGGCCGGATATCTAACTAACCCTATCCTATGTACCCTACCCTACCCTACCTTAGCTCCTTTTTGCCTCACGTATATAATAAAAAGAACTAAAATCCTCGAACTTTTACTGGTACGTTTTTAGAAGATGAAAAAAAAAAAATTATATTTGAAGAAGTGGACGTGCTAGCTATTTTAATTCTTCACGCCTAAGTTGCGGCTGGCTGGGTTTAGTAGTCTGGGCAGAGAAATAAGCGGCTCCATGCTCCGCACTTGCTGGGATCTGGCCATGCGGATCACGTACGAAGTACATGCGCGTAGACATGGGAAAGATGAGGAGAGATGGGATGGATACAGTAGATAGGTCACTTTTTCTATCGATTATTGCGTTTGTTGAAGATATTTGTTTGTTTATATACCTTTGTACTGTGTTGTTTTGTTGTTGCACGAGATGAATCGGTTTGTAGTTGTAGTTGAATTGACCTCGTGTGTCCTCCATCTCGGATGGCTTATTGATGTGTAGAGAGACAGAGACTTACTTTCAGGATCAGGAATGCGGCGATACTGTGATCGGTTTCACCAAGATATAGTACATGTACTGTACTACATATAGTCGCTTCGCCGGCTCTACATTCGCATTAGCATTAGCTGCGTTACCTTACAACCCCCACCAGAAAGCAGGTGTTGAAGATTTACCCATTATTATTATTATTATTATTATTATTATTATTATTATTATAGTACCATCATCAAGTACCTTACCTTACTCCTCTTCGTGTCCCTCTTGCATCTACTGTATCTGCTCTGTAAACAACCAAGTCAAGCCAAGTCAAGCCAAGCCAAGCCGAAAAAAAAACCACTTGATCCTCTCCGGGTATTCTAAATCGCCTCCCCTCCTGGCCGCCGGCCGGCAATTCAAGTTCTCCAATTAATTTAACTATCATCTGATAAATGATTCCGTGAGCTCATAAGAGATCCAGCTATACCAAGGAAGTAAGTAGCAAGCAAGCAAGCAACCCCAATATTAAATCTAAGCCGATTATTTACAGCTTCTTGCATCGATTACAGTATATGTATGTGATCCACTACTCACCGGACGCCGAGCAGGGCAGAAAAGTTCTAATGGTGTTGTGGGGGCGTCGGTTGTTTCCCTTGAACCCTAACGCTTGTTTGGTATCAATTTACTACAGTAATACAGTAGTACAGTATTATCCGAATCGTTAATTGTTAATTGTTAATCAGATCAGATCAGATCAGATACCCACGGTATTTACCCGAGATTTTCCCCCAAGTCGCCATTTCATTCGGTTTTGTACGAAGAAGAAGTACAGCGTCAATTATTGATCGCACTGCGAATCAAAGCAAAGAAGAGTCTTCTACTGTAGGTGACAGCTAGCCAGAATAAGAATACGTGTATCACCTCGGCCTTATCCTACCCTTTTCCTCTGTTTTCTCTTTTTCTCTTTACCTCTCTATCTCTCTGGTGTCTCCTTCCTCTCACGACGTCCACCCCAACCAATCAGAAGCCCAGAATCAAGCACGTTGTGCAATGTTTGGTGTTTGAACCCCAGATCAATAATCGGATGCGCTAAAGAAAGATGGTTCTGCGCCCCTCCCCCCCCCATGCAAAAAAATTATGCAATGCAGTGTAATGCAACCTCTCCACTACTGTCTCCATTTTTATGTAGGGATGAACGGGAGGGGGGAGGGATGAAATAAAGGTAGGCCCGAAAAGGCAATTCGAGGCGTGCTTCGTTGAATTTGAGGAGGAGGAGGAGGAGGAGGGTTTTTTGTGTGAAGGGTTGAGTTTTTGATGCGAAATAGTACTGTAAGTAATTAATTGATTGATTGATTAATACTGACTGTATGTATGTACATGGTTGTCATGGAATATCGTGATATATAGGTATCAGGAGGTTACGTGCATCATGAGAGTGGTGATGCCTGATTGAGATGTTAGATATCAACCACCTTTCTTTGTCCTCGATCGGTCGGGGTCGATTTTCTTGGATGATGGGTAAATCATGTATTACAGTATTAGGCTGGACTCAGAGCTTAATTCATCTCACTTCAATCGTCAAGGTTTTCTTCTTGGGGCTCTCGAACTTCAAAGCAGCACTCTGGATGACGCTGTTCAGCAGTTAGTTACAGTAAAGTAGAATGCTCCTAACTAGTAGTTTAACTTGCTAAGTCAAGCAAGTGAGTTTGTCTGGGCTATGACCCATACAGTACATACCTAGATACCTACGAGTACGTATGACTCGCTGCCTTATTTCCTCTCATCGCATCCTCAGGCCTCAATATCAAACACCAACCCTCCAGCCCACGTGCATCATCCTCTCCTTTCAAATGGTCAATTCACCTCAAAATACCCATCGACCCCCCTCCCAAAACCAAATTATTATCACTCACTTACTTACATATCCTACAGGACCTTACCTTTAGATGTGAATGAAATATCTCATCATTCATCATTCATCATTCAACATTCAACTCCGTATCCTTCACCTACTACTTCTATCGAAATTCCAAATCGCGACCCTGCATACATGTATATATGTACAGTAGTAAAGTAGGGTCCGCTACGGCAAATTAAACTTCCAAGACGCCACAAAGCTTACTTCCAGTACCTGGATACATACACTGTATGCGCCTATGTCGTACTTCTTGACCGGGCCCCTGGGAACCCGGAACCACATGCCCAGCTTAGCCCAGCTTAGCCCAGCCTGGCCCAGCTGGCAGGTCTGGACCATGAGCAGCTAGCTGCAGGCACGTTGAGGCATACTTGACGCTGAGTGGCTACAGTACCTATTTCCACGACATCCTCCTTCTTAGAGGACTGGGGTGAGTGAGGGGATCTGTTGTGGGGAAGAAGAGGGGAGATGGATATGAACGACGTCAAGCTTCCCTTACTTGCTTAGAGCTTAACCAGATACTGTAGATCGGAAAGGGCACGGTAAGGCTGGGGATGTGGATGGGTATGGGTGGGTATGGATGGAGTTCAGGGGCGTGATTATTGACGTCTAGGGAATGAGAAGGCTGAGATTCTACTTCCTTGCTTTACTTTACTTAACTCCCTTCGTTTCCTTTTTCTTTTTCTAACTCTAAGTGTATATATATCTTCCTTCTTCTTTTTCTCTTCTTCTTCTTATCTCTTCCTTCAAACCAGGAAACCAGATGAAAAAAGAATCCAAGTATTCGCTTCGATCACTATACACTATACATACCTATTATTCGGACGCTAGACGCACCCCTTCTCATCTCATCTTATCTCATCTCATCTCATCTAATCTCACCCAGCGCATTCAAATCCCAAAGAAGCAAGTTTAAGTACTACACATATATAAAAAAAGTAAAAAGGATAAAAAGGTAGAAGAAGAAGAAGAAAATCCGGTGAGATTATTTATAAGTGAGGTCAAATCGTATATATATATCTCTTTAATTTACCATGGAAGTTAGAAGTTTATTCTCTGAGTATGACAGGACCTTGCGTAATCAGGGGGTTGGTGGTGGAGAGAAGGGGGTTACAGAGCTAGTACAGTATAAGCACCGTACCACTTGCTTGTTTACTTTCATAAAAGAGTTTTACATATAGTAATAATACCATACTGTAATAGCAGCAATAATAGCTTCTCTTCTCTTCTCTTCTCTTTCCTTCACTTTTTAAAGTCCCTTCATCTCCCATATATCTGTCTGGACTCTTCGAAGTTCGCTCTCGTGGCGTCGTGGTTGGAAAGGAAGAAGTCTAGTCTTTTGAGCTATATATATATGTATGTATGTGTATATATTTGAAGAATGGTGAGTGGTTCGGTTTTGGATTGGTGTTTGATTGAATGATGGTATTTGTTGGTATATGTAGGGTTGTATGGTGTATGTTCTTGTTGTAGATGGAGAATGCTGATTGGTTGGTTGGTTGATTGATTGATTGTAGTTTATTTGAGAGTTGTTTTTACATATGTATATATATATATGTGTGTGTGTGTGTGTGAAGTTCTAACTAGTGTTTACTGGTTAAGTGACGAGCGAGGAAAGAAGGAAAGAATAAACATTTCACATTCTCACATCCTCTCATATCCCATTACACCTTTTTACAATGAACTCTCAATCGATTCTAGAGTATTATAGTGATATCTCAACTGCAGCGCTCGCTTCAAGCCTTCAATTCCCAATTTCCCAACGCCTCTTTTGTTTCCTCCTAGCGAGTGCGTTTAAGAGTTTAAGTTGTTGCTTCTCATGTTATGATCTTTTTATATATATATATATGTATGCACAGCTCATATTTCTGAATATAAATATAATTGAAGTATTTCTAAGCTTACTTACTTGTTTACGTCTATGTTTTCGTCGATAATAATCTAATCCATCCCAGACCAACCCATCCCAGCACGCATTCGAGCCCTCGCTTACTGTAAACACACCTCTCCTTCCTCTGTCCTTCATTCTATTTCCATCCACCCATCCATCATCTCATTTCCACATGCATCTCATCAAAAAAAAACCCCCAATCAATCAATCAATCATTCAATCAACCCTCACCAACCCCCCGCTCATAAATTAAACACCCGTCGACGAATAAAAGTAAATAAAGCGAAAACGAAAAGAAGAGAAGAGAAAGAAAAGAAAAGAAAAGAAAAGAAAAGAAAAGAAAAGAAAAGAAAAGAAAAGAAAAGAAAGAGAGTTGCAGCGCTATATCTCTTCTTTGTTTCTCTTCTCCTTTTTTGTCCCTTTGCTGGCATTAGTATTGGTATTGGTATTGGTATTGGAATTGGTATTAGTATTGATTGGTATTAGTATTAGTATTGGTATTGATTGTAGTTGGGAGTTGGGAGTTGGGAGTGAATAGATAGATAGATTAAGGGTGTGTTTCTGTGTAGGCAGAGAAAGACAGTGATTTTGGAGATGAGAGTAGAGATAAATTAAAGTAGTCGGTATCGTTCGGGTGGATGCTATTATTGCTGATGTTCTGGGGATGTGGATGTGGATGTATAATGTGTGGTGACGCAGAGAGAGAATTTGTGCCATCCGGAATCTAGGATCGAGGCACGGGATGCGAAACTTTGACTGATATATATTACTTTACCAACATCTACAGTTCCCCCTTCCTATCTTTACCTCCTACCTTCTTCCTCTCGCGCTTTAACGCAGCCAAAAACTCTTTCGCCCAATTCTCATTCGGACTTCCCTTTGAGAATATCTCAATGTGAGATTCCCAACACCCATCCCCGAGCATGCTTTCCTTCGTCTCGCATACCCCCTGTTCGCTAACACCTCCCTTGGGAAACACGCCCAACTCAGCACCCATCCCCTCGTCCAGAAAGTTATCCATGACCAGCTGGCCAACCTTCTTCCTCACTCCATCAAACCGCTCTCCCTTCTTGAGGAAGATGGCAAGCAAGAGTTCCATGCCGCCTTTCTCGAGAAACTCGTCTCTGATAAGCGGTTCTCTGAGAAGACCGCTGATAGCTCCAACTTTGGCTTTGAGAGCCCCGGCGTCCTTCTCACGCCCGAGTCGGCTGCGGAGCATGGACACGAAGTTGGGGGGGCTGGCCCCCGTCACGACACCGCAGGACGGGTACATGACCATCCTGCTAAACTTGCTGACTTCCTTCAACGCGGTGGGGTTGTTCTGGATCGCCGAGGCGAGGATATTGGCTGCTTTGTGGTCCCTATCGTTTTCTCGCGCAGGCATCCTTTCGGTGCCGTATCCGAGGATGAGGCAGATGAGCTTCTCGAGGACCGGGCCATCCTTGGCAATCTCCAGGCCGTAGTAGATATCATGGGATAGTTCTCGGAGGTCGTCGAGCGCGGAATCAAAAGCCCGTGCTTCCACCTGGATGGTAATCATCGCTTTCTCAAAGGTGGAAATTTCGTCACCAGCGGTTGGGGGAGGTGGCGGGATTTTCCCGGCTGATTCATAGACGGGTGCGTCTTTGGGTATGGCGGGCTTCTGTGCCTCTGCTTCTTCGGGTTGCGGAACCACAACTATGGATTGCTCTGTTGGGAGTTGGTCCGTAGGTATTTCCAGGACCCCATCTGCTACACCCTCGTCGCCTTCCATGGGTATGTTCAGTCGTGCCTCTTTTTCTCCCGACCATATGTTCATCCGCACATGCAGACCAGGCGGTATGTTTTGTCCTTCTCTTATGTTTTGAAAATCTTTTGTTGGTTGGAAAGTCTTCGGGTAGCAATCTGTCGCATCTGTACTAGAACATATGATTTCTGTATTTGCTGACGGTGACTCTGATGGTGAAGAGACAGCTCGCACAACTATGGGAAGACTAATGCACATGAAGCCCAGAAGGCTTCGCATTGGTAGGTGAACCATATTTGGCGGATGTATATCGAACCTGGTGTCTCTGATGACTATTTTATACTATTTCCTTTGACGACACCTATCAATCAGTCACAATGGAAAGGACACGATTGACCTTCCGCTTCAATCTTCGTAGTGTCCGCCTTTGTCGCTCCGCCACTTCCACAGCGAGAACAGCTTGATTGAAGGCGTGTAGATCAAGCGGTTTCGATTTACCTTCTGCCTGGTTTTGCAATTCGATTTGCCAGGTGTCCAGAACCCAGGGGTAATCGTTGAACAGTTCTCTGCCTTCCCAGCTAGATCGCAACACAGGACACTCCTGCCACTTGACTAAGTACCAAATGCCGAAGCCTGTCTTCGAAGTGTACTGGGCGAGGATCTTCTCAGGGGGGTGATCTTGACCGTCGTCGGTATCTAGTGAGGCAAGTGATTCGTTGTCCTCTTCGAGATCCACGTCGCTCTCTTCGTCCAAATACTCGACGGGAGCTGGAGGCAAAACTGCTGAAGCCATCTTGAGGACAAGTGGCCATCTATGTGTTCAGCTAGAACTCCCGTGTGATATATTGCCACTGGGCTAATCTGTGTTTGGCCGGAGACAGACTTTACCGCCCTGCTGACTAAACATCTTAGGAACTGAGGAGCAGCCACAACCTCACATCCATGAGCAAGAGGAGTTTTGGCGCCCAATTGAACCACAATACCATGTTTGCACTCAGGAGAAAGGCAGTTGGATCTGCTGGGCGTCTTCCTGTAGCTGCTAGTCGGAGAATATCACCCTACTCGACAGCGCACCCCGAGAAAGCCGACGACCATGCTCACGAACATCACGACCACGACCACCACCATGAGCCGCCAAAGCCAGAGTCGCTTGGAGTCAGTGGATTTTCTTGAGCGAGAGATTGATATGCTGATTGTCTTGCAGACCCAATTCTATGTTGTTCTTGCCATAATTCCTCTATCCCTAGGTATCTACGCCGCGTCAAGACCAGATGCGAACGGCAATCCGAGGGGCTTGACCAACTTCATTGGAAGCTATTACTCGGAGTATAAGCAGAGATGGGCGGCGCAAAACACCCTCCATACCGATACACTTGAGAAGGCAGCTTACGACAGGAACTTGTTCCAGAGCACGCCGGGGACAAAGCACGTTGATTTGAGGTTCCCAGAGTAAGCTTCCTTGCTGTATGCCAAGGAGCTGGCGTTAATAAATGACAGAATATTTAACACCGGATCCCCATTCAACGTATCAGCTGGTCAGGGACCAAGGAATATGGACCAGTTGGTTGCTCACTACGAGAAGAAGAATGCCGATGCGGAGGAGCAGAAGCTCAAAGCTTTGGCCGCGAAGCAGAGCTAGAAGGGTTTTGATACCAAAACTGTACAATACAAATATTCTCGTGGCTTCTTTCCCCTTTTTCGCCAGTGAGACTTGGAAGATGCGGCGTGGCGGAGATCTGGTAGGTCGTTCCTTCTTCAGAAGAACAAACCCGTAAATACTTTCTCTTTCCCTTCTCTTTCCTCCACTCCCAATCTTCATTCTACAGCTTTGATGTCATCACAAGATGACTCAAGACGACGGCAATGTGGCTTCAAAAATTGCTGAGGAAAATGAGATGTTGGATCAGAAGGCCGGGGGAGGCTCAAAGGGCAAGGGAACAGGCAAGCCCTCTGCCAACCTTGGACAACGTCTCGACAATGTGGCAGATGAGGAAGAAACCTCGTACAATGCGGCCGCGGACAATTTGGAAGGTAATCAGGCTCCTGGACACATTCAAAGTAGCGGAGCTGGTCTTGGGAATGGAGTGGAGTCTGCGGGTCGCGACATGGGGAAGAGCAAAACAGTGTCCAAATCTTGTTCAGGTAATGGCGAAGATACCTTGACTACTGCGGAGATTTCTGGCGATACGATAACAGCAGCCCCCGTCGACTCTGCGACAAGCTTTGGGTTTGTGGATGCCATCTCACCGGAGTACGAGGGTCGCGTACGAGCAATGTCCCAACCTGGCTGGGACAACAAAGAAGTCCTTGCGGGGGTTCAGGCTGGCGATCGACGTATGAGCTTGATAGAGCTTTCCAGACAATTCTCCCCGTTGAATCTAAATATTGATCGACATCAGACATCAGTTGTCGGAGTATCGCAGTCGAACTCAGGACTACCACCCAGCGTCGTGGCCGAATCGTCTCATCACATGCTCCATACCAACGGCAAGCCTCCTTCTCGTCTAGCGACGCTCAACAGCGAAGATACAGGTAAAGCTGTCCTATCACCTGGCAACGTTTGCTAAGTTCTGATTCCAGTATGGGATGATGACCCTGGTCCTGTCCTCCATGTCTCAGGCCAAATCTATACCGGTAGGTTTGTCAACATCCTAAGCCATCTTATGACTCTGGCTGATATACACAGACCCCCTATATGAGATCCGCCTATGTTCGTGGGGCCAGGGTGAGCGCCATGGTATGTTTGCCAAAGTCAATATAAGGAAAGGATGTTTGATTACCTCTGAAGAATCGATGATCATTCTCTACTTTGATGATAAGCCCGCCTGCAAGCTTCCACCAGTTAAACAACAACTGGGGAGTTCTACAAGCGAAATACCGAAGGTCCCAGGCTGTTCTTCGAGCGAGGAGCCCTTAACCCTGCGTGGCCGGCTTGCAGCCGAATTTCATGAGCTCAGAAATGAGGAGCCTCCTCAAAGAGCAGCTTTCCTCATGACGCTTCATCCTGGTGATCCCAATCCTGGGGGAGAATGGCTTGAGCGGCTCTGGAATACCTACTCTATGAAAGGACCTGTCGTTCCCGGCCCCATGAATCCAGAACTGGTCGATCAAAGCTATTTCGCCGAGGGCAAAACACTACCGACGCCCAAGTCATGTCGGATCATCTACCAGGACATTTGCCATATCAGTCACTGCTGCTTTCCTAATGCCGAGCTTCGGCAGCGGCATGATTCGGCATCCGGTATCGTCTATGCCGAGCTCTACACTACTACAGATATCCTTCGAAACGATGAGATCACGATCTTCTTCAATGCGAAGGATGATCCGGGCAGATTATCTACATTATCCCATTTCACTAAGGACATTCAGAAGGCGGTCGACTCGAGCTGTGGCTGCGAGCCCTGCCTTCGTAAGTTCACGACCAGAGAATTGTGGTTGGGAAGAGATCAGAATTAGCAATAACTGTAATGTGGGGTAGGGACATTGGGGCACTGGATGTTCAAAGGTTGTCCGGCTTGCTGTATTAGATAATCAAGTATGTAGTATTGCCATTCACACCATGACTTCTTGTCTTTCATCATGTATGATTGTGTTTTTTCCAGCACTAAGCAAACTCGACAATCACTTCCCGCTCTTCTATTTCTATATTTAGCAACATGTACCCAAGACTTCTCCTTAGGTTCGAGTAGTTCTTAGCCATCCTTCTTAGTTATTATTCCAAAGCTGTTTTAGCATATGAACTTTAATCCCGGCTAAGCAAAGATTGAATGAAGTATCAAAACTTGTCAGAGCTCGCTTCCGCGCCTTGGGCATTCAAGCTTTGCTAACATCTTTGAGTCTGGCAGTCGACCAACTGCTTTGTTGTCTGATACAATCTCTTACTAAGGATTGAGAAGAATCTTATTTTCTGAAGTTGTGAATGGAACAAAGAAACTGGCTTTCTCTTCTCCTTACAACAGGGAATGTCATGTAAACAAAGGGCTTTCGACACAACAGACAATAGAGACAATGCCTCAATCTTCGAGAAAGATTTGAGGACAGGTTTATGACAAGATCTATATAATTTCAGGATGAAACCTCCAGCAAAAATCAAGCTTGCATCATCTGCAGCAACATCATTCATCTCTTATACAACTCTTGAACCAATAACAACCCACTCCTATTCTTCTTCTTCTTCTCTCACATCGGTACCAACCACTTACCTGCCTGCCCACCCACCCAGCAATTAGCCATCCATATCATATCATAACATAACACATCAATACAAATCATGTGCTACCACAAACGCACCATCTACTCCTGTAAGCACAACGGCTGGGGCCGCGAAGTACTCGCCTGCAAGCGCCAAAAGGCCTTTCTGGACGGTACTACGCGGCACTCCTGCGACACCATGCTTTCCCATCCACTGCACACTCGGTCCATCGGTGTCCCGTGTCGCATCTGTGCGATGAAGCAGAAGGAGGTGAGTGGGACGTGTACATTGGTGGAGGTGAAGGCGCGAATCAAGGAGGCTGGGGAGAGATTGGCGGTTATTCGGAAGAGATATGAGGAGGGTAGGAGGAGTGTGGAGGTTGTTGCTGAGGAGGAGGAGGAGGAGGAGGAGGAGGAGGATGGGAATGAGGAGTTTGATGAATATATCACTACAACGTCGTATTTAGGGTTCAAGCCGGTGTTTGAGACGGTTAGGGACTAGATATTTCCGAGTTACGAATGAGAGATGATAGACTGGTCTTGCTTTTGTGAGATTGTTGGAAGGGCTTTCTCTTGTCACATGCATGTTCCAGAAACTGAGGTGCATAGAGCCTTTATTACTTACTTACTTACCGACAATTGCGTATACTACTCACTTCGTATAGCTTTATCAAACGTTCAATATACTTCTGTGATTCATATGAATTTAAATATCTCTCTAAAGCACTGCTCAGAACTTGTCGGAGACATGAACTTTAACCCCGTTGTCTGCAAAGCTCCCACTCAGCCTGAACACTTAAAATCATCGGTGCTAAGCTCCAATTTCGTAAAAGTAAAAAAAAAAGTGATCTTGAATCGTAGCCGCTTGACCTCGTTTGAAAAGTGTTCCAGATTGTTAGGTATATATTGTTGGGGCGATGTTGTTGAGTAACGCATGAAAATCGTCAAAAAGTTAAGGTGGCTTCTGGAAGCTATGAGTAACACCTTTACATTTCTTATTATGCGAGATATTTCTTCGAATAGAAATAACTTTCAAAGAACGCTTAACTTGTGGTTAGTACATTCCTCCTTCGAGTCACCGAAAAGATGATTAAACTTAGAGGTTGTAGTGTAGTGTAGCTATCGTTACTAGCGTGAGATCGGTTTGCTGCGGCATTGCACTGGAAGCCAATATATATAAGTTAAGCCGCGCTTTATACATGACCCGCGCTTCAACGGAATGAATCAATTAGTTAGGAGGTCGGCATCCTCCGATCAACTTTGAGGCCGACCTCGGAAGATGGGAAGTGCAAGCGGAAGGGCTGTGAAAGTCCCGGGTAGCTAGCTGGGCGCGCGACCCCTTTTAAAGCTTCGGTTACAGGCTGCTGTAATTAGGCGAGCGCTCGCTAAGATTGAGTGCAGATGATCAGTCGGTACCAAGCCCCTCTCCAGGTTGTCGCAATAACATCCTTCAACAGATGTGCACGAATTCTTCCTTTCCGTCCATGCAAGTGATGTATACCTAGGCTTGGGTTGCATGTGAAATATTATCTTGCGTGTGAGCATTGATTTGCTGTTTGTTCTATACGGTCATTATTCATCTCAAGTCTGCCTCGTCTATACAATTATTTCGCCTTACCTGTCTCCTGCATCGAACATGTCTATGATTTCCCTCGGCACTCTCCCCATCCCACCTTCATCTTGTCTGTTTGTCCAGCCCCAAACCCTTCGCGATATATGACCTGGTATGAACTGCACAGAAGGGGAATTGTTAAAAGGTCACATGTCACAAACTCCCTTATTGTGGTGGCTTAGGAGCAGCCTTGGAGATACATATGCAGCCTAGCGCGCTGTATGTCGTCGGGATAGAGGGCTGTGGAGAACATTGGCGACGATGATCTCAACCCTCACCGAGCAATCACAGGACTCAACGTTAGCCTCGTTCTCGTCTAATCTGCTTGGGCGGTATGCGGGCGCAAGTTTCCCCTTGATATTCGTCCTGATGCGGAACAAGAAATGTGCAACCGGCTGGGCTTGACGGCTGTACATACATATGCCGCGAGATCCCTCGTGAGGCTTCAGCCTCTCTCAGATTCTTTTCTTTCTCTCTGTCTCTCTCTTTATTCTCCCCGACATATTCCACTTTTTCTTTTAAAAAAATCTACATTGCAATATAAGTCGAGAGATCAGATTTGCTTCATTGAATTTGCATCCCGCACAAACTTCCAACATGGCACGGCCACCAAACGGCTACGACGACGGAATGGAAATGGCACATTACCAAGGCGTGGAAACCAATCAGTACATGGGAATGGAAATTAACCAGTATGGGAGAGCAAACGCCTCTGATGACGGCTCCGAGAAGGCAGCTTTTCGTCAACCGGCAAATGTCTATGATGAGGATCCAAGGTCGCGACTGCACAGGGACTTGAAGACGAGACAGATTGCTATGATTGCGCTTGGAGGTGCGCTAGGGACGGGACTTCTCATTAATACGTGAGGACATCAGCTCTTAGTAGTATATTGAATCGTGCGTGCTAACTGGATCAGTGGCCCTTCTCTGGCAAACTCTGGTCCTGGTTCCATGTTGATTGGGTATGCCTTGGTCGGAGTATTGTGTTTTGCAGTCATGAGCGCAATGGTAAGTTTTGGTCGAGTATCTTTGGAATTTTTAGTATCTTATATAGCCGGGTAGGGAGAAATGGCAGCTTGGCTTCCTCTACCATCAGGATTCACGGGTTTTGCACATCGCTTTGTCGATCCGGCCCTGGGATTTGCTCTTGGTAAGTTTTAATCCTCAGCTGGCATTTTCACGACTAACGCTCCTCAGGCTGGAATTACTGGTTCAAATACATCATCACGACTCCAAACAACATCATTGCATCGGTACTTATCATTAGATACTGGTTCAACAAAGCCGACTACGACGGCCCTGGTGCGAATGGAGCTATCTATGTGGCAATCATCCTCGCCGCAATCGTCGCCATCAACTACTTCGGGGTCGGACTCTTCGGCGAGTTCGAATTCTGGCTGTCCAGCACCAAAGTTCTAGTCATGCTTGGGCTCATAATTTTCACGATTGTCCTGGCTGCTGGAGGCGGGTCGAAAAACCATCCAACAGGATTCTACTACTGGAAAGATCCGGGAGCATTTGCTGCCTACAAGGCTGGTAAGCTCACTCGTACCTAATCTCCCAGTATGTATTGACACATGATAGAGGGCGGAGGTGGTAGATTTCTCGGCTTTTGGAACGTATTGACCAGCGCCGTCTTCTCTTTCCTCGGCGCCGAACTCGTGGGAGTGACAGTAGGAGAAGCACAAAACCCACGGAGGGCCATTCCCCGAGCCGTCAAATTGACATTCTTCCGGATAGTGTTCTTCTACCTTGTCCTCATTCTCCTGCTCGGGATGACTGTTCCATACAACAGCCCTCAACTCCTCTCCGCCAACACTGCTAGCGACGAGACGGTATCCGCCGAAGCATCCCCCTTTGTCGTTGCGGCTTTAATCGCTGGCGTCCAAGGAATGCCTGATGTGATAAACGTCTGCCTCCTAATCTTCACCTTCTCCGCCGCCAACTCGGATCTCTACATCGCAACCCGCTCACTCTACTCTCTAGCCATCGAGGGCAACGCCCCCAAAATCTTCTCCCGCACCAACGATAAAGGCGTGCCCATCTTCGCCCTCGCCCTCTCAAGCGCCTGCTGTCTGATAGCGTTCATGAGCACAGATGTTGGCACCTTCAAGACCTTCTCATACTTCGTCTCGCTCGTCACCATCTTCGGAATCCTCACCTGGATCTCCATCCTCATCTCACACATCTCCTTCGTGCGCGCCCGGCGCGCACAGAACATCCCCGACACCGCACTCGCCTACGTCTCTCCCTTTGGCGTCAAAGGCAGCTTCGTGGCCTTGCTCTTCGCCTGCGTGATCACCATCTTCAACGGCTGGTCGACCTTCGTGCATGATCCCGTCACGGGCAGGAAATTCGACTGGCAGAATTTCATCGTCAAGTACATCCCGATCCTGATCTATCTGGGCATGATCTTCGGCTATAAGCTGATCATGCGAACCGAGAGGGTCAGGAGCGGGGATGCGGATCTGCACGGTGGGAAGGCGAAGATTGATGATGATGAAGCGGAGTTTCTGGCGGAGGAGATGAGGAGGACTGGGGGTGTTGAGGAGACTAAGTATCAACGGCTCTATAGACTTACGCTAGGGATTTTCTTTTGAGATGTTGAAGGATCATGGTATTATTTATTTGCGTTGCTATGGACAGGCGTTCTATGTACGAGCGAGGAGTCGGGATTTTGCCAATTTTGGTATCTGTAACTTTTATCACGATGTTTATGATTTAGAGACGGATTAGGTAATATGTACTATACTCTCGTGCGCTTTCTATAGATCTTCATTTTATTTTGGAGACCCGCCAATTCATTATTTACCATTAAACAACATTCTCTGTTAACTCCCGCATCGAGTCTAATCAATCAGCCCACAATCGACTAACCCTCCTATCGTCATCAATCCTCAACCCATCACCCTCCACCACACCCATTGCATACAATAACCCCTTCTCCCTCACCCATCCATCCCTCTCCTCCCTCCGCATGAGCGACGCACCCTCCAACCCATCCATAAACCCACCATAACCCTCATCCACCCACTCACATTCCTTCCCCGCCAAATAAACACCCACGCTCGCCACCGTACCCGGGCTCCTGGGCAACGGTCTTCCCCTCACGGGTCTCCCGATCAGCACCAAGATGCAGATAACCATGAGGATCAAGACGCCCATGCTGATGTAATTGCAGATCTCGTACGTCTGCTTGGTGATTGCTGGGGAGAAGGAGATGTTGGCTAGACAGATAGGGAGGAATTCTGCGAGGAGCGAGACGAAGCAGATTAGGGCGACGAAGTAGTGGCCGCGGCGGAGAGAGGGGACGATGGCTGCAAAGGGAGAGGTCCAGATTGGGACGAGGACGGAGTCGTTGGGGTGCGAAGAGCCTTTGAGGAGCCGATTGTAAGGAGCTAGTTTTCGGAGGTCTAGGAAGCGGTTAGTTAGTCATGTATGCATATATTATACATTTCGCATAGTGGGAAAGTTGGAAGTGGAAAAGATGGAAGTGATGATGATGATGATGAGAGGAAACGGACCTTGATCTATATCAGACCAGAATAGCTTCACTGCTACACCCAACCCGGTCATCATGAACCTCACTCCGAACCCCTGCGAATCCATGAATCGCTCGAATCCCGTATCCGCACTCGTCCAGTGGTAATATGAAATCAGCGCCAGCAAGCCTCCGAGCAGAATAAATGCCGCGACATAGTATAATTTTTCTCTGATAACCCACCAGACCTTTGCGCTTCGCGACCGAGTAGAATTCATACTAGCTGTTTCCACAGTAGCAACCGCATTGCTCTTCGAGCCTACGACGAGCTTGTACTGTCCTTTATTACCGGATCTTGCTGTTTTGGTAGCAAAGCCCGTTTCGACATCGGTGTTCACATTGACGATTCCATAGCACGGTCTCTGATCCGCGCTCGTAAAGTGGGAGAGAACATATCTTCTTCCAGACAATATGCTTCTCAACTCCTTATCTTTTACCAGGGAATCTATCTCGCGGAAATCTTTCAAGATAGGAGATTTGTATAGCAGGGAAGCGAGGCCGACGATGCTAAGCGGCTCGGAGAAGACGCCTGAGTTGCGACGGAAGTTGAAGACGAGAAGCAGTATGAGCAAGATGGCGATGAAGGCAAGGATTCCCTGCATACCGCGCACGAGACCGGGGTATACGCCCCAGACGGCGTGACATGAGCCTTTGGGCATGTTGGGTCCACATGTTCCGCTTAAGCTGACGAAGAAGGCTTCGGATGAGAGGGGGGCAAGGAGAAGGACGGCGAGAGAGATGAGTGACGACCAGCCGACGATGAAATGGCCTCTAAAGAGAGATTTGAACGGCATGGTAATGAGGAACGACGCTCCATAGTTGAGGCACAGGGATCGTTCGGCAAGAGCTCCGCCAGGTCGTGTTAGTTGGTAGAAAGGCTCGAGTTCGCGGATTGTGCTGTCGAGGATTCGCCACGGGATTGTATAGACGACGGTGAGAATCAGGGGGATGAATGCTACGCTGACATATTGCACAAGGGTGATTTTCGGTGCTACAGTCACTCCACCATTGGACCAAGTTAGATAGGTTCCGGTTGAATTAACGAAAGTTGCTGTTGGAATAACTGCGTTCGTTTTGGAGGGCTTGTTGCTGGACACAGAACAGTGGTCAGACTTGGAGAGTTCCAAACAAGGTCGTGATAAAGGGGGTACCGCATACCTTTCCTTCCTGCTAGCTGTGCCGGTTGCAGCAACTTCTCCGACTACAGTAAATGTCTGTCCATTGACCTCCGTCAGTACCTGAAGCGGCTCTCCATTAGCGTTAGTTGCGCTCTGGCCAGACGATAGAGTGGACGATTTTCCATCAACGATAGCTACGACGGGCTTAGGAGGGACGTTTGCAGCATTCATGGCTGTAGTTTGTGTCAAGATCGAAGTTTGGCCGTTGGCAATGACAACAATCGGAGCTGGAGCAGGAGTCGCTTCAGAGTTTCCCGCAGGGCTCGACACCTTGGGAGCTGCCCCAGCAGGCGTTGGAGTTCCCAAGTCGAGATATCCGCCAGCTGGAGTGACAGCAACAGTAGATGCCGGGTTTGCATTTCCAACACCTACAGCAGGCCCAGGCGTCGTTGTTTGGATGACGTCTGGCAATGGACTAGGATCAGGTGGAGGTGTCGGCAACCTTCCATCTCCAAGGTCGAGGTACCCTCCTGCAACTGTGCTGGCCGGTCCTTGATAGTCCGTATCTGTGGCTGTTGGGTCGAGGTAGCTAACTGATGGTGTAGAGGTGACTGATGGTACGGCGTCTAGCATAGTGTCTGTTGAATCTATAGTGGCTAGGAGATCATCAATATGCTTCTCCCTGTTGGACTGGCACTGCTTCTTCTCTGAGACAGGGAGCCTGTGCAAGCGTCAGGATGTTTTGTAACTCACACCATTGCCGTCCATTGAGCGCTCGACCGATATTCAAATTGAATGTTTGATTCAGCTCATCAGCGACAGTGCTCAACGTTCCAACTCCAGCATGTGCAGGCAAAGCTCGACATGCAATTTCTGACAATGTAATAAGACCAAAAGTGCATAGCAATAAGAACACAAGAACCGGGGTTCGTGTTGCAAACGGCTTGTAAAAGCCTCGACCTGTAAGGGTTATTCATCAAAGACCTCAAACGACATGAAGATATAAACAAACCTGTATCCGAAAATTGATCTTGCATGTTAGAAATTCTGCATAAATGTCGATATTGGACCTGCAGCAACTGGAGGAATCCGTAGGGTAGTCATAGTACATGAACAAAGCCAAGACCCCAGCCAAGAGATTGTTTACTCTAAGGCTTGGTCTCTAACGGAGAACAGTTGTGTACAAAATGCCTTGCAAACGAATCAAATCAGAGATATAGGAGTTCTCGGCTGTGTGAAAGCCATAGGTGAAAGTTCGGAGGTGAGGCTTGAGGCTGAAGCTTGGCAGCTGCAAGCGCGAATCAAATGCGACAAAGAACAACAAAGCAGGTGAAGCACGAGACACAAGCCGAAATGGAGAACTTCAAATATGAAATGGAAATAGAAATACGCGGTACTTTCCATTAGTTCCAGCCACATACAATTGCTTCTGTATGAGGCCACTCCAAGCTCAAATGCGGTGGCTGCCGCTTTCCAATCAGACGGAGACATTTCAATAGTGCCATTCTCCCAGCGTGATACATAATATACATTTGCCTTGCAGCCAAGCAAAATTCCCAGAATCCAGGATTCCGGAGTCATGCCACATCATGACATTCCTCTGTGCCCAATCATTGCTCAATCTCCTCGAGGCTCTTGACCTTCAACTCTGCTATCCGCAGTATGGTGAACTTAAGTTTGCTCTTGACGGTCTTGATCTTCCTGTTCCTCCGCTTGGTCTTCTCCTTAATCCTCATCGGCTCAGCCTCCACTCCCATTACTCTCGCCCTGCACTCGAATATCCTCTCGTCCACGTATGGTGTCCCCTTTAGTGTGTAGTCCCGAGATCCCAAACTCGATGCTCGGTTCAATCGTAGCACATCCCCAGGTACGACTCCAGGCATGTGGAATGGTAGCCGCACCAGATCTCCGACTGTGACAAGATATGGCTTTCCATGAATATGTGCGCTGACGTAGTGAGATGGCTGTGTTGCCAGTAGAGGGAGAAGCTCCCTGACTGATGACGAGAGCGCAAGTGGTGTTGGAATCGATGCTGGTTGTTGCGGTACTGATCTCTTCGTTATTCTCGGTGGGAATGATATAGCAGCTGGTACTTCTGCCGTAGATAATTGAGGCGAATCGAGAACTCCTCTAGGTGATTCGACATGTTGTGTTGTGGCATTGAAGTATCGAGCGCAACTTGGGAGGAGGAAGGAGGGAGGGAGCGCGGAAGATGGTATTCGAGTGTCCAGAAGAGACCTCCTAACTGATCTGCTGAACATCTTGAGGTTAATGTTCTGGCCTCCAACTCTTGAAGCAGTGCAGTCCAGCTCGAGGGTCCAAATCTTGAGATTTCGTGATGAGTCAGCAACATGTCGACTAGGCCGAAAGGCGACTAGGTCGGTCCTATACAATTAATTCTCCATCCAAAAAATCTCTCTTATCGGATATCGCGAGCCTCAGCTTTTCGACGAAATCCCCCACATACCAGAAAATCGACTCGACCGCCCATCATGCCTCAAAATGAGTATATGGATAGGTGGCGCAAGCTGCATGGTCGGAGACTCGATCATGAAGAGCGAACCCGGAAAAAGGCGGCACGAGAAGGCCACAAAGCCTCAGAGAATGCACAGAAGTTAACTGGGCTGAGAGCGAAACTATACCAGAAGAAGAGGCATCATGAGAAGATCCAGATGAAGAAACAAATCAAGGCACACGAAGAGCGAAATGTCAAGTCATCCGCACCGAACGAGCCCAGCAGCACTCCTCTTCCACAATATCTCCTCGACCGAAGCAACCCTACCTCCGCGAAGGCGCTCTCCTCAGCTATCAAGAATAAGCGCAGTGAAAAGGCGGCTCGATTCAGTGTACCATTGCCCAAGGTCAAGGGAATTTCGGAGAATGAGATGTTCAAAGTGGTGAAGGTACGTTTGAAACTTTGGGAAGCCTGAATCTGTCATGCGACTTTATTCAGAAGAATACTGGTGGGGGATACTCGAGGCTTGGTAGTGCCCAGTTTCTGTAACAGCCATTTTTGGGAACGGATTTTCCATCCACGCAGATTTATCTCGAGATTCGACAGAAACAGAACAATGCTGCCCACCTCCAAGTCTCATTGCTCAAGTTCCTTTTGGTTCTACGTGGTAAAGAACCCTGCTGATACACATTACTTAGACCGGAAAGAAGACTGCCAAGAAGGGCTGGAAGAGAATGATCACTAAGCCAACTTTTGTTGGTCCGGGTATGTTACATCGACGCATTTATTGTTCATTTCCGCTAATATCTCGGTACAGATTTCACGAGAAGACCTGTCAAGTATGAAAGATTCATCAGACCAATGGGTCTGAGATACAAGAAGTGCAACGTCACGCATCCAGAACGTTAGTTTCCCTTGCTAGTAAAAACACATCTTTCATCATGACTGAGACTGTTTGATGCATGACATCATCAAATACTCTTGCGTATATTCTTCGATGACAAGATTGGCTGCTAACTTGATATTCCTGGACTTCAGTAGGTGTAACTGTGCAGCTCCCCATAATATCTGTAAGGTTTTTCCACTGGCTCAATATTTTCGCAACGAAGCTAATAATTTCCCAGGTCAAGAAGAATCCTCAAAATCCAATGTATACGCAACTCGGAGTTTTGACAAAGGGAACCATCATCGAGGTTAACGTCAGCGAGTTGGGTATGGTTACAGCTGGAGGAAAAGTTGTCTGGGTAAGTGCATATTTCAAACGATATTCGAGACCTCAATGCTAACATACTCTTCAGGGTAAATGGGCACAAATTACGTAAGTAATCACATCAGCGACCTACATCCTGTCTCCTGTCTCTAGTAGACGTGACCCACGCAGTCCTAGGAGTACCACGCATTTGAAAAGCCTGTCATAAAGGAGAAGCTGCTTGACTTTATGAAAAACACTGACACTGTATTTGTAGGAACAATTGCGAGAATGACGGATGTGTAAATGCGTAAGTTCACCTCCAAGAACGACAAGATCCAAAACTAATACAATCAGTGTTCTCCTTGTCTGATCGCCGCTACTTATCTGGGAACTGTATGGCAAGGAGTTTGGGCGTCTGAGGCATACATAAAAATGAAGCTTGAAAGGGAATAGGAAGCTACATAGTCGATAAGTTTGATCATAAAGACCTCATAATCTCCAAATTTTATGATTATGTAAGTCGTTAGCGTGTGCTTGTGATTGGTATCCTCGTACCTGCCAGCTAGCTCCCGTTGAACTCGTACCTTCAAAAGATGCCGCGTATCACTTTCAGCTTTTCTCTCAATTATACCAGGCATCACTAAGATTGAGAAGAGCTTGTCAGTCTTGGTACTGGAGCTTACTATATTTATATACGCACTATAAATCAGAGTCTTTATTGTTTCCTGCACGAGACCAAAATGCGGCCGACACCAGTTGCTCTTTCGTCAAGCGACTCACATTCCAGTGTCAGAGATCAAGCTATTGAGCTCACTGCACCACGCAAATTTCACCGACTCTTTTATCTGCCAGAGACAAGCGCTCATGGGCAACTGAAAATCACGTACTCGATTGCAGGAACTGATGTTGGAGAGGATAATGTTCCAACGGTTCTGTTTTGCGGTGGGATGTTTGGCATGAGATGGATGGCTGTCATGCAGAACTGGTTTGCGGAACGGCAACGAGTAAGATTGTTATTCATTGACAGGTGAGTTGCAGAAATCTATGGGTTCAGAAGGAAGTGTGGTCTATCCAAGGCAACACGTGATGTGAATAGTCTACCTCCTTACTCTGTTCCTTTGTCTTATGCTTTGCTTGTTTCAGTTCATAGCAGAGAAGGTGCTGATGAATTACTTTAGACCAGGCTTTGGTGGTAGTACACCAGTACCTATCCCCCAACGCATCCCCATCTTCCTCGAGTCCGCAGTTGCCCTGCTTGCTCACCTAAAGATCCAGCACATTGCGCTTGCCGCGCAGAGCGCCGGCACTATCTATGCCCTCAATTTCATATCTCATCACCCCGATTTGCTGTATCCGTCCAATCCAACTTTGACACTTTTCTCTCCCTGGGTCCACCAATCGATCTCTGGCAAAACAGGGCTACAGATTGCGAGTTCCTTGCCAGAATCAGCTTTAAATCAGTGGAACAAGATAGTCGGTGGTGTCGTCACCAAAGGTGCACCGGCGCTGCAGTATAGCTCCGGTGCCCTGAGCGCCTTGACAAATCTCTTCATTACCCCTGGTGTCGGGCAAGAGTCAAAGGAGAGGAAAGTCCAGAAGGAGAAGGAATGCGAAGAACGCTTCGGAGTAAGCCTAGAAGTCAAAGAGGAGCTCATCAAAACCGTGAACAAATTTTTCTTTGAAGCGGAAAACACGACGGGCGGGAATGAGGAAGCGAAATTGTGTATGAAGGCTACTGCAGGTACGAGCTGGGACCGCTGCGAAGTGTACCCGACGTTTGTTCAGGAGCTGAAGGTCATTTGGGAGGAGAGAGCCAAGAATAGTGGGAAGAAATTGAGATTGAGGATTGCCTTTGGAGAAGGAGACGATCTCATGATCGGGAGAAAGGGAATGGAATATTTCGAGGAGCAGTTCAAGCAGGAGAGGTGTGGAGAGGGAGTGGAGGTTGAGGTTGTGGTCGAAGAAGGGACGGATCATGACACGATCATTGATCCGATGTTTGATTCAATGATGAATTTTTATGATAGGGTAAAAGAGGGATGGGAGTGATAAGAATGGGGTTGGCCACTTATTGTTATTGGAAGTACATAGATGTACCTGAGGGCAACTTATATCACCAGACTAGCTTAGGGTAACATTTCTCGGAAGTTTGGACCAAGCCATAACCTATCCATACTACTAGAGCCCGGACCCAAAGCAGCAATTAGACCGCCCTTCAAAATGCTACTGAAAATTGACAACACAGCTCATCAAGGCATTCCACATACGCTGCATCCCCTCCTAGGATCACTGTCCTGAGATAAATGGACAAGCAGCCAGCGTTGTGCCACTCATTTCATTCTCAATCGCCGCACTACCCTCACCCTCAGTAGCAGGCTCATCTCCATGTAATGCTGTACTAATATCTTCGCCAGGCTTTGGCGTATATACTGATCTCGTAACCGTGCCCGCGGGGGCTATCTGGCGAAACATCTCCACAGGATCAAACCAAGTCTCCACGCTTTGCAGACGCACTGCCGAGTCTACTTTCGCAATCGTCATCCCTTGGATATCGATTGTGCCGCCGTGGGCTTTGGCTGTGACTTTCTCCCCTTTGCTGTTGCATGTTAAGGATTGGGGGAGATAAGCGAGATGGGAGAAGAAGGGGGGGGTTACGCGAATGTCAACCTACTCATTGATTCCCACATAATCGTTCTTCATCACTCCCCAATGTCGCCATTTGAAAGCCACCGTCGGCGGCCCGCTATACACCTCCAGCACCTCCCATGCAAAAGTCGGCACTGCTCATGGAATTAGTATGTGTTTTTTATGAATGTTCCAGAACGAGGTGTCGAATAACACACAATCGACTCCTCGCTCTGTTAGATCTTGGAAAAGAATGTGACTCTTACTCATTCTTTTGAATGTCTTGTGGCTAGATGCAAAGTCCGAGTTCACAGGGCTATAGTAATCATTGGGTGTGATGATGGCATTGTATGTCCCTACTTTCAGCATGTACTCCGCAGTTTGGGGCGGCCCGCCATTGATGGAAAAGGTATAGTTGGGGCGGTCGATGTTCCGCCAGTCAGAAATATCGGGCTTGAAACTAGCTTCAACTTCCCAGTTCTTCACTAGATTCTCGACGAGGTTCGGAAGGCTGGTCGCAGCGTGGGCCTGGGTCTTTGCTGGAAGATAACTTTAGTATATAGGCTTGACTTGAGGTATATGCTTGCGGATAGGTGTTCCAAAATGAGATCTAGGCATACTCTGTTCGTAGACTTTGCGGGTGTTGGAATAATCTGGTGCTTTACCATATCTCCACTTAGCAGATTCATCCTGTAGAGTGGCGTTGGGACTAAGAAGGTAGTCTGGTAGCCCGGATGTCTTGGCAGGAGAAACTTGGGTATCAGCAGCAGCCATGGTGGTGATAATTAGCCCTGAAGGTTAAAGGTATGTCCGCTACACTGGTGGTCTGCAAAGGGCTCTGGATGAATTGGCAAGTAAGTACGCTAAGAGTCTACAAAAAAGTCCGAGGCTATGTGAGTAATGATGCGGCTTTGAGTGGTGAAACCAGAGGAGTCGGAGTGTGATATACGAGATACTGAAGGTGCCCTCGCCCCCACGCATTTTTTTGTTCTTGCCAAACTGAGAAACAGGTGCATATGTAGTTGAGGAATAAGTAATAAGTATGCAACTGAAGAACAATGGACTGGATAAGACTCCGATGGCCTGCAGTCAGCAGGACTGGGTATTCTGCACATGTCAAAGACATCCTTGCTATTGGCTTTTAGATTCATTCCATTGAAACCGGGCGCAAGATCTTGCTAGAAGATGTTAATGCATATCCTGCGATAGGCCGAAGATCCCTGAAATGAACGGCTGCTCCGGGATCGCGCCCGGTTACTCTCTGATCCTGTCCTGCAGGTCATATACAGAGGCTTGAAGGATTTAACCTGGCCAGTGCGAAAGAGCGCTCTTTTATCAGGCAGGGTTGAGGTCTAGACCGCCCTTTTAATGAATCCAAGGTAAGGTTGAGGCCGTTTTTGAATTATGTTGTACTAATGCTTGGCAAGCATAGCAGGCGTAGAAATCTCCACGCTGTGTTTACAAAGTTTGAGATAGGACTGTGAAAATAATGATAAGATTCATGGTGGTTTCGGATCTTTTTGAAGAAAATTCCACAGAGGGGACGAGCTGCCGTCTTGCAACTCCAACCCAGTTGAAAGTAAAGAAAGACGATGTAGAGTCTGTATGTTCAGGAACTTCTAACACTTGCTGCTTAGGTGCGATCGAGGGACCAGAATATGATAGGAAACACTCTATCCTACCCTAAATTTTTAATCAAAAACGGCAGGCCGAATTGGGCGAGTATCAACTAAGAAAAATCAAATCAAGGATAATTGCAAATGAACTTTGGTCATTAGGGTTGAACAACAATTGCAAACTGAAGGTTCAGAAACGCTGGCTTGGAGACTTCCATGATGATCATTATAGTAGAATCTAGAAAGCAATCACAGAACCCTACAAGAGATGCCGTGCTGGTTTTCTGATCAGCCTGAGAGAGTGTGTCTGCTTCATCATGTGAAAATCCGACAAAAGCATCATATGCGAGATTTTTGAGTCCTCCCATTACTATAATGGAGGTACGAGGGCATCGAGCAATGGTCCGACTGGGACGTCTACCTGGGCTAATTAACAAAGCGGTTTTGCAAAACATCGAAATTGAATTTGAAGATTTTGGAACCTCAGCCTGATATCGATAGTATGTTACTCAAGCAACCTCAAGTGGTCATGTATACGTGATTGAGAATGACAAGTCTGCACTCGAGTTTCTGAAAGTTCTCAAGTCCACTCTTCTCACCCGCGAATGATTGCATTTCGATACGTAATTCGTGTTTGGGGCCTGTGAGGTATAATCGAAGTCGATGCTGTAGGTTACTTAAAATCTTCATTTACAAGGAGTTGGTGCCTGGGCTCCAAGTTCCTGCCTTATTTGCAGCCTGAAGCTGAGCAACTTGCAAGCCAGGCTAGACCCCTCCAAACCGAGAAACCTCGAACCTCCCTCAAACCACACGACATAACAATATCTGGACTGCTAGAGCCCAGCCAGCGATTGGATTTTCAAGATGCTATTTTTCAGGTTTGTAAACTCCGATAAAACCAAAGGACCCTTGCTGTGGGACAGATTCTAACTGCTTGCCGGCGCAAACAGCTTCTTCAAGACCCTAGTTGACCATGAAGTCACCGTCGAGCTCAAGAACGACATCCAGATTCGCGGAACCCTGAAATCGGTTGATCAGTATCTCAACATTAAACTCGATGATATATCGGTGGTGGAGGAGCTCAAGTACCCACATCTGGTTAGTTTGTTGTTCCGTCATAAGACGAAACCTTACCATGCCGGGACCTTAGCAAAGGTATATTGGCTGATAGATACTTCAGTCCTCTGTCAAAAATGTCTTCATTAGAGGCAGCGTGGTCAGATACGTGCACTTGCCCGGTGGATCCGTAGATACGGCGTTGTTGGAGGATGGTTTGTATCCCCTGCTCATTGCCATCAGTATCTTTACTGAATCGTTCTGCAGCTACACGGAGAGAAGCTGCAAATCAAGCTTCGAAGGCGAAATGAATCCAGTCGCTGGGTACGTGATACATATGAGATGAAGGAAATGCATTTTAGAGAGACGATTCATGAATACACACGCGACCGCCGGCCCATTATCAAAAGGTTACATATACGACCGACGTACTGCGAATTTTCAGGGAAGAGAATCTCGATTGTCTTCTGATCAAAGGGATCAATATCCCCTTCTAGATTAATCGGCAGAGGCGCGAAATGTAGCATATGGAGGGGAGTTCAGGGTTGGGTTGAGAGCAAATTGCATGGGGGTGCAAGAAGCAAGAGGCTACTAGAAAGAACAATATCCAATTACAGATCACATTTAATCCCGGATGCAGCGATTGATCTGACTCGTAAATTGAGAAGGATAAGAATTCGATAATCCTGAATTAACCAAATGTGTTTACGCTCAGGCAATTTATCTCAACCATAACAAACCCCAATTATATTAGGGCATCGTTTTATCCTCTACCAGTACGCTTCATTTATTGTACCAAACCTTTCGAGGAGCTGCACATTTAGCGTCCTTTAATATCACGAGATAACTATCGCGTGCCTATACTTGAAAATAGCTTTGCAATATTAAATCGAGTTGCTTGTAAAGAGATATTGGCATGATACGAAACCGCAACTTGAGAAGCTCGAGGCTCGTGGAGATGTCTATAAAGAAGCTGGACGGGAAGTGGCCGATCTTTGGCACTACTAGTTCCAATTGTAAACACAAGTTATTGTAAGCAATTCAATACTATAATATTTGTGAATACTTGTAACATATTGATTACAATTATGACATTGCATTGATTTCTACCGTAAATAGCAGTACCTTCAGAGATTTTGTCAAGTGATGTTCTGGTGTTGCTGGGCTCCTGCCAAAAATCAGCCACTTCCCGTCCCCGCTTCCAGAATGTGTAGCCTTGCGTCCACACGTGACTTGGACAGTCAAGATCCCTGCCGAATTCTTTATATGCATTTCGTTCACACTCTTCGTTACAAAAAATACATCACTGGCGCGGGCGGGAACAATACAGTACCCTCCCCCGATCCTCTCTATTCCTTCTCCAGTATATAATACCCAGATGCTTTTATGAGCTATCACCGTCTAGTTAATCAGAGGCCCGCTGTCGAAGCATTCTGATTGTTACTACCTTTCGCCGCTCCTTGTTATTCACGCCACCGCAATCATGCCTCCTGTACGCTCCATTTCCTCTCGAATGTGTAAGCCTAACTAACAAATGTTATAGATCGGTGACCTCCTCGCTCAAATCACTGGGGAACCAAGCCCTACGCAGTCAACACATGACATAGCTTTCCCCTCGAAGCGCAAGGCCGATGAGCAACTCCGAAAACCAGTCGGCAAAGTACAGAGGGTGGGAACAGAGACACCGGCAGTCAATTCACCACAACCAGTAACGCAAACAAATAGGCCATCTACAGTAAACACTTCTATGACAAAGATGAAGTTGGAGCAGGACAGTCAAAAACCCGCCTCCGGTCGACCGTCAACTACCACCACATTCTTCAAGAACGGACAGCCAACGCCGCCTCCATCGAACGATGTGGCCAAGGCTCCGCCAAAGAAGGGTTCGTTTGCGGAGATCATGGCTCGAGGTAAGGCAGCACAGTCAACTTTGAGCCAGGTTGGAAAGATTCAGCACAAGCGTATTGAAAAGTTGCCAAGCAAGCGGGAAAGGGAGGATATGAGAGTACAAAGATCATCGAAGCTCCAGAAAAATTTGGCACCAGATAGCAAGTTTAGCAGAATGGGCCAAGCGCCTCTTCGCAATGGACAAAATGGCGCAAGAGACAACGGGAAGATCGGAGGAAATGGAGCCAAACCGAGTGGGAAGGGTCGTGCAGAGCCCGAAGCTGAGAAGAAGGTCAAGAAGGCCGCTCTGGCGACTACTGGATATACAGGAACCTCGCGCCCCCCACCCGCTGGAGCTGCCTCGAAGTCCTCCGTTTCCACTTCTTCATCGCGCTATGACCGAGGTTCGGATCGTAATAAATATCGTAACGGCAGACATGGAGCACGCTACGCTTATGCCGATGAAGAAGAGGAAGACGAGGAGGATGAAGATGATGAGCTAGATTACGCGTCAGATCTCTCTGATATGGAAGCTGCTGCGTATGAGGTCGACGATGAAGAGGAAGCGGCCACTCGTATTGCTCGACGTGAGGACGCGCTAGCGCTTGCCGAAGAAAACAGTTTGAAGCGGGAGAAAGAAGAGAAACGGAGACGACTAGTTGCTATGGCAAAGTCTAGGCGCTAGATTCAGGAGCCACAATTTGGTGATTGAGTTGTAGCAGGACTGAAAGGTGGCTTTCCGGGCTATGCTTTAGTTGAGATATGCATTCGAGAGCTGTTTGATAAGGGTTTTGTATGTTTAGCGGGATGGCGTTCAGAGGGCAAAGAGCATTCTAGGCGTTGCATTCCTCAAAGCTGCCATGGCAGTTGTGGTCAAGTTTGTATTGTTTATGATAGCTACAAAAATTCGATGAGTTAAAGCAATCATTATTTCCGTATGAAGTGCAACATACCGAATTGCCTTTCACATTAGCTAGGAAATAATCTCCTAGCTCTTGATAGGAGCTAGTTAATTTCCTTTTATCAATCATGCATTTCCTACGGGCTAAGCAAAGCCAACTGAGGTTTAAACTGGGGTTCCAAGGTACCAGAAGCAATTGAGATTGGAGATTCAACATAGTTCAGCGCTCTGAGTCAAATGCTCTCAGGTCACTCCAGTTACATACCTGATTCTCGAGACACATAACCCCTCTTCCTGCCATTGAATCCAAAGATTAGCTTCAAAAAGACATATATATAGCGAACTGCCACAAAACATTTCCACCGATCGCCTTCTAGATGTGAAGATGATTCGCGCTTATTTCTTTGAAACGGCACTGATAAATGTATTTCCATGCAACATAATAGTAGTAAATGTCTTCTTCGGGCGTGTGTGTTAAGCGAGGAAATAGGAGTAAGGTAAGCAGCCTGGAAGGGGAAGCAGATACAGTAGACTGCTTTTCGGACCCACTACCAAGTCCTTTATTGGAGTCTTACGAGACAATGCGGCCTGTCGAAGTGTACAACTTATGATTCGCTCTTCAAAGTGCTTTCAACAGCAATCGTAACGGTTAGCAAGTGTCACACGCGAAAACTGGTGTTGGATGGGTGCACAACTATAGGCAATCATTCGGAGAGTGTTATTAGTTGGCCATTGTAGCAGAGTTTTGACATTAGAATAAGACTGGGGACGTGAGTGGGTTGCTTGTATGCCGATATGCGTTTTGGGTAAGCATCACCATTCATGAAGCCTAGAGTTCTGGTTAGATGTGCTATGTAAGAACCGGCAATCATTCTGGGAAGTCACCCAGACAGACACTTTG
Source organism: Ploettnerulaceae sp. D365 (assembly GCA_003988805.1). Taxonomy (NCBI): domain Eukaryota; kingdom Fungi; phylum Ascomycota; class Leotiomycetes; order Helotiales; family Ploettnerulaceae; species Ploettnerulaceae sp. D365. The sequence goes on along the minus strand of QYAL01000021.1, from coordinate 20,767 downwards.
AAGATCCAGTAATGAAGAAGTCGAATGCAGTTAAAGAATTTCTTAGCTTATCTCTGAAATCCATTCTGGGGTGCAGAACCAGGATTTGGAACAAGCGCTTTGGTTATTTGACTAGGGACGAAGGCGAGGAATGGGTGTGATGTTAGAACTACCCGTATTTTATCACCTGCAAACGAGGACCCCAGAGGAAAGCTGCAGATGATGAGAATATTTCAGAAACTCGAGCATGAATGACTAAAAGTTGAGCGATGACCATCAATGGACTCCCGGCACGCCTGGTTACACTAAACAGTAGCATCGGCGAACACTAACCGGTCACTGAAGAAGGTCTTATAGAGTGAGTACCCGAATAAGGGACATCACTAGCGTGGTTTCACATTTAAGTAAAGATTCAATCCGTATTGAGAATCAACCTCGACCTGTTGATGTCAAATAGATAAGACCAGGTTTCTTTACTAGGGAGCCGTTGGCAGCGGGAGCCTTCGGTGGAGCCGAGCGATAATCTCAGCGTAGTGTACTTCCTCTCCAGAATTTATAATGCCATGGCGAATGAAGAAGTCGATCATTACCAGCGCACTATTCGTCTTGAACTCCCCTTTGTACAAGCCCTCCTGTACCTCACCGACACTCATCAAGCTGAACCCTTTAACCTCGTCGTCGTTTTGTCGGCAAATGACTTCTTCCGGTAGCTCGAGGTCGTAGACGTAGATAATATCAGACGAAAGTAAGCCCTGTTCGCCATTGCCGCGAGGATCTGTAAGTCCGACATAGGTTATGCATCCACAGGCTTTCGTTTCCTTCCGTACCAGATCTTCCGCGAGAGAAGCCTCCTCATCTGCTTCCCGTACGATGCATTCGAATGGTCCTTCTCCTGCTGCGACCCCACCTGCTACAGTCGTATCAAGACAGTTGGGATACGTGAATAGATGGGCCGAACGTCTTGGAACCCAGATCTTCAAGCCTTCAGCAGTTCTTGAGTACGCTGTTAGATGAGCACCACGTGACACGAAACCGAACAAATTGCCAGCATATCGTTCAAACGAGACCGGGACCTTGTAACCGACAATTGGGTACGGTTCGCTATGTTTCTTGTGGATGACATCGAAGGTATCTTCATCAATGCTCTTTTGAACAAGCTTCGAGAAAGCATTTGTACAGGCTGTGGAGAGGTTGTTCTTATCTTCAGGTTCGAGGTAGATAGCTCTGGTTTCGTGGTTGACACGGAAGTCTGAGGTCCACGGCATCTTGTTAACTATTTCAGGAAGCATGAGGCCATGAGCTCGTAGGTCTTCAGGCATAAAAAACTGGTAGAGAGTAGACCAATGAGCGAGTGCAGATTGAAAGGGCTCATCGTAGGGAAAACTAACCCAATTCATCAGTCAAGTAAGGATAAAGATACAGTGTATGTACCTGTCGCAATCATTGATAAGATCCAGATAGCTTTTCGATGCAGGAGACATATCTGAAAGTGGAAACTAGGTCCTCACAACTCTCAAGTTTGTCTCGACGTACGTTTGTTGCCCAGACAAAATTACAATCTGCATGAAGGAGGGTCTCGAACTGTGGAGAGTTATATTTTCGGTGCGTAAGATGACGGAGTGGGGGAGCAGCTTGACGGTTCTTGAATATATATGTTGGTTAAAGAGGACGCTGAGGTTAATTACTGCGTACAAGTGGACCTCGCTTATATTTCGGCACATCCTACCCCATACTTCGTACTCCTCGGTGACCAGCAGCACATCAGTCTACTTCGGTGTTATCAGTAGCATAGCATACAGAGCGTGGAGAGATCAGATGTGCAATCATGATTCGACTGACTAGGGTAGGTAATGCTAATTTGAGGACATTACAGTTTAACGATCATCCACAGAATTGTAAAGCGGTGCATACTCAGCGCTAGCCTTGGTTACATTCTACGTTCCGGACTAACATTATACTACTATCTAGCTTACCTTGGAGGATAGGGATCAGATGAACTATCATTGGGCTAAAGAGGAGTACGGGAAACAAGGGCTGTAAGAGAGAAATGGGACCCTGTTAGTTAAATGTTGCAAGGATTTCACTTTGAAGGAACATGAATTAGACTACCTGTGAAACATCTAGCTGGTTGGCTAATAAAGGAATATCATGGGGCAAGCTGCAAAAAATTGATCGTGGACCATCCAGTTGTGGACAGCCTTCAGAGAATATGAAGCGGAATCGGAAATCAACATCCAGCTCTGCGTTTATAGGTTGTTGAAAATGGCAAAGATGGCTACTTAGGCCCTGGAAGATATTGTATTGAAAGCCAATCATTCTTGTGATACGGTACACTAGTTGTTTCTAAGTATCGCTCTGGAAGAGGAAGGCAGGTGAATGCACTCGCAATCATCGTAAGATGTTTCATTAACTTTTGACCATCTATTCTAATAGATGGCCGAGGAATAAACGAATAGAGAGGTGTACGAGAAAGTTTAAATAAGTAGCGGAGGAGTATCCCAGGCCGGTGGAGTCAGTGAAAGGTGTGTTTAAGCATTTAATATTGACTCCCACAGCAATGCCTTGTTGGAATTCACATTGTCGCTAACGACTTTGTGTCTCGCTGCAAGAGTAAAATAATGGGGGGAGGGCTGTTGTTTTGAGGAGGTTACTATGGCACAGGAGGTTTATAAACAACATGGGTAACAAAAAAGAAATCTGCTTCCGCTCGAATTCCGTCCCGAATCTATTGTGCCTTGGATTGAATGATCTCTGTTCATACTTTTAGTAAAAAACCACGAAGTTTTACACAGTATTGACTTACTCTCAACATCAGTCACACTTTGTTGCAAGATTTGTTGAAGAACCTTGGGGTTCTCGAGCTCCTTTTGAATCTTGGCAATGATGGACTCCGATAGCTCCTTCTGTTGACGGATTCTGACCTGTCCCTCATATCTAACCCACGAATCAAGAACAGTCTTGGCCTCAGTAGCAAGCGCAGTGCTTTGCTCAAGCTCGTACGCCTTGGCCTCAAGCTGAGCGGTTTCCTGCTAATGATCAGCTTCTGGTTCCATTTGTCCGACGAAACCTGCTACACACCTTTGAGACCTCAAAGAGGGTCTTGGTGACATCGACAACGCTTCCCAATTGTTGAACGCTCTCGATTCTGGTTTTGACGGCTTCGGTATGGTCGGCACGAGCAGCGTTCAAGATACCCTTGATCTTGTTGACTTGTCCATCTGCCCACTCCTTGTACATCGGTCCACCATACTTGAAAACTGCGGTCCAAATGCTCAATAAGCACAGTGCAACGACGGTCTCCTCGTTTACGACATAGTATTCGTTGCTGATGGAGTAGATCGCAGCACCGGCTGAGGAGGAAAGTATCGCGGTCTTGGAGATCAACGAGTTTCCTGGCAGCGAGTCAAGGATCGACTGTGCCTTCTTCTTGGGGTCCTCCACTGATACGCTCGATGCTTGTCGGTAGCTTGTGAGAGATGTGGTGAGGGCCGGGAGGGTTCGGGGAGAGAAAGCTGGTCGAAGACGAGCGGCGCCTGAACTACTTGTTAATCATCTGTTCTACCTCCAATCGCTCGAAAACCGTCGATTGATCGGTCAATTACATACCTGCAGCGCTTCTTGCCAAACGTGATGCCATTGTGAGATGAGGGGATTTGATGTAGAGCTTCGCGATTGCCAGGAGGGTGAAGATTTGGCAGTTTGGATGCCGGCCGTCGGTTGGACCTTTCCGCCTAAACTCAAAACAGCTAGTCTGGCAACCGTATATTTTGAGAAGCTTTTCGACCAGAAAAATAATTTGGGGATTATTTGATTCCGCAACGTCAAAATGCCAGCGATTTCAATTGAGCCCAGCAAGTCTGGTAAGAGGAAACGATCATCTTCGGAGAAGAGACCGGTCAAACGAGCGCGTTCCGAGAGCTCCGAAAGCAGCGAGGGCAGCGATGAGGATGGCCAGGCGCAAATTCTCTTGTTAGAGAACGAAATTTTCGAGTCAAGAAAGAATTACAATAATATTGCGAAGTTGATCCAAATTCTGAGTGCAGAAAACGAGGAGGCAGATGATTCTGTACTTGCAGCAATTTCACTATGCCGAGTTTTCACAAGACTGATGGTGTCTGGGGGCATGGTCAGGAGGCAAGGCTCAACTGAAAAGGATGCTGTGGTGATCAAATGGCTGAGGGAACGGTACTCGGAGTACAAATCTGGACTCCTGGTCTTGCTTAGAGAAGAGGACATCTCGACAACAGCCCTGACATTGTGTATGCGACTATTAAAAACAGAAGGCCAGCACCTTCGTGGTCAAGATTATAGCTTTCCAACAGCTTTCCTTACGGATATGATACGAATCTTCCTGGATCCGGAAAGCGATGCCAACGCAAGAAAAGAATTCAGCGAGAAGTTTGTGGAAGAATATGACGATATCCGCTTCTATACTCTGGAGGCCGTAGAGTAAGTCCTTCTATTCAGCAAATGGTATTTGGTTCTAATGAGCTTCTAGAAAAATTCTAGGTGAAACTGGATCCCAAGGACAATTCAACAGTACCGTGGAGATACTGACTGCCATCGAATCGGTTCCGGAATCAAAAGAAGAATTGGAGGATTTCTATGTACCTGCGCCAAAGAAGACAGCTCATGCACTATACTCCCTTACACAACACAAGAAGCGTGCACAAGGTGCTTGGTTGGCTTTGATGAATTTGGAGATGGATAAGGATCAGAGAAAAACTGTTCTGGGACTCATGGTCAAGTCAATTGCACCATGGTTTATGAAGCCAGAATTGCTGATGGACTTTTTGACGGATTCTTACAACTCTGGTGGATCTGTTTCTCTACTCGCCCTATCTGGAGTGTTTTATCTACTCCAGGAGAGGAATCTCGACTACCCGTCGTTTTACCGAAAACTCTACTCCCTTCTCGACTCAGAAATTCTACATTCGAAACATCGATCAAGGTTCTTTCGTTTGCTGGATACATTCTTGGGGTCAACCCATCTTCCGGCTGTGCTCGTTGCCAGCTTCATCAAAAGACTTTCTCGATTAACATTGAATGCACCTCCAGCTGCTATCATAACGATCATTCCATGGATTTACAACATCTTGAAAAAACACCCCATGTGTACATTCATGATACACCGAGTACCAAGAACCGAAGAGGCTAAGGAAATATTAGAAAAGGAAGGAATGGACGACCCGTTCTTGATGAATGAAGAAGACCCGATGGAAACAAATGCCATTGACAGCAGCTTGTGGGAGATAGTCATGCTCCAGTCGCACTACCACCCTAATGTTGCAACCTTAGCGAAGATCATCTCCGAGCAGTTCACAAAGCAGTCTTATAACATGGAGGATTTCCTAGATCATTCCTATGGAAGCGTAAGTCTACACACCAACCTCACAGTATGCACAGTTCTGACATGATAAATAGATGCTGGACGCAGAATATGTTAAGGATGTGAAGAAGATACCCGTCATAGAGTTTGAAATACCGAAGAAGATATTCATGAAGCAGGAAGCTTCCTCGGAGATGCATGATCGTTTATTGGTAAATCTTTGGGACTTTAGTTAGATACCAATTTAAATATTTCCATCTTCTGGATGCATTATTCATTCATATTCTCAAGATGTAGCTTGTGATACTAGACCATGGAGAGGCAATGGCAGCCTGAACGATAGCATCGCTTACTCAGGCTACCTGGGGATCCGCTCCGTTCCTAGCGAACAATTAAAGGGGGCGGGGTCAAGATATGTCGACACCACCTCGCAATGTATGTACTACAACAATAGGGAACATGATTTTGAAACCAGAAGGTCGTACCTGTATTCCTCATTATTGCAGTGAATTTTCACCACAGCCAAAGTATTAGCGCCATGAACCTCAATCTGGAGAAACGGCGCATCGAACACTATTTCAGGGAAACTGCGCCGCCCTCTAAGCCTCCCACCACCACAAAGCCACCAGCGCGACTAATAGATACTTACTACCCTCAACGTATAGGTGCCAAGATTGTCTAGGATGCGGATTCTTCATATAAGTTTGCGCCGCTGCAAGTCAAATTTACGGGTCCTCTAAGTGCGGAAGAGACAAGGAAGATTGAATTTCCTTGATTCCATTATTGCTTATTGCAACCTCACAAGGCTACAAAGCACTCCACCTACAACTCGACATCTCAACGCCGACTCTTCCACGCGGGCGCCAGCAACTTTACCACACGCCACAATGCCTCTTAGAGATCTGCTAAGGAAGAAGGACAAGGTCGAGAATAGCGAGGCGCCTCCAGCTCCCGAGTTCGAGCCACCTCCAAAGTTCACTTTCCTGCGCACCGACACCAACACACAAGAGCTCATCCGCCCACCAACCTTCTCTTCGCAAGGCTCCTCCACGCCCCCGTCCTTTGTCGACGGCCCTGTCGAATCTAGAACCAGCCGCTTGTTCAAAGGCCGCTCGCGCAGCATCTCCGTCAACTCGCAGGCATCAGCCTCATCCTCCAAGTCGAAGAATGCGAACCCGAAGCGGTTATCACAGCGCTTGCATTTGCGGAGGAGCGACCCAACGTCGGAGAGCGTGCCAACTGATTTACCAGAGATTCATGTGCCAGAGGGGGATGGGGATAATGGGGGAGAGGCTTGCGAGTCGTTGTGGGAGAAGAGGGCGACGATGTTGGCTAGGAAGAACGAGGAGTCGCGGAGCAGACCTCCCACGCCATCAGGAGGCCCAACTACCGATCTGAGCTCTTTTCAAGACTTGAATATTGGTGGGAGTTCCTCGGAGAAAGCTGTGGTGTCTACTCAACAAGCGGATGATAATATACAGGAGGCTATCCGACTTCATGAATCGGGCAAGTTGGAAACTTCTACGAGGATGTTTGGGCGATTGGCAGATCCGCACGGGGAGAATAATGCTCTGAGTCAGGTGCTATATGGTCTAGCTTTGCGGTATGTTCAGTTGGTCTTTCACATGCATTCTTATCACTCCATTAGGCCGTGAAATTTAAGTTTGTTCGAGCCTGGCCGGTCAGTTACTGCAATTCTGACGTCTCAATTTCAGGCATGGTTGGGGATGCACTCCGGATCCAGCAGAAGCTGTCAAGTATCTCTCGGCAGCAGCATCGAACGCAGCGTCCATTGAGGATTTAGCGCTCAAGGCGGGTATGAAGAAAGGAGGTGCAGCGAAGGGGGAGCTTGTGCTCGCTATTTTTGAACTGGCCAATTGCTTTCGTCATGGATGGGGAGTTCAGGTCGATAAATTCGCGGCCAAACAGGTCAGTAATGGAAGCATTGAATCGGGGAGAAGCCGGATTTAGAGTCTGGACTGACATGTTGGGTCAGTACTATGAAACTGCAGCGAACCTGGGCGATACAGGTACATGCTTAGTTCAAGCCCGAAGTGTGAGACGAGACTAACAATAATGGGCCAGATGCTATGAACGAGGTAGGATGGTGTTACCTCGAAGGTTTTGGTTGCAAAAAGGACAAGGTATATCTTCCTCATTTGTCACTTTCCTGGCCGAACCCGTTCTGAGCTCCGCCAAATACGGAGCTTTCCGAATAGCTTCATGGTCTCATGGCCACTACTTTGTACGGCCACCAGCCTCGCCTCGTACACCAGTGTGGCTTGCGCACATGTGCATGAGGACGTCTTCCCCTATGCTGACTGCATTTGGGCAGCAATGGGGCTGTCTTCTGTCTCTCTTCCCCACGCGCACCTCCTCCACCACTTACCTTTGCATTTGCCCAAGGCTAACCAGTTCTCCACGCAGTACGCGGCAGCGAAATACTACAGACAGGCAGAGCAAGGAGGCAGCAAGACATTAGGCAATTCCTGGTATGCCGAATCAGCTCTCATTCATCCCATCTCCATCTCGCAGTCCGTGGCTCTCGCACAGCGCGCAGCGAAACGGGGCACCTGGAAGAAAATCCCGTCACGCTGATTCCCTCATGTGCGTTGCCTGCATAAAGTACGAAGTACGCAGTAATTGAGTCCTGGCTGCAGCGCCGCGGCCCGGTGGTCATCCCGAGTACAGTAGTTCGTTCCAGATGACATGTGCGAAGGGGTGCCGATAGGTTCAGCGTTCTTCCTCCCACTTCAACGCCCAACTATAATTCCTGACTACAGACCCTTTCCCCCCCCCTTCCTCTCCCAAAAAAAAACAAAACAAAAACTTTTCGTCACGCCCAACTCTAATTACTGTACTGAGAAAAATAATGTCTGAGAATCAACCGACTAATAATAAGAAAAATAGGATTTGGAAGGAGAAATATAATCCGGACTTTAAGGGGAAGAAGTGAGACTGACGAACGGTTTCCCCCTCCCCGCCCCCCGGCCCTCTTCTTTCTTCCTTTCGTGGGGTTAGGCTCGGGTGATATACTTTTTTTTTTTTTGCTTGTTATTGTTGGGGGAGGGCGGGGAATTGGAAAATTGGAAGCGTGGTTCAGGTCGACTGTGTATGTTGTATGTATAGTATAGTAGTAAAACTTACGATTCTTTTTCCCCCCGGGCCCACGGGGAGGGGGAGAGGTTGTGAGAAAATGGCTTTGGCTTTTGATGATGACGGATACGTATAGGAGCTGAGTAGCTTGATTGTGGAATTTTTTTTGTTTATGGAAAAGAAAGGCGTGTGGGGAGTGAAGGAATGAAGGGATTGGGATTTGAATTGGGGTTCGGTGCGCTGTATGTGTAATGAATGAATACAAAGTTCAAAGTTCATACATACATACATACATACATGCTTGCTTGCTTGCTTCTAATCAATTAATCAATCAATCAATCAATTAATCAACGCTACAAATTTCTTTCTCTTCTCTCCTCTTTCTCCCCCTCAAAATCTGTCAAGGTTAAGATTCGGGTTGAGATAAAGATAAAGATATAATATAGTACTGTACTGTACTGTAATGCAGAAGTTTATATTCTTCTTTTCTGTTCATAGATATATATACTTATGTATGTATGTATTTATGTATATATGTATTTACTTGATGTATGAGGAGAGAGGGAGGGGGAGGGGGAAGAGGGAGATTATTATTGCTTATTTATTTATTCATAGTAAAAAAAGGAAAGAAAAGATTGTAGTACAGGAATGAAAGAGAAAGAAAAAGAGAGAGATTTATACTAAAGACGTTTCCAAAAAAAAAGGGGGGGGGAAGATATGTTTCTTTTGGATTGTTTTTGGATTGTTTCTACTACTTTGCTTTGCTTTACTTGACTACTTCATTTCATTTCACTACACTTATCACACCACACCACATCCCATCACATCAAACTAAGTACATCTCCACCTCAGCCTCAGTCTCAGTCTCAATCTCACTCTTTCCACTCCCTCCTCCAACCTCCAACCTCCAACCACCAACCAACTAACCTCTCCTTCCTAAATACACGTTACTACTGCCCCCCCACTCCCTTCCCACCCCCTCTCCAAAAATAGTAATAATACCTGCAAGTAGTATATGTAAAGTAAAGTAAAGTAAAGTAGTAGAGATAAATCAACCCATCCAAATCAAACCAAATCATTCATCAACAGCTCTCTTTCTCCTCTTCTCAATTACTGGATAAGTATGTAATGTGAATAGAAAACATGGAAAATAAATGCTTTCCAAAAAAAAAATTTCGTTCATCTGATCATTACACAGAATATAAACCCTTGCTCCTTTCCTTTCTTTTCCTTTCCTTTCCTTTCAATCCTGAATGATGATGTTGATGTTCGTTTTCCGGTCGTGGTCGTGGTTGTGGTCGTGGGCATGATACGTGAAAGGTTTAAAAAAATGAATTTTGCCATTTGCTCGGCGTGTGTGTGTGTGTGTTGGTTCGTGAGAATCGTGGTATTTTTGTTGGGAAAAAAAAAAGTTTGCAATAGTATTTGATGTAGAGTAAATATGTTATGCAGAAGATGTGGTCATGAGGGTCGTGAGTTCGTGATGAGAAGGAGAATATGTGAAGTGAAGTAGTTTGGTGTGGTCATTGGTGTGACGTGGAGGAGGAGTGGATACGGTGAGGACAGGGCTTCGATCGAATCAATCAACCGTTGATGAATCCAGGTGAGGAGGGAGGGTTCCAGTACTGGAGGACTCGGACTCGGACTCGGACTCGAATGTGTGTGATGATGCCATTGATGCCATATCTCTCTTCCTGCTAAGTCGTATCCAAATTGGAAGGGAAGAGAATGTATCCCAAGATAGAAGAGAAACAGAACGAAAGGAAAACTAAAACTAAAACTAATTCCTAAATCCTAAAACTAAATGCGTAAATCATCCTCCTCTTTTCTCTCAAAATCCGTACGTATCCCTAGAATGCCAAGGAAACAAATCGTGTGTGCAATTTACATATATCTCCAATCTTCTGTGTCTGAAGTTTGGTGCGAGCCGCGAATTCCAATGAATGGGCTCGATCCATTCTACTGAATTGCGATGCGTGAGCAATCAAGCAAATAAGCTTCTGTTTGGGATATGCCTATCCATCCGGTTGCCGTCCCCGTCCCCGTCCCATCCTTGATATATTCATCCCAGGAAAACCAATCCGATAATTCCCCGTCCGTCGCCGTGCAATGATGATGCAAATGTGAGACCCGATAAAAAACCAAGTAAATCAAACGCTAACGCTTCGCTGGATCGCTGAACAAATGAAATCTGAAATTTGTAAAAAAAAAAAAAAAACATTCTGCGTGAGCAACAGAGTCTTTGCTGCTCTGTGATATGATATGCCGTGAGATTCGTAACCGTAGATCGTAGCATAGGGATTTGCTCCCGGAAGTAGTTGTATGTGTGTGTATCGTGTGAAGGCATGAAAGTTCGTTCAGCCAACGGCTATAGCACACTCCTCCGGACTCTTGTTTTGCGAATTACAATCCGAGACCATCTTCGCAAAGTTGCGGACCACCTCACTGGGAACTTGATCCCAGAGCAGTGACCTTGTGTAGACTTCTGCGGCGGACTTCTTGCTGTTCAGACGCATCGCAGCGAGCGTTTCACCCAGATTGCGGCGGCCCTGTGAGGTCGAGCGTTGAGGTGTGGTTTGGAGGAAGTCCTGATTCGTGAGACCATTGTATTGGGCTGCGGAGAGGGAAAACAGCTGTTCGTTATTTTGTTCTTCGGTTGGTTGAGCGAGACTGTCAGCGAGATCACCCAGGGCTGATTGAGTAACCCCAACCATTCCGATCCCGCCCATCGAGCCGATGGAAGTAGACGTCGACCAGGGGGAGCCGGAAGGAAAAGGGGCGATGGTCTCAGAGATGGATGCTGCTGCTGTGTTGGAGACACCAGCATCCTTGAATATATCTTCGAGGAGAGCGGAGGAAGCGGCTTGGACGTCATCGGACATCTTGGGGATGGTAGGAGAGGAACCTTTGGAGGCGACGAAAGCACCGACGAGGAGAAGCATCAACAAGAGGCCTTGAGCAGCGGGCTTCTCAGGTTCGCTGAGAAGAGAATTCTCGACCTTCTTGACAGGGACCAGAGAGGTTTCGACCTTGATCTCAGGCTCAGGAGCGAAGTCGTCGAGGAACGAGATGTTCTCCCAAGCACCGTCCATAGTGAGGCTGTCAATATCGGCGTAGTCAGAGGAGAAACCAGTAGAAGCTGGCATAGGAGCCATTGCAGTGCTCTCCAACCGCTGGACGTGGTCCGTCAGGACGCCGATCTTCTTCCGAAGGACACCAGTCTCGTTGGTATGAACCCTGACGATCTCTTCCTTCTCAAGTTGCATACTGTCGATATACTGCTGGTACTGCTGTTCCTTGCGGGCCCACTCATCGAGAGCTAGCTTCGCCTCGGCTAAGTCTTCCTCAAGATCATTGATCACAGCAGTATAGTGCTTCTTCTCATCCTCGAGTCGCTCGGTATGTTGCTTTTTCCGCTGTCGAGAGTCAAGCCTAGGCTAGGGTTAGTGGAACGTGATTACCTAGAATGATGAGGTGGGGGTTGACTTACGCTGCCTGTCGATTCCGTAACAGTCGCTTTTGCTGCTTCAACTCCTTGATCTCTTGCTCATCGTTGGATTGAGCAATCAGCTGATCGATGTTGTTGAGGTTTCGCTCGGCAGGAATATCAAACCGAGCGTTCTTCTTTCGGATCCCATCACCTCTTCGTGTCATATCGGGATGAGATCGAAGAGTCGGACTGTGAGGTCGCATTCTTTTTGGCATGGAACGATGCTCCATAGCATCCGAGACGGACCATTCTTTTTGCGGTGAGGCTGGGATCGATGCATTGCCGGTGTTTCCTGACGCAAAGATGGGGAGCTGTTGGTTTCCGGGGTTGGTGAAGGGAGTTTGCATCGGTCTCTGAAATACAGGGACTTCGAACTCTGAAGGTAGTCCATCATGTCCTCCTTGCATTGGGGTGCTCATGCCCGATCCATTGCCCATCGACCAACCGTGACTTTGATGGCCGTACGATTGCGCGTCCAGGCGCATGAAGGGGTTATTGTTGTGCTCCACAAAGGGATTATTAGAGCCCATCGGTTGCTGCATGTCAACGTGATGCCATTCATCAGCCTTCGGCGAGAACAATGCTGATGAGACTGCAAACGAATCCCGCCGGCTACCGTTCATGGGTGGGGACATCTCCAATCCTGAGTCTAAGGAGTTCTGGTCGAGGATGTTCTCGTCCAAGATGCTTCCTTCGTCCTCTTCAAAGTAATGTTGATTGTGAGTGTCAAGAGTCAGCGACGAAGGCCGATAAAAGTCGTGCATTGGGAAAGCTGCCATGATGAAAAAGTTGTGTGGTGTGGTGTTGGTGTTGGTTGGGAGAAGCGAGGTTCGTGGCGGTGAAGCGATGGAAAATAGATGGGCAGCCGCGGATGATCACGACAATTTTGAGAGGTGACAGTCGAGCAGATGAGCAAAGTATGAGTAAATAGGGGAGGCGAAGGAAGAAGCTCTGATGGCAATCAAAGAGATTCGAGAAATAGATTCCTTCGTTCGTTGGTTGGTGATATATAAATGCTTTCTTTCGGTCTGCGGAAAGAGCAGAGCAGAGAAGAGCAGAGCAGAACAAGAAGACAAACTTTGTGAGCTGTGACTGTGACTGTGACTGTGAGAAGAACGGGTACATGTACCGTTTGGTGGGTAGGGTAGTAATCGAAGGTGCGATAACGAACGGGCCAACTGCCTTCTTATCCCAAACCCAGCTGGGCATTTGACTGTGAGACTCTGGGCTCTCCCGTAGTGGCCCAGTGAAGAGACAGTGGGCAGTGGGCAGTGGATGGGAAGAGATGGGGGGGATTATTGGAGGGTATTGGAGGGGGGGAAGAAGAGCTGGTATCCTTTGGTAGGTGGTAGGTGGTAGGTTGCGTTGCTTTGTGGGCAGGCCACCCCTTGGTCTTGGCCATTGCTCTCTCCTCAGGTTTCTCGTCTCTCGTCTCTCTCGTCTCTGATCTCTCGTCTCGTCTCGTCCCACTCGAAGGGAAGTCAAGTGAATGGATCAACTGGTAGCCATACAGTACTTCGTACCATGGCCCATCCATACCCATACAGTAACCCATAACCCATAACCCATAATCCATAATTCATAGGCCATACACATACCCATGCTTCATGCCTCATGCCTCATCCCCTCCCTGTCTGGGCTGGGCTCGCTCCTCATGCACATGCGCCATGCAGCTAGCATCCAGAACAGGGAGAGAGGGCAAAAGAGAGGGCCAGGTCCAGGAGGGCTTGGGAGAGCGGGAGCCAAAAGAGAAAAAAGCAAGGCGGCGACGGCTGCGGTGTAGCGGGTGGAAGTGAGTGACCTCGTAAATAATACTACTGTATATTGATACTGTACTGTACTCTGGTACAGTAGTAGTAGTCAGGCGGGAAGAAGAGGAGGAGAAGGAGTGGGAGGAGTAGGTGGAAGTGGGTTGGGCCGAGGAAAGGTGGGTTTAGAGAATAAAAGGCTGGGCTGCCCAATAGAAAGAGGGTGTCTTTAGAGAGAGAGAGGGGCAGGTAAAAGGATGAAGGTTTTAGCTACGTACCTGTACAGTACCAGAGGTCAGGAGGTGTGGATGTGGGAGGACTGTCACTGGGTCCATATTATTTTCTACATGTACAATACTGTATGTATACGAAGGCCGAGGGTACAGTACTGTACTGCTTTCCTTCTCATCTGATTTCCAAGCGACGGACTAATTGGACTGTAATAGTACATGTAGTACTACGATCTTATCTCTGATGAATAGTACAGTACAGTACAGAACTGACAACTTGTGATAATACTCAGTCAGCAATCAGTCAATACATACATAATACCGTAGGACGACGGACTATCGGCAGATATGCCTCCCAAAAAATAGGCCTAAGAGTACATTCATAATTAACACGCAATAATTCGAACCATGATCGCATGTATATATATATATATATATATATAACGAACGACCAGTCCAAATGGAGCATTGGAGATCTTGTTCAGTACAGTACAGTACATATCTTACGACTCTCTCTTCCTAATACAATCAATGTACATGTACATCGAAATCATCCGAAGCCCAAACCAATCCAAATCAAAAAAATAAAAAATCAATTAAACTCTCCTAATCATCGGACATAGGTTGAGAATAGGGAAAGCCATTCCCTCCCCTCTCTTTCTTTCTTTCTTTCCTTCCCTTCCATCCACTCCGCGATCGATACAGTACAATACAGTACAGGTATACTGGGAATACCCTCTTCCTCTCCTCTCCTCTCCTCACCTCTCATTTTCCAGTAGGAACACAAGCCATCGTCCGCGGGAGGGCAGTAGGGTCTCAGTGGTGACCACTGACCCTACAGCTCTCCACCTAACCTCACCTCTCCTCTCGTATCAGGTCCAGTTCTCCTCCTCTCTCCTCTCCTCCATTTTTCTCTCTCTCTCCCTCATTCCCCGATTCGCGCCCCATCACAAAGTATGTTTTTTTTCTTGAACAAAAAAACAGGTCAGGTCAGGTCAGGTACGGACTGAGGTGTAACACCGTACCGTACCATACAGGAGGACAGTACAGTAGTAGTTGGGCAGCTATGGAGAAGAAAGAAAACCCCTCTATACATGTATCTCGATCAATAGGAATGACTGGATGGATGGATGGATGAATGGATGATTTAAAAATAAATCCATTTTTCGGGGACCCATTCCATCACACCCTTCTACTCTACTCTACTCTGCTTTGATAGGGTTCGCTTACAGTACGGTACATGTACATGAAAAAGTGCTTCGACTCCGATCCAACCAAGTTTGTTTGTTCGTGTGTGTGTCTGCTTGCCTTGCTTGCCTTGCCTTGCCTTGCCTCGCGTTCCCCCATGGCCTGGCCCACGCGCTCTCATTGGCGTCTTCGTACGTCTGTCTCCCTTCCAGTCCCCGCCTGTTACATACATGTACATGTACATGTACGAGGTACGAAACAAAATCATTGTTTGGTTGGCTACCGTACAATAACAATAGCAATCAATCAAGCAATCAATCAATCAAGCAAGCGAATAAACAAACACGGCTTTCGGTTATAATTACTCTACTGTACTGTACTATGCATACTAGGGAACGAACGCCAGTGATGGTAGTAGTACTGTCGTGGGAAGAAAAACACCGCTTCGCCCGCCTTGAAGAGAAAATCGAAGACTGGAATGGAAACATGAAACCTGAACTTTCTTGCCCCTTTTACTGTAATTTGTGCCCATTGTTTTCTTTTTCTTTTCTTTTTCGGAAAGGGGCGTGGGGTTGAGTCACAGGTATGTACTTCGTACACCGGCCATTGAAGGAACGGGATAACTCCTTGTTGTGCGCGAAGCAGCAGCTCGGGTCGAACAGTACTGTACTATTAATGTACTGTACTATAGGTGACGAGGGAGAGAGAGGAATGAATCAGAGGACAGAGCCGGGTATTGGACTGTATCTGTCTCTGAAATCTCATTTTTTTCCCGTCTTGCTTTTCTCCTTGGGCAGAAAGAGATATATCTTATGAAGATTAGGCACAACTTTTTTTTTTTCAGAAAAAAATGGAGGAAGAGCTTTGTACATATTCTTTCATTCTGAGATCGTTTTTCATCAAGTACTGTACATGTATGTACTATATTGTATAGTATAAGCAAAGTGCCATCATCATCATCATATCACGCTCACGCTGCCGCCCGGCCATGCAATAGCCTCATCCTCCTCCTCCTCCTCCTCCTCCTCCTCCTCCTCCTCACCCAATCCAATAATCCAATCCAATAATCCTCACCTCTCTCGCCTCACCTCTCCCCCTTCTCCTTTCCTCAACCACCGCACTACGCGCTACGCACCACCACACTACGGCCTCAACCAAGGCCCAGTACACTACGGTCGCAGAAACGGTCTGGCGATAGGAAAAAAGGATTGGACTGCAGACAGCCTTCGATCCATAAGGTGTACTATACTGTACATGTAAATAACCATATACAAATACAAATAATGATACAGTACAGTACGTAACACAACAATACCTTTTCATGCCCAACCCCGAATTTTTGTCAGGGCAGGGCAGGGCAGGATAAGACGGGGCAAACAATGAAATGACTGGTTGGCGATTGATTGATTGATTGATTGATTGATTGATTGATTTTGAAGGCTATGGGTGTGTTGATCGGACGATACGGATCTATGCCGGGAGGGTCCGCTCCGCTCCGCTCCGTTTCTGATTTCCATGCTACTGTACTGGGAACCTGAACCTATCGTGCTATCGTGCTACAGTATCGTGCTATATATCGACTAATTATTAGACGAGAGTAGTGATAGTTGAAATACGTGTATATGAGCATATGATATGATATGACATCTTATGATAGCGATACCCCCCTCTCCTCTCTCATCTCATCTCATCTCATCTCGTCTCATCTCGTCTCCCAAGTCCTGGATGCCAGCCCGCCCGCCTTACTATACAGCGGGAAAAGGGAAGGCGATAAATAACCACACCATGCACGCATATATCTTTGTTTACAGTAAGTACTGTACAATAAAAACAAAGTCCCAATAATTAATCCTACCAATAATACACGACTTTACAGAATAATCGAAACCCGATTACTGCGATCATGTATCATATCATAGCATAGCATAGTATTAGTATGTACTGTACTATACATCATATCCTCATATAATAATATATAACATATAACATAACATATATATATGTAGATCGTAGGTCGATCATGATAATGATTTGCACATGTATTATACTGTATTGTGTATATGACGGCATACATACATAGATACATACATATCTCATCTCTTCTCATCTCTTTTCCTCCCCCCCCCCCTTCTTTTCTTTTCTTTTCTTTTCTTTTTTCTTGAAACTGGAAATCTCACCCCTCGATGACTCACTCATTCAACTCTTCTCTTCTCTTGCCCCCACCTCCCCCCCCCCCTTGACAACAAACCAGCAACGGCAACGGCAACGGCTACGGTGACGGTGACGGTAACGATGATGATCCTCCAGGTATGTACTGTACTGTATGTACCCAGGTACATAATCATTATTCAAAAAACGGGGCCGGCCGGGGCACTTGAAGAGAGGGTCCGCTACAGTACATACATACACTTGTATCATATGTACATAACCGAGGTCTAGTAGTGTCTCTTCCCTTCCTCCCCTCTTCCCTTCTTTTTTCCTTCTGAACATGTACAAAGCACACACACAGCGGGAGTCGGTATGTACAGTACAGTACAGTAAACAATGTGAAGCGGTGAACTCGAAAGTGGAGAACACTATCATAATAGGATAGGATAGGATAGCAAATTTTTTCCATATTCTTTTCTTTTTTTCTTCTTCTTTTCTTCTTTTTTTTCTACCGCGAAGAAGGATACTGTATGTATGTAATTATAACTCATCTTGTCTTGAGTGGCTAGCTGGCTAGCTAGCTAGTTTGTATGATAGATACATGGAATATCAAGAATACTAACAAACCCCCGGCTCGCGGCTCCATTCCTGTATATGTAACCTGTAGACCGTTCTTCTTCTTCTTCTTCTTCCTCGGTTTCAAATGCGCGTATAAACGTGCACTGCGGATTCTTCCATTCATTCTTTCATTCTTTCTTCGCTTCGGTCTGTTACAGATTAAGTCAAGTACATTATTATCGTCATCATCATTATTATCATCGTGCTAAGGAATTCCGTCGGTCGGTCGGCGACGGCTCTCTTCCGGAGGATGCTGGCGAGCTACATAAATAGCGTGACAGATAGATAGATGGGACTGACTTCACACCGCTACTAGACCAATATTTAGTTGCTGGCTTGCTACTAGCTCGGTGCTACAGTACCTACTGTTTTGTTTCAATTGTTCCCGGATGTTATGGGAACAATGAGATGAGAGGAAGAATGCGCAGATCCCGCGCGAGACAGCAAACAAGGAAGCTCAGTGTAGTAGTTGAAAATCATTTTTTCTTTCTTTCTATCTTTTCTTCCCTTCACGCGTGACAGGGACAGTTTGAAACTTAATGCTCCTCAAATATTCTTATGTAGGTCGTCTTTTGTTATCAGTGCTCATGAACCAAGCCAGATATATATATTATACACAATTTTAAAAATGGCAATTTATGTTAAATAAAGATCATTCTTATATTTCGACGCCTGAACAATTGCAAGCTGGAAGAGATGAACCTCCGTGACAATGATGAGGATGTGCCTAATTCAGTAGAAGGCAAAGCCGAGGCATTACAAGCATTACAACAGGCTTACAGAAGAACAGAAAGCACCAGATGCGTTACTGAAGCTGCTAGATGAGCTGCTGTGAAAGTTGCAAGAGGAAGCTGTTGCGAGATCCGCAGGAAACCGAAGCAATGCAACTACGATGACGTTTGGTGATTAGGACAAGGCCAGGGCATTCAAGCTGAGTACATCAATAGCGGAGTCACTGTTGGCAGAAAGTAGACACATAATATCTCACCTGTATCTTGACAATCAATTGATACGGCTTTTTCACGTTCACGCTCCAGTTTAACTCGTGTCTCTGCAATCCGTCGCTTTTCGTCATCGCTCTTTGGTTGCCTCAGTTTTGGCTGCGGCTCCATGTGTCAAGGGTTACACCCATAGAGTAGTCTTGGAGTGCTCCAGCGACGAAGTCACGTAACGGAATCTTCTAGATCTCGCAACGTACGTAGAAGGTTCTAG